>LPNX010711458.1:479748-554141 GCA_001517045.1 Pseudotsuga menziesii | reverse complement strand
AGTCATGTCATAATCTCCTATCTGAGCATGCAATCTCATTTCTCTTCCAGTCCTTCTAACTCTATTAATAGTTTTTCCTCTATCAGAGCTTCGCTGAGGTGCACAAGACTCAATAAATTTTTGTAACTCATTCAAAGCATTCTGATTTCTTAATAGCTTCATACAACTCTGTAAAAATGATGTTAGTGTACCTACTTGATCCGACGAATATTCTTGAAACTGTAACTGCTGTTGATGCTGTTGCGTAGTTGCTACTGATGTTCTCGGATCACCAAAGTCTTTTTTAGCTTCTATAAATGTTCCTTTTTCTCTTCCAACATCGAAGGCTAGGAATTTCTCTGGGGTCTTACGGACCCAAGTCTCGTCAGGATGTTTCCCCTTATTCTGCACCTGCATCGTAGTTCCACTCCTTGTAACAACTTTAAGGGCTGGGATAGGTATTTTCTCTACAGCAATCATCTGAACATTCTGAATAGGAGTGCCATTTATTTCTTGTATCTTGGCTATCAACTGTGGGCATTGCTCAATCACATGATCTACTTCTCTCCAATATCGACATGTCGTAGTTGGGTTCTGACAGTCTCTAGCTACATGTCCTGCCTGATTACAGTTATAGCAATTAATTTGGCCCCGACCTCTTCCAGGCATACCACCATGACCACGACCTCTGAAATTACCTCGACCTGGTGTACCACCATGGTAACCATATCCATTATTGCCTTGTGCATCGGTTTGTACCCTATAAGCATCATAGGTTCGCTCTCTCATGAGGTCAAAGTTGCAACATTCGTCTTCGTTGTGTTCAACTGACTTATAGAACTTGTAGTAGGGATTTTTAGGTACTTGAACATATCTCTGCAGCAGATAGCAATCTTCAGGTCGATGCTGGCCAGTTGTTCTACAGATCTCACAATATAGGACATTAGGGATAAACGGGTTTGGTGCACCAGTATTCAAATAATTCCTTAATGCAGGACACTGTTATTTTTCATGACCTTCTATCTTACATCGTTTACACCAAACATCTTCTCAAATAGATTTCCCTTTTTTCATGTTGTGAAGATCCAAAGCCATTTCTGCTAATTGTGCCTGTATTTGGGCTATTCTAGAATTATCTCCAATGGGCGCTGTTTTAGGCTTCATAGCAATTTCCAACACCTCTTGTTGATCAGGAACCTTTCATTGCATAACTAGACTCCTGATATGAGGCAATAGTTCTGCAATGAACCATTCTTTATGCTATTTTGGTCCAATAGTGAAGCTAACTTGATCCAACAGAACCTTGAACCTCTGATCAATGTCCCAAACTGATTCACCTCGCTTTTGCTGAATTTATTTTAGTTCAGTTATACACTGTGACTTTGATTTAGGCTTCTTGAATTTTTTTATCATTGTTTTTTTAATATCAGCCAAGGCATAGTTCTGAGTACTAGAAAACTTCATAAACCAGGTCAAAGCTTGGTCTCTGAAAGAGGTGACCAGCTCCGCTCTTCTTGTATTTTGATCCGTAATATTCTTAGCAGTCCAGACAGCTTCGCATAAGAACCAAAACTGCGCTGGATCCTCTGATCCAGTTCCTTTAAAGACTAGGATCTTGATATCATCATTTACATGGGCCATAGTTGATCGAGGGGGGGAAGGAGGGGGAGGAGGAGGAGGAATACTGATAATAGGGGGAAGACTGGTAACAGGAGGAAGGGAACTTTCTGAGGTATACTGACCTGCGATAGGACTACTCGGGTTAGGGTTACTTTCGGACTGCGAAGGGTTCTCAGGGATAACAGATCTTCACTGCGGAGTGATAGGAGGGTTTCCAACAAAAGGGGTTTCTTTAGATTTAGATTCTTCTAGACTTAATGAGGTATAATCAGTATTCTGGGCTAGGATCCAAGAGTTGTCTTGTATCTTTTACCGTTGCGAAGCAAACCACTTTGCTCGTTGAAGTCACTTTCGCTTCCAAACATAGGTTAGTAGCAATAAATCTAGCAATCTGTTTGGATAAGCAATATGCCTTTCTCAGCCAAGAGCATTTTAATTTTCGGACTTAATGAATTCAAGTACTTACCCCTTGGTCCTTTGAAAAATTGTCTTTCCACTTCACTGAAAGAAGTATGTGTGTCGATGGCGAACTCCGTCACAAATGCTTCAAGGGTTCGCGTTGTCTAGAAGTCAACAACTCTTGATACCATGTACACACTTTTCAACAGCTTAATTCTTTCTTGGGTCTGGTCAGGAGATTGGTATTCTTTCAAGTTTGTCTTTCTTTCTGTTAACCTGGATAACCACTGGTGCAATTCTATGTGGATACTAGCAAAGAAAATTTCATAAATATCAGTAAGAATGTACCTTTGCAAGAAGTCATCTGAGCTATAACGAGGGTATTTATTCTCTTGTTCAGCAAATTTTAGATAGGTATCCTCAACCTAGTCACTGATTTATTTTACTGAGGGCCTACAAAACATATCCCTCTAAGTACGATGTAGATCCCTCTTAAAGCAAATACTGGTTCAACCGGCAACGCAACCAATTTGTTGGGCAGATGGGGTAGACCCAGGTTCTTATGGTTTTATCTTCACACCAACAAACAGGCCCACAGTGTTGGCCCTTTCGGCAACAACCTGCAAACAAGTTGCAGTCTCACCCGAAACAGCTATGGGGTGCTGCAGAATCAGGTTTCTGCAGGCGAAAGAGGGATATTACTATACCTTTAGCCTTAACAAAGAATAATTATGCAATACAGAGCTTCGATATTCACTTAAATAGCTTCGCAGTTTAGATAAAGAGACAGTTTCTTGCTTAACCCTTAATTGGGAATTCACAACGAAGTTAATACTTAGCAATTTATCTTATTCTATCATTCATCTACTTATCAAATGCGTAAAAAAATAACAGGAAAAATAAAAATAACCACCACAACACAAGATATACGGGGTTCATCCCCAGTGTAGGGGCTACATCCACAGAACTGCATTTATATTCAACACTTTACAAAATAATGCAGTTCTGATCTGTGCACTCAGTTGCCGATCTTCTCAACAACCTAAAAATGTGCACTTAGCTGTAGAACCTTTCTTCTAAAACCCTCTGCGCACTCAGCTGCAGAGGTCATCCACGCACTTAGCTGGGACTTAACCTTAACCCAAAAATAGACCTTAGCTTCTTCGCATCACATCGTTATCACAACACAAATCATACTTGACTCCTTTACAATTACAATACCATGGGCTTAAACCATGGGTACCCAAAAACCATGGGACATTTACAAGAAGAGGGGCTTCGACCCAACCCCGGATCCCCTAAGACTGTTTTGGACCACAACTCTGCTTACAAGCTTCTCACCAAAACCGCAGAGTTGCCAAAATTAAGTACCTTCAAGGTCTGAGCCCCAACAGCTGGTTTGGAGTGGAAGAGGAAAGAATTAGCTTGATAAACCTAGTGTAGAAAGGAACAACATAGAGAGATCAAGAGGGGCTGTTTATTCTTTCACACACACCCTGAAGAGAATTGAAATGGAAGGCATATTCTAAGGGACTGTGTAGCAAAGAAGGGGGTGTTTCCTTATGTTTGGTGTGTAGGTGTTGGGAAAACTAAGCCAGATCTAGTGTAGGTGTCCATAGCTCTGTGTTTGAGCTCACTAGCTTAGCAATTCAACCTTCCACCTCCTTAGCAGCCTGATAAACCCAAGTGTGTTTGGATTGGCTGAGTTTTGATGTGTATTTGGTTATGTGTGAGCCTGTTGTACTTCCCTTATTCCTTGTGGGGATCATTCCCAACTCAGAGGTGGTAGTGCTGCTAAGAGATTGATGAGCGCATAGGCCTATGGTTGGGTGGAACATTGCAATGACATAGCTGGTTGTAGGACAAGCTTCTTCATAAGATAGGTATCTCTTTTGTATTTACCCCTGCAACCGTATTTGCTTGTTTTAATGAATTATGATGAACATGATTAATGATGTGCTGAAATGTATTTTCTTCCATTGTAGATTGCATTATGCGTCTGTAAATGTTTTATCTTCCATCTATTTTTCTTTTATGATGTTCATGGGGAATCGATCCTCACTTAAATGATAGTAGTATCCTATACATTGTGTCCCCATCAGAGATGAGGGGACATGATAGTGTGGTATCAGAGATATGTTGTAGCATTGGGCCTCAATGGGCCATGAAGAACAGCTGACAGAGGATGAATCAACCTCTGTTGTCAGTAGAAGAAAAGGAGCAGATAGAAAAATTTTAGAAAATTTTCTAAGTGTTGAATGTTGATTGTGTCAGTTGAGTTAACCGACTTTAGCCAACACATGTTGACTAAGTTAGCTAAATCGAGCCGACGAAGGTCGCAACGACTGTTTCAGTTGCGCTGGCCGAGTGGAGCTGACGAGGAGAACGACAAAAAAAATACCAAATTTTTTCTAAGTGGTGGAAAATTTCTTGTTGGCTCAGTTAGCTGAAGTTGAGCCGACACATGTTGGTTCAGTTAGTCGAAGTTGAACCGATGCATGTCAGCATGAAAGTATGATTTGAGCCGATGCATGTCGGTGTGAAAGGATGATTTGAGCCGATGCATGTAGGCGTGAAAGTGCTGAGTCGAGCTGAGGGGAAGAGGAAGGAAAATATTTTTTTTCTGAAATTTCTATAAGTGTTCGAGATCGGAAAAGAACAATGAATTTTGTCGATACATTGACTGAGTTTCACCGACGCACATTGGAAAACTTGGGAAGTTTCAGCCAAAACGTATCGGGTGGAAAGTCAAGTATCAACCGATACATGTCGGGTGGAAGTTGAGTTTTTTTTCTGATCTGAGGAAAGGCAAAAAAATTTCTGACATGTATCGGTTGATAATTTTTTTCGATCGAAAGAAAAGTCAAAACTTTTCCGACACGGCGGAAGGTTTGGTAAGTTTTTGCTGATTGAAAGAAAAGTCAAAATTTTTCCGACACGACGAAAGGCTCGGCAAGTTTTTGCCGATCGGAAGAAATTTTGAAATTCTTTTGAGACGTCGGAAGGAGAAGGGCGGGATAAGCCAACATGTAAAAAAATTTTGGTGAGTTCGCCGATCGGAGGAAAATAGAAAAATTTTCCGAAACAAATATTTTTGATAGGTTTTCAATGGGATCTGCACATGCCATAAAAGTGAAAAGAAAATTTTGTGTATGATTTTTCCATATGCATGTAAGTGATGTATAAATTCATGTGAATGTTAGGCAACTAACAACTGTGTCTATTAACACATTTTGCAGAATCATAGTCACCTTCAAAGGAAACATTCCAGATAGTCTAGTTCTGTAAAATTGGTTTGGCTGAGCCATGAGAACCTACGACATGTATGATGATTCACATAACCCCAATGAGTACGAGGAAGATGTCATGGGGGGAAACATCCATGTGGGAAATGATGAGATATAATCTAATGGGAGAATATTTCAAGATACTCCCCTAGATTTTGTAGCCACCATGAGAAGCCTAAGGTTGGAGATGCATAGTTACAGGTAAAATAATGAAAGATTGGTTAAGGCTCAGGAGGAACATAATCACTTAAATGCAGCCATGCTGCAAATTTTGACAGACATTCAGAGGTGGATAAACAATGGGTACCGGATAGTAAGACCATATGGAAGTAGGAGCGGTGCTAGAAGAAGAAAGAGATCTCCTAGTGGTTCGTCTAACTCCGAAGGATCCAATGGAGGTTCGAGTTCTTCTTCCCACAAGAATAAGAGAAAGAGGCGTTACCAAAACCGTTCACGTGATAAATTTAAGAAGGCATGGACACCTACCTTCAATGGTGAGATAAATAATGGTCAAGAAGTTGAAGCTTGGATTCTTGGGATGAGAAAATAATTCCAAGTCCAAGACTGCTCTGGAAATATGAAGGCTAGGGTAGCCATCTTCAATTTTACTAGAAGAGCATCCATATGGTGGGAAAACTTTAGGCAAGTGAAGAAGATCAATGGAAGGGAGATTGTGTGGAAGCAGTTCCAGAAGTATTTCAAGCAGAAGTACCTATTTGACAAGTACTATGATGATAAGATCAAAGGGTTCCATGAGTTGAGATTGGGACAACAAAACATGGAAGAGTATGCAAATAATTTCTAGGAACTGTTGAGGTATGTCAGGTACATAAAAGATGAAAAAGTGAAAATCCAGCATTTCCTGAGTGGATTACCCCCAGTCTTACAAATACAGAATTAAGTTTTATGAACCTAGAACTCTGGAAGAAGCATTAAGGAAAGATAAGTACTGCTATGAGAAAAGCAAAGGAAAACCTGATTACCATAAGACATGGAGGGACAAAAAGAATGAGAATTTTGACCAAAGGAAGAAAGGTTTCAAACCTTCTAACTTCAGGAATCAACAGAAGCAGCCATCCCAAGTTGAGAAGCAACCAGCCAGAGTGGTGGGAGAAAATACCAGAGATCCACAATAGAACAGAGAACCACTCCAATGCTGGAAATGTGGAGGACCCACATGCGCAGGAATTGTCCACTTGAGGATGGGAATGTAAGGCCTGCTTACAACATTCAATAAGCAAAACTAGTGGGTCAAGTAGCAAGAGTCATCCCTAGGATTTATGCAGCGCTAGAGGACCACCAGGTAGATCACCAGTCGACTGTGGTTGAAGTTGCAGGTAAGATTTTTGAGCAATCTATTTCTATTTTAATTAACCATGGATCTACTCACAGTTACATTACTCCTAGAGTAGTCGAGGTTTTTGCTTGTAAGAAGTTAAAGCATAGTAAATCATGGTTAGTTCAGCTAGCCATTGGAACTAAGAGAAATGTTAGTGAAGTGGTAGAGAAATATCCATTGGTAATGAATGGATTGGTCACTTATGTAGATCTGAATGTTCTACCACTTGGTTCTTATGACATTCTAATTGTAATGGATTGGTTAGAATGTCACAGATTAAAGATTGATTATTACAACAAGAATTTTGAGTGCTTGTATGAAGAAGGAAACTCAAGGGTTGTGAAGGGAATTCCAAAGGTGATTTCTATTAGGAATATTTCAGCAAGGTAGCTGAAGAAGTTCTGTAGGAAAGGTTTCCAGTTTTATGCAACCCATGTTTTGGGGGTACCAAAGAATGGAACTCCTAGGTTGGAGGAATTTCATGTGTTGTAGGAAGTCATGGATGTGTTTCCTGATGAGATTTCAGGGCTTCCTCCAAAGAGGGACACTGATTTCAAAATTGAAATAATTCTAGGAGCAGTACCATTGTCCAAGACACCCTACAGGATGAGTACACAAGAAATTCTATATTTGAAGATGCAACTGCAAGAGTTGTTGGAGAAGAAGTATATCGACCTAAGTGTGTCTCCTTTGGGAGCACCAGTTCTGTTTGTGAAGAAGAAAGATGGTGCACTCAGGTTGTGTATTGATTACATATAATTGAAGAAATTCAGTATAAAGAATAAATACCCTTTGCCTAATATTGATGACCTCTTTGATCAAATGAGAGGAGAAAATGTATTTTCCAAGATCGAATTGAGGTATAGTTACCATCAGGTGGCAAGGATGAAGACATTCATAAGACAACCTTCAGAACAAGGTATGGACATTATGAGTTTGTAGTGGTACCATTTGGTCTCACAAATGGACCAACTACATTTATATGCCTTATGAATAGTGTCTTCAACAAGTATTTGGAAAATTTTGTTCTTGTTTTCCTTGATGACATTTCTTATTTATTCTAAGAATGAGAAGAGCGTGAAGAATATCTGAGGTTGACATTGCAATTGCTTAGGGAGCATAAGTTGTATGGAAAGTTGAGCAAGTGTGACTTCTATAAAGATAGGATTCATTATTTGGGTCACATTATCTCAGATGAGGGAATATCTGTATACTCTGAGAAGATTGAGGCCATTATGAATTGGCCTAATCCAAGAAATGTGACATATGTAAGATCTTTTATGGGACTTGCAGGATAATACAGGAGATTCATTGAATAATTCTCCAAGGTTTCACATCCAATCACTTCTTTGCAAAAGAAGGGAATAAAGTTTGAATGGAAACCGAGGTGTGAAGAAAGCTTCTAGTAGTTGAAGAATATTCTCACAAGTGCACTAGTCTTGAAGATTGCAGACCTAGAAAAATATTTTGTGGTGTGTACTGATGCATGCGGTCAAGGGCTTGGAGGAGTCCTTATGCAAGACACTACATGATATGTTATAAGTCAAGAAAGTTGAAGGAGCATGAGAATAAATATTCCACTCATGATCTAGAACTTGCAGTCATAGTACATGCTCTCAATATGTGGAGGCATTACTTGATGGGAAGGATATTTGAGCTAAGGATAGACCACTGTGGTCTAAAGTATTTGTTTGATCAGCCTACTCTAAATGCTAGGAAAGTGAGATGGGTGGGTTTTTTTATGTGAGTTTGATTTTGAAATCAAACACATAAAAGGAAAAGAGAATAAAGTAGTTGATGCACTTAGTAGAAAGGTGCGGGAAATGCATGTGGCATCTCTTAGTATTTTCCAATCAAATTTGAGGCAACAGATTGTTAATCATGTTGCTGAAGAAGAATTATATGCACAGGTCAAGGACAAGTTGCAACAACAAATCCTTCAAAAGAAGTATGGGGGGATATAAATTGCAAGAATATGGACTTCTTACCTATAAGAACATAATCTATATCTCAAATGTAGCAGATTTGAGGATAGTTGTTATGGATGAAATCCATCAAGCACCATATTCCGGTCACCCAGGATATCAGAAAAAAATTGCTATAGCCAGAAAGTAGTATTTTTGGCCAAGAATGAAAAAGGACATGGATGAATATATTTCAAGGTGCATGAAATGTCAGCAGGTGAAGGTTGAGCATCAACACCCAACAGGTTTGTTGCAGCCTTTTCCAGTTCCAGAATGGAAATGGGAAGTTGTTTCCATGGATTTTTTTACAGTATTTCCAATGACTTGGAGACAACATGATTCCATCATGGTTATGGTGGAAAATTTTACAAAGGCAGCACATTTCATATCGATTAAGTCCACACATAAGACTAATGACATTGCAAAAATATTCATGGAGGAGGTTTTCAAATTGCATGGATTGCCTAAGGAAATAGTCTCTGACAGAGATGCCAAGTTCACTTTCAATTTTTGGAAGGGGTTATTTGTGGATTTGAGTACAAAGATGAACTTGAGCACTGCCTAACATCCTCATACTTATGGGAATACAGAGAGAGTGAATCAAGTGCTTGAAGACATGCTTCGCATGTATGTGATACAAAACCAACCAAGTGGGAATATTATTTACACTTGGTAAAATTTGCATATAACAATGGACAACAAGCATCCTTGGGGATGATCCCATATGAATCTTTGTATGGCAGGAGGTGCAGGACACCAGTGACTTGGGATAATCCAGTGAACATGATTTTGCTTGGTCCAGAATTGCTCAAGGAGATGGAGCAGGAGGATGTAAAGATCAGGAAAAATCTAAAAGCAGCCCAGGACAGACAAAAAATCTATGCTAATAAGCATAGAGTGCACAGAGTTCAATGTTGGGGATCATGTTTACCTCAGAGTGAGGGAAAGTAAGATTTCCTTGAATCTTGGAAGTTGTACCAAGTTGTCTCCTAGATACTGTGGGCCGTTTGAAGTGCTTGAAATAATAAGACCAATTGCATATAGACTTGCATTGCCTGCTAGCACTAGAGCTCACAATGTTTTTCATGTTTCTTTGCTTAAGAAATGTGTACATGATCCTAACCATGTGATAAATTGGGATGTGATCTAGGTGGAACCCGAGGGATAGTTATAAATAGAGCTAATGCAAATCCTCAACTGGAAGGTCACAATGCTTTGGAATCGAGCCATAGGACAGGTAAAGGTGCAATGGGAGCACTATGGTCCTGAAGATTCTACGTGCGAGATGGAGGATGCCATGTGATTGGCACATCTTTTTTTTTCAATTTTGCGAAGCACTGAGGGAGGTACCAGTGTAGCATTTTGTTAAATTTTGTAAAGCACTAAGGACAGTGCTGTTGAAGGGGGGGGGGGGGGATGTAACACCCCGGTTTTGACCTTGTTTACATTAAAAATGTATATGATGTATATATTGTAATTAATCATGGTGAGGAGATAAAGGAAAAAGCCCCGCCATCGATTTAGCATTTTATGTTTTGGAGATTAAAATTGATGCATATTGTATTTCATGTTAGCCCGACACATTATAATTTGGACATCATCTACATATTCAATTTAATTAAAATACCCACAACCAATGATGTCAATGCAAAATTAAAGAGATTTGGGCATGATTTCCTAAGGATAGGGGGGGAATATTCAAACCTTTGATCTAATGGGGAAAATCCACATGTCAAAGGGAAAACCCATCAGGCTATCACCTTTCTTGTCTTATTCACCCAAGCATTTATTACTTCCATAAATTGGTTGAGGAAGTTATTTCCTTGGGATGGGAAAGGTATGGAGGTCAAAAATTTGAATTGGGAAGAGCATCCATTTTTGGAAAAATGTGTTTTGACTTATGAGCCAAGTAAATTCCCAAAATTATTTCTCATTCCCTCAAGCATTCACATTTTCATCTTTCCTCACATTTTTGGGGGAGCTCCTGGATGTTTTTCTCATCCATCCTCCTTCACGTTGGGTTCTTTCAGAAAGTTGGAGCTTCCTGTGTGTTTTAATTTCATGTTTTGGTTGTTTACTACATTTTCCCCATGGATGGGAGGTTATTTTTGGTAATTCCCAGTGGTTGGGTCACTCTTCCTCATGTTTTCCTTCCATTTTCCTCATTTTCCATGCCTAGGAAATTCGTTTTTGGGTTGCTGAGTGAATAGCCAACATTGTTGAGTGAATGGCTAGCAAGGATTCATGATTTTGGGGTTTATAGCAGTCGACGTTGCTCATGAAATGCCAAGAATTGTTGCTGAGTTCGAATTTATCACCTAGGGGTAGATTTCCCCATTTTACCAATTTGTTTTTGGATGAAAATTGTTTTTACTCAAACCCAGAATTTTCATTTTGTTGTGTGTGCACCCCTTTGTTTTGTTCTGAACTTATTTGGAGTGGAAGATGGAAGAATTCACTTGATAAACCTAGTATAGAAAAAAATCACACAGAGAGATCAAGAGGGGTTGGTTATTGCTTCTTACACACCCTGAAGAGCACTGAAAGGGAAGGAATAGCCCGAGGGACTGTGTAGCAGAGAAGGGGATGTTTCCTTGTGTTGGGTGTGTAGGTGTTGGGAAAACCAAGCTAGATGTAGTTTATGTGTCCATAGCTCTGTGGTGGAGCTCACTAGCTTATAAATTCAGCATTCCACCTCCTTAGCATCCTGATTAACCCAACTGTGTTTGGCTTGGCTGAGGTTTGATGTGTATTTCGCTATGTGTGAGCCTGTTGTAGTTCCCTTATTCCTTGTGGGGATCATTCCTAGCTCAGGGATGGTAGTGTTGCTGAGAGATTGATGAGCGCACTAGCCTATGGTTGGGTGGAACGTTGCAGTGACATAGCTGGTTGCAGGACAAACTTCTTCACAAGATAAGTATCTCTTGTGTATTCACCCCTGCAACTGTATTTGCTTGTTTTAATGAATTATAATGAACATGATTAATGATTTGTTGAAATGAATTTTCTTCCACTGTAGATTTCATTATGCATCTGTAACTATTTTATCTTCCATGCATTTTTATTTTATGATGTTCATGGGACGTAGATCCCCGCTTAAATGATAGTAGCATACTATACATTACGTCCCCATAGGAGATGAGGGGACGTGATAGAATAGCACATGTGGATCCTCACTTCCACTGACTATTTTACTAAATGGATTGAAGCCATCCCCACGAGACAAGCTACCGAAATTCATGCATTTTCTAGAGGAAACAATTTCGTCAAGGTTTAGAGTTCCTAGGAAGATAATGATTGATAATGTTGCAGCTTTTAAGTCAAAGAAGATTGTTTCCTTTTGTTTCAAATACCAAATACAATTGGGGCATTCCACAACCGATTATCCATGGGGAAATGGGTTGGCAGAATATTGAAACAAGAGTCTTATGAGGATCATAAAAAAGTTGTTGCAAGACAATAAGAAAGATTGGCACACAAAGTTGATCCATGCTTTGTGGGCTGATAGAATTAGTGTGAATAAGTCTATTGGAACTTTGCCATTTTAGTTGTTCTATGGCTCCGAGGTAAAATTTCTTAGCTCACTGAGCTTTCTAGTGATGAGATTGTTTCAAGAAGAAGATCCTAAAACCCACCCAACCTAGAGAAGGATGTATCGGTTGGTTGAGTTGCAGCAGTAGAGGGAACAAATTTTTGACAGGACTCATAAATTTCAGGACAAGATGAAAGAGATTTTTGACAGAAGGGCAAAACCTGTTGATTTCCAGCTGGGGGATGTTGTGTTACAATGGGATGCACTTCATGAGGAGAAGGGGAAGCATGGAAAATTTGATCATATGTAGAAGGGACCTTATAAAATTATTTCCTTCAGGGGAAATAATGCCGATTTACTGGAGGAGATGGAGGGTGGTCTAGTATCTGGAGCTCTTGTAAATGGGAGGCTCCTCAAACACTATTTTTTGTAAAGTAAGTTTAGTTTCATGTCATTGTAAATACCATTTCTTTTTAACATTTACATGTGTGGATAGCTCTTTGACAGACTTAAAGCCCGAGGTGAAGGAAGTAAGGTCCCCTAAGAGGATTTTTCATTTGGTTTTTCTTTTTAAGAAATTTTGAAGTTGTAGACACCATAATTTTTTTTTAGGCTTGTTAAGAAAATTTAGGATCAGGCGCTTGGTCTACAAATTTCTTTGCTACCTCACAAGGACGATAGCATCCCTGAGTTGGAGCTGGTGTTAGCACCTGTGCTAAATTTGAAGATTTTTTGTAGACGTGTGAGCACTATTTTGGGATAAAATAGTTGGCAAGGGGGTAGGCCAATGAAATGAGGAACAAGACCTGAAAATTAATTATCATAGGAACTTAAAGGACGTAAATGAGGTCTTGCAGGTTATGCAGTGGATAAAATGAATGGTGTAGATACATAGTAGATAAAATCAATGGTCATTAAATATTTTACCTAAGAAAAGATGCACGATTTTGAAGGAAGCATGACATTGGCAGGATAATTTTAAATGGCATGCAGGATCGACCGTCATATGAATAGGTAATGCAGATCAACGGATGAGGAATATTTCGCTGAATAAATAGGTGCAGAGAAATGATCTATGGAGGTATGTGAAATCTATTATATGTTCCATATTTTAATGGTCAAAGATTGAATGTTGTCCAAGATCAACGACGGATGGTAATTTTGTGAATCCAACATGCACGAAGGATAACATATGTCAAGCCTGGGAAATCTGGTAGGGCTTGCTTATTCCAATGGCCATGATATTGAGTGGGACATATCTACTGTGGAGATGCATTTCACAGCTGCAATGTGCACAAGAGATAAAAACATGTCGGGGATGAGAAATCTCATAGCACCCGCAAAGTTGAACGGTCGGGATTTTAAATGTAGAATATCTACATATAAGATGTATTTCATAGCCCAAGCATGCATGAAAGATAAAAAAAATTGGGGCTGCAAAATTTTGGTAGACCCCACACCTTTGGACGACGGAGATCCAATGGAGGGATGATCGATGGTCTTGGTTGATTTTTCAATGAGGATGTGCACAGAGTTTAACAGTATGAGGGATTGTGAAATTAGATAGGGGACACATCATGGGATGGTTGATATTTCTTGTAGAAAAGATCTATGGCCGTGGTTCATTTCTCAATCCAAAGGTGCGAGGAGGAAGAAGATCAGTGTATGTGCGAAATGGAGATGAAGCATGGATAAAATTAAATGATGTAGATTTCATTTGGAAGAATAAAACCATTAGAGATGTTCTGAAACATCATTTTCAATCAAGCGAGATTGCATCCCAAATATTGCATTGACGTTTTTTTATCCAATGTGTCGGTTGCCCCATATTTCTTGTTTTATGTATGAATCATGGCGAATATGCAACCTCGGAAGTTTGTTAGGATTTGAAATAATGATTCGGGATTGATTCCAAATTTTGTAACTAAATTCAGCTCTGTTTTGAGGTTGGTCTCAGGAGCCCATAACACTATAAATGTAACCTCAATTGAGGAAGAAAGGGTTGAAACCTCTCATTTAGAAGCCTTAGTGCTCGGGTTTTGTAACTCTGTTATTTTCTTGGAAGATTTAATGAAAAGTATGATCTGAGTTTTCTGAGATTCATCAAGTTGTTTCCTTTTCAGTTTGTATTTCCTTTATTTCCATTTTCATGTATGTGTTTTCTGCCAATACGTTTCTAGGTTGTATGCAAGGAATTCATTTCTTCTAAAGCTCCTTTCATAAAAAATCCTATTTTTTATGTGTTAGTAATGCTTGTGATAGAATTCATCCACTGATAGGTGCTCTGTTTCAATTATTGTCCCTTGTTATATTTATGGTAAAGGTGTTCCTAGAGATTCATCCATTGATAGATGCCTTTGGCTTTCATTGGGATTTTTCCTCATTTTTATCTTTTATCACTTTAAGATAATTTGGCATGAACATAATAGCCACGTTTCCTCATATTACATAGGAAAATCACCACTCATTATTGTTGTAATCCCCTTGAACATTTTCAGGTTGCAACTCCATTTTCCCAATGGTATTTCTTGTTTGTCTATTTCACCATCTTTAAATTTGTGAATATCTGGTTCCCCTCAGAAATATAGCCTTCTGAATGCTTGATTAAAGTCATATGTATAAGTGAATGTTTCTTTGACAAAGGAAGATCTCACTCTGACTGTAATGGCTAGAATATAGTCTAAATATTTGTTTGAAATGGTTATCCTTGTGACTTCCTTCCACATCCATAGGAAAATTATAGGGTGCTAACAACCTAGACCATATATATAACATCACGTATGAAGGATATGATTATGTAAACCAACGACTAATTTAAAGCTTAGTTGGTGTAGTGTTAGCTACTGTACATGATATTATGGTGAAGCATTGGAAAACTGGAAGAATTAGATGCATGAAGTATCCATGAGAATATGCGCAATAATTACATGATCTGTGCGATGGGTAGGAATCGAGGAAAGTGATCTACCCACATATGAATGTTTACCTAACCTTGCATATTTTCTGACATAATTTGAAGTAAAAGTCACAGAATTGTAGATCTTGTCCGCCTTGGACTTTTTGCTGAAAGCTAAACCTGCTAGATGGTGGGGTACACATCGAGAATCTATCTCTGAATGGACACAATGTCAAATATTGCTAGAGATAAGGTTCGAAGAAGAGATCAACTATACTAGTAGAAAGTATACAAGATTGAATAATCCTATCGAACATATTGAGTATTGTCACATGACATGGGAGGCATGTCCGTGGTAGGAATGGGTACATCAGTTTATACACACACTAGACATGATACCAAGGAATTAGTATATGTTAGTTGAGCTGCAATGAGGAACTCTCGAATGGGATTAGTTAGATACCAATTTTATATAAACATTTGAGTTTGTAGATTACCATCCTTTAATTGATGTTGCATTGCAAGTGATCAAGACAAAGATATTTGAATATATCCCTGTGACAATGACAAAATTCAATCAGAACAACGCGACAATTCATCACGGGATGGAGTGTTATAACGTGACAGGAGAACCTGATGATGATGACCTACTTGATGTAAATATTCTAGAATCTGAAGGTAGGTGCGCAATGGAGGGATTTTTTATTTCTAGAGACTAATTCCTAAATCCACTAAAAGTTAAGAAAGTTATTATTGACTCCCTGGAGAATCCAAAATTTGCCAATATTGGAGATTATTGGGATGATGAGACTGTTAGGAAGATCACAGAACTATTGCATGATTTTAAGGATAAGTTCCCTACAAAATTCTCAGAGATTAAAGGAATCATCAGAGATCTTGGAGAAATGAACATACCTTTAAATCCCGACACAAAACCGGTCAAACAACGACCATACCAATTGAATCTATGGTAAAAAGAAAAGGTCAGGGCTGAGTTAGACCGAATGATAGATGTAATTATTATAGAACCTGTTGAAGAATCGGAGTGGATCAGTCCCATAGTAGTGTAAGATGAGAATACCATAGGTGAAGTAGGGATTTGCGTGGACCTGATAAAGTCGAACGACGCTTTTTTACATGACCCATTTCTGACTCCATTTACAGATGAGGTACTAGAGAGTGTCGAGGGTCAAGAAATTTACTCATTAACTAATGGGTTCTATAGATACCATCATATTAGAATAGGAAAGGAATACCGACAAAATACCACTTTTGAGACGAAATAGGGGGTGTTTCCAATACATGGTAATTCCCTTTGGACTCAAGAATGATCCTGCTATTTTTTCCACAATAGTAGTGGTTTCCTTCAAATATTTCATTCATAAATTCCTTGAAGTCTACTTCGACGATTGGACAGTATTTGGGCTCATTAAGGATCATATTGAGAGCCTTGGGATGATGCAAGAATGTTGTTTTGAGTATCAAATTACATTGAACTTAAAGAAATGTATATTTTGTGCCTTGTTTGGAATTTTGTTGGGCAATATGGTCTGTCACGATGGAATATTGGTCGATCTTTCTAAAATTGTGATCATTCTTGACCTACCAACACTAACCATATTTAAGAAATTGCATGTAATATTTGGACATACATGATACTACAAAAAAATCATCATAGGATATGTGGAGGTGAGTGCTCCGATGGAAACTTTGTGGAAAAAATATGTTAAGTTCTAGTGGATGGAGATTTTCCAAGAGAGTCTGGACACTTTAAATAAAAACATGGTTACAACACCCATACTTGTATTTCCATACTAGAAAAAATAATTCCACATACATGTTGATGCATCGTATGTCGTGCTCGATGTGATACTAGGACAACTTGGTGAGGGATCAATCGATCATCCTATTTCCTTTCGCTAGAAGGAAATTATCAACTGCGGAGAAGAGCTATACCATGACAGAGAGAGAAGGATCAACTATGTTATTCACTTCTCTGAAATTTAGACACTATTTGTTGGGTGGAAATTTCAAGATATACATAGATCATTCAGCATTGAAATACCTGGTTAGTAAGCTAATGTTGGGTGCAAAGATCTGTCGGTGGTTTCTCCTCTTTTGGGAATTTGATTTTGAATTTATTGTTAATCCTAGTTTACTGAGTTCAAAACCAGACCATCTCTCAAGGATAGAAAGTGGTGAAGAATCTGGTAACCTCGACGATAGTCTCCCTGATGCACAACTATTTGCAATAACCATGTTTGATGATCATTACAAAGACATCATACATTTTTTTAGTACGATTTATGCACTAGTTCAATTTACCACCGTGCATAAAAAATAGTTTGTTGTGCGAGTTGCATACTCCCAATTCATTGTTGGACAATTATATAAGATGGGACCTGATGAGATTCTTCATCGCTACATCTTGGAACATGAGCGATCATTTATTTTAAATTAAGCACATGTTGGTATCGCAGGATGCCATTACGCTAGAAAATATGAAGTAAGAAAGATATTGCAAGCATGATTGTGGTGTCCCACCATGCAAGTGGATTCCTGAGAATACTATTGCAGTTGTGATGTCTTCCAGAGAACTGGGAAGTCATCGTGACGGGATGCAATGCTATTAGTACCCCAAATAAATTTGCAGGCATTTGATAAATGGGTCGTAAGTTTGGGGGCCCTTTTAGTCCGACATGGAAGCACACAGGTGCAAGATATATTATTACTATGATCGATTACCATACTATATGGGATGAAGGGGTGCCAGTAAAAGATTGTACAGCTACGACTGCTGCTAATTTTTTGTTTGAAAATGTTGTGATGAGAATTAGATGCCCAAAAGTTTTGATAAGTGACTAAAGTATGCATTTTGTCAATCAAGTGATTAAGGAACTCATGGAAGAATTCTAGATCCAACATAGAAAGAAAACGCCATATCACCCTTAAGTGAATGGCTCTGTCGAAGCATTTAACAAATTATGGAAAATGTGTTGAAAAAGATTTGTAATGTCCAAAGAGATGAATAGGATCAGAAAATTTCCACAGTACTATGGGAATATCACACGACCTACAAAAATTTGACATGATGAACTCCATTTCACTTGGTGTATGGATAAGAAGTTGTGATGCCGATGGAGTATATTGTACCTAGACTAAGGATTGTTGCGATCATGGAGATGATAGATGTTGGTGTTGTCGAAGAAATACTGATGCAACTGATATAGTTGGAAGAAGATTGTGTTTTCAAAGGATACCATCAAAATGTTAAGAAAGAACGAAAGGAAGTATGTTGTGATCGCCACATAAAGAACAAGCAATTTCAGGTCGTAGGACTTGTTCTACTGTATCACAACAAACTCTTCAAGTATCTAGGTAAGCTAAAAACACACTATCTTGGACTGCATATTGCAGATCATACAAGCGTAGATCCAAATCCTAGGCTCTATCAAGCGTCGAGAGGGATCATAACTCTTGAGGTGCAAACCTCTTCTTAGGTATTGCACTCAATGAACTATCAACTTTGGTGTGTCCTATATATAGCCATTGATTTGATTCAAACCAAAATACACATCTTTTTTATTTAAGGCCCACATATAATAATTTTATTATTAATATTTAATATTATTTGTAGCCGACATATAATATTTATTATTATTTTTATTTTCTTAGGAACGAAAATTACAACATTTCCCCATACATGGTTTTAAAACCATATGCAAGTCCCTCCTACAACCATGGGTTGTTTAGGAGACCTTGCACATGGTCTTAAAACTTGCAAGGCCCTCCTAAACGATGTACAATAAAACCATGGGTTTTTTAGGAGGCCTTGCACATGGTTTTAAAATCACGTGCAAGGCCCTCCTAAACCATATACAATAAAACCATGGGTTGTTTAGAAGGCCTTGCACATGGTTTTAAAACCATGTGCAAGGCCAACATTTTTTGGGGGATAATTCAATTCTTTATTTTTATTTTTTTTGTTAGATAGGAACATTACAACATCTCCCCCATATTCTGTTTTTTTTAACCACATTGTTTTTGTGGATAATTAAATTTTTACTTTTTTATTGTTTTGTTAGGTAGGAAAATTACAACATCTCCCCCACATTAGGTTGTTTTTCTGGCCAACATTTATTTTGGCCTATAATTAAAATTTTTATTTCATATTAATAAAAATAAAGTTACATAACGTTATGTAATGTTACAAGATCTCCCCCATACTGGGCTGTCGAGAGCCTCTCGGTGCAATCACTGACGAAGGTGCAGTGTAACAACATAAGTTATATGGAACACCTGTCAAAGGACTAGAAATGGAAGTCATCTAAAGCCTTATCAGGATAGCCATGAATTGGTCGACTGAAATATATATATTATTTTGATCACAGGAAATGAGCTGCCGCAAGAAGAAACCGAAAGTGGCGTAGATTACTAGTCTGACACGCAGAAAGGAAAAGTGTTGAAGACTTTTTGTCTGTCAAGAGAGGATAAATGATGAAGAAGACAAATAATATGTCGCACAGAAGGAAATATGGAGAATGATGAATATAATCCGCAACAAGAGAGATGTTGTCACAAGTCAAAATAGAGTTGCAACAATGACGACTGGTCATAATTAATTTAAATTCCCAAAATATTTTTGCGGCATGTGTTTTTGTCACTTTCGTCTTTATTGCACAACAACTACCACTTGAGGTGACACGAAAGTGGTACGATGCACATAAGTTTCCTAATGATCATTCATACGATCATCCCATGTGACAGAAAGGACACATACTTTTTCATTGATTTCCCAATCATGTGAAGGATGGACAAAGTAAATGGATACATGTTATCACCATTCACGCCAAAGTGTCATTTAATTATCTACATTCGATAAGAGGTATTGTTTTCTACAACTATAAGAGCCGAAGTAAGTTTTCAGTAGAGCATGGTTATTTCAATTTCCAACATAAGCACAGTTCCAGAATCTGATATCATGACTGCATAACCTAAACCCAGTATGGAATACATTGTTGCATATGCTCCACCATAGGCCAATGTTTTTGAAGACACTAACAAATTCTAGTTATCCCTACATTCAGTTTAGGAACATATCCACCAGGTCCATCTAGTACATCAAGGGGGAAGCACACTGGAAACTGTAAGAAAAAAGCACCAGAACCACCACCTAAGGAAGAGGAGGAGGAGGAAGAATAAATTTCTTTGAATATGCTAACACCATATGTTCCACCAAGATGATTTGATGCACCAAGAATTAGAGTTTCAAAGAATGCAAGGTACCCATTAGTAGCACCAGTTGTGCCAGAAGGAGTTCACGTGTCACAAAACATTCTTCCAAACCTTCAAAAGTTGACCTTGATCATGACACATAGAAACATCGAGATTTGGACATGAATAACTACATGGTTCTTTTAGAGGATACATTGGATAGCCCAAAGCACCTAGATCCAATGGAATGGGTGAGAGGACTGGACCATTCAGGTTTATTGTCATTGTTATATATGTCGCATTATGGCCAAAGTGTAGAAGTGAATTTTCGTGTCCAACAATTAATGGTATCATTCCATGGTAGTTGTCTATGGCTCGACAGAAAAATTTATGTGGATGTCGAGCTAATAGCAACAATTAGAGGACTTCCACTTGCACGAATAGACCCAATGCCATTTTTCAAAAAATACCAGGATACTACGCTGGTGAACAATATGAATGATAAGTATGACTTGTCTAGAGAAACCAAAATATTTTTAATAAGCTCCATCAATGGTCATACTGTTTGGTTCACAGCTAAGGTGCTAGCTACCAAACTGTTGCGGAAGATGCGATTGAACCAATGTATTGTAGGTACAGTCGTAGCGGCTGAACCCTATGTAGAGGGAGTTCAAATGAACTGGTCGCATTATTTACTAAATGAGTTATCAATAGACATGAAGGATTCACATTTAAAAGGTACCACATTCCACTATTACTGGTTACTCATTCTAATTTCATTTGTTGCATGCGAGGAACCAATAAACTACCAAGGGGTATAAATTCCAGTGCGATGTAGAGGAGATCGATATAAATATCTAGTTTAAGAAAGATAAAATGGAGAGACAAAGAGACAACAATATTAATTTTTTTATGCATGGCCAGGCCATGCGCTATTAGGTGAAGAAGAAAGAAGGAATCACGGATGAAACCGTTGAGAAGTTTCAAAACATTATCAAGTTCATAATTGGGCCCAATCATATCTTGTTGTAGTTGGGACAAGATCTACAACACCAATGGTTGGTGACCCAATTTTTGTTGTCTGAATAAGAAGTTGAGGCCATTACCCAAGATTGGTTGAACAATGGCGAGTTCCTATCGTCGATGACCTATTATCGGTTAAAGAATATATACGATAGGACGATCCACCATCAAAGAGGGATGGAGAGAAGGGAGCGAATGTCGCATTGCCAGAAACAAAAGATCCCAACCCTCCCCAAAATGGTTCAAGTACAACCCTAATATATCCAGTTGTAGGAGAGAATAGGAAGAAGAAAGAGCAGGTGGAGACAAAGCATAACAAAAGAAAGGAAGACAAAACAACAAATAGTGTTGGCCTTGATGGTGAATATTTTTCCCTTCTAATAGAAGCAATGATAGAAGTCGTGCAATAGAGATTGAAGAAAATAGATGAGAGACAAACATAGCTCGCATATAGTATTACTAATTCACTACAGGTCCTCTGTAAAAATGTAAAATAAATGTGGGTCACAGTTGACTACACACAACAAGTGCAAGTGTCACAAGACTTACCTGTTTCGTCAGAAGAGCGACTGAGTGATGTATCAATACCAATTCCACCAATAAATACTCAAATGGTGGGTGAAATATTGAACCTAGGAACCATAGAGTTGAATACTATGGCCAAGAACTTGGGCCACATGACAATATATTTCTCATAGATGTCACTATATGAAGTCTATGCAATGCAGAATGCCACCATCACAGAAATGAAGGTAAGAGGAGGTGCATTGATCAAGTAGGTAAAATCATCAAATAAGAAGGTTAATAAGATGAAGAAAACATTCCAAGAAACTGAACAAAAAGACAAGACCTATGAGGAATATAGGAACGAGATCGAAAATGATGTAACACATGCTTGCAACAATTTTGCAAATGAAGGAATCATAGAGGAAATGTTTGTAGAAGCAAAGGTCGTTCAACTTGGAGAGATTGCAAAGGACCTTCAAAAAAAGGTCATAGAGTTAGAAACGAAAGTGAAACCCAGTAAACCCCCAAAGGTGTAATAAGAAATAAGAAAAACAGCGACAGAGGCTATGAAGAAGATAGAAGAAGCAGAGGCACTGGATTCCAAGGTCGTTGAACAAGTTTCTAAAACTTGAGAAGCATTGAGCGATGATGCAGAATTAGAAAAATTCACAGAGCAGTTGCACATGCTAAAACGGAGGATAATAAGATGAATAATGAAATGGAGAAACTACCCTTAGTAGAGAAAATGGCTAAGTCTGCTGAAATGAAGAAACTTCAAAAGAAAGTCGCGGTGCTACGAACTCAAGAACATCAATGGAGCGAGAAAGTCATAGAATTGTAGGCCGAAGCACAAAGAGTTACAAGCACCATTCATCCTATACATCGAAAGGTACGACAAGAAGCAAAGTCCATGAGACTTACAATGTCAGAACACATCAGTTTCGACCTTGTCGAACAATTGCAAAAGGCCGAAGAAGATGTGCAACAAGAAACATAGGAGATAGTGAAAATTTTTCAAGATTTTCAAGGCAAGGTCGCAATAACAGGAACTTCAGATTATCATGGCTCGGGATGAGCCATAGGTGAGTGTTGGGGGGTTGTTAGCCCTAGGAAAAGATAGGAAGAATTTAGTGAGAATTATTCTTAGTAATGTGAAGAGTTCGGCCATGGGAAGAAGGAAGTTGTGATGGAGGAAGAAAGAAGTCACAAGGAAGGAAAATAAGTTGTGACAAAAGCATATGAAGAATAAAGAGCTAAGAAATAAGAATTAGTCATAGAGGAAGCTGCAACAAATGCAGCCATAAGGGAAGAGTTTGTGACAGAATGGAAGTTGTGACATAAGCAGTCATGGAGAGAGAAATTCACAACATAAGGAAATATGTTACGAGATCAACCGTGGCAAAAGAAACCATGATAGAAGGCATGCAACAACTAAAAATGACAACTCGAGAGATCATGGGTATGAAGTCGGGTAGACTCACGCATGATTTAGGGAATAAAGAATCTTTGTATTTTGGGACAATAGTGCCTCCTGACAATTCTAACTAAAATAGGCATTAGAGGAAATCTCAACTCAAATGGGCCTCCTAAAATGAATTAATAAAATAATAGTTAAAATAATAAAATAATATTTATTAATTTTGGAGGAAGAAAAGAAAAAAACTACTTTTTTGTTTGTATTTTTGACATATCTCCCCGTGTTTTTACTCAAATTTCGATCGGGAGAGCTCGTTGGATGTGGAATTAAATTCCGCATCCAACGAGTACCCACTTGGCATACTTTTGACGGACCCCGCTACCCCAAAAACAAAAATACCTGTAAAAATGGAATGATGATGTCATCATTCTGTTTTTTCAGGTATTTCTTGTTTTTGGGGTAGCGGGGTCCGTCAAAAGTATGCCAAGTGGGTACTCTTTGGATGCGGAATTTAATTCCACATCCCACAAGCTCTCCTGATCAAAATTTGAGTAAAAACACGAGGAGATATGTCAAAAATACAAACAAAAAAAGTAGTTTTTTTATGATAGCTATCCCCAAATTTATATTAAAAAAGTGTTTAAGACCTATATGGTATTTCAAATTTAAAGCAATTTCATTGGCTAACACATGATGACATGGAATTTGAATAAAAGTTAAAAGGCCCATTTTGAGTTGAAATTTCCTCTAATGAATTACATCATGTTGGATAACAGAATGAAGTCGGTTGATTATGACATGTAAAGAGTGTATACAATAAATCACCCAAGTTGTGTGTGGGTTACTTACTTAGTTAGTTAGTCACTTAGTTACTTCCTAGTCGGTATTATTTAGTGTGGTTAGCTATTGTCTATTTGAATATTCGAAGAGTCGTAGAGTCGTAGAGTAGAAGAGAGTTGATCTGGGTTGTGTGCATATTGACAGTAGAGTGAAGTAGAAGAAGATTTAGAGACAGAAGACTAGAGAGCATGTGTGGAGAGAGAAGTTTGTATAGATAATAGAATAATATCTAGAACAGAGTCTGCAGTTGAGTGTGCAGACAAAAGGTGCCATATATTTCTCATGCCACATGAAGAGCGACTTTGTGGTTTTTCCCAGATGGGTTTCCACGTTAAATACCGTGTCAATGTGTAGTCGATGAATGTGTTTATGTTGCATGAGTGTATATGACGAATGTGATTACATCGCATGAATGTATCTTGTGAATAAGTGTTTATGTATTTGCTTATCAATGAGTTGTTTTATGCATGTGTCGCACTGCTGATAGAAAACCTTTGTGTTAAAATATTATATTACAGTTATAATATCTTTCAATGGATAAGCAGAGTAGCATCTTGAATTTTCATAATAATTATAAGTCATATAATCACCAGCTTTGATCGAGTGAGTTGGTAAGGTGTTGTAAGAGGAGGAATCCCCACCCAACTGTAGAAACCTGGTTTTGGCAGTTACCCATAAGAAATATCTCGGGTGAGACTGCATCTTCGTCGCAGGTGCTTCTGACTGAGCCTTTCTCAATCGGGATGATATATTGGGTCAAAGGGAGAAACATCAACATCTTCTATCAAATCCTGAAGGATGGTTCTCTATTGTGTTATCTCCCAAAATAAATTTATTTTCAATAAGTTCACTCATACAATTTATTTTTGATAGGATGAAGATTTCAAGTCATATTATGAAAGATATTGGGATGACTAACAAATTCGGGGTATCTAATGTTATGTTATTTGATAAATTTGAAATTTTTAGCTTTCGGTGGCTTAGGAGAGACTTTCAATAACTCATTAGCCACCGAAAATCCTAGCTTTCGGCAGCTAATAGTTTAACGCATGACCATGATTATCCACCAAAATCTTGCTCATCACGTTCTTATTAAAATTCTGGGAAAGGACTTTAGGTGGATTAGGAGATTTTTTCAACAGCTCATTAGCCACCAAAAAGATTTGGTTTCGGCATCTTCACGAGTGTTTGCAGGAGGAAATTAACCACCAAAAGCAAATGAGATACGTTTTTGGAAAGGGAAACTTTTGGTGGCTTGGGAAAACTTTCAAATAGTTCATTAGCCACCGAAAGCCCTGCCTTCAGTATCTAGCAAACAAAACCCTAATTACTCTTACCCACCGAAAGGGACGAAAAGTGACAACGGTTGTCTACCCATCAAAATCAAATTCATCAGCATGAGGCGTGTCATAATTTAGCATGATTAACCACCTAAAAGGCATAAGGAGGAGGACCCACTAAAACAAATCAAAACACAAGTTTCAATGGCTAAGTGTGGTTTCAAAACGGTCTCTAAACCACTGAAAGCATACTTTCGGTAGCTAAGACCAAAATTTTAGGGCGCTCTAAGCCACCAAAATTGGCGTTTTACTATGAAAAGGCATCATTTTAAAATGGTGATTCTGAGCGATTGGAGAATCATTTTGAAAAAATATCATAGGTTTTTTTTCCTAACATGTCAAATAATAATAACCTCTCTCATTTTTCCTACAAGTATTTCATATTGGGAGAATCAAATCCATCTCTGAGCCCTAATTTTTGGATCTTAGAATTTCCCTGTTTTACACATGTTTTTGAAATACAAATATATGGAAAATGGAAACGAATTTCAAGAAACTGAGAGATTTTTTTTCTCAAAAAACACCAATCTACAAAAACCTCTTTTAGTTTATACACAGGTGTCACATATTTGGAGAACCAAATGCATCTCTGAGCCCTAGTTTTCAATAGTTTGGCCAAATGTTTAGGACAAAAATTGACCTAATAGGGCAGGTTACAGCAGAAAAATGAAGAGTTTACTTCACCAACACTTGGGAAAGCGCAGGATGAAGTGTAAAATTTAAAATTTGCTGAAGTGCACCATCAAAGGAGGTCTGTTCCAGTTTTGGGGATACATCAAAGAGGAGAGGGTCACAAAACCCTACCTATTTTAACCAACAGTGGCTCATCCATCAGAAGACCAGTTACAACTTTCCTCCAGTACTCACTGCAGTCATCAAAAGGTTCAAAGAGTGAACAAGTGTTAGAGTTAGTTAAACTAGTAGTTAAATTAGGGTTTCTGACCTAATTTTGCAAAAGCATTAATTTTATCTATTTTTAATAAAACAGATCCAATTTTTCAGGATCTGAATATTTTTGTAAAGGCTATAAAGCCTAAGACTTATTTTATAGAAAAGGTTCGACTTCAGGGACCTATAGACCATTACTACTATCAAGCTTCTCATATTGCTCATGACCTAATATAATCTCTTTTTCTATCATATGTTCAGCTTCCATTTCTTGTCTATTCTGTGCTTATGCTTGAATGTGTTATTCAGGTTTATTCATGTTAATTGATGTCTGATAGCTGTCATCCTAATGGCATATTGATGATTTGAATTATAAGTACTTTCCTTGTTATGATTAGCCATTTATATATATCTGTTTTATGTATGAATCTGCTAGCATGATAAGTTCTCCATCTTTGCACCATATTATCAAACCTCTGAATAATGGCAGTTAGAAGCCTTATCCCTAATTGAGTTTCATGCATGTCTTGAGAGTGTGAGGTCCTATACGTCACCTGGCTTGATCCACTTACAAAACCATAAAAACATTTAAGTTACCAAGCCTCCTCGAGCTACAACCTAGAGGAGTTTCCTGGAGTGATAACAAATTGGCGTCATTGCCGGGGAGAGGAGACTGAAGCTCAGCTTCCTTAGGAGATGACATAGATCCTGATTTGATGATAAACAAAATTTGGACACTATTCTGGTTGTAATAATCTATCTGACGACTCCATTGGAATAAAGTGGCTTCAAGAAGACCAAGTACCATAGAAAACCCTCAAGGGCCACCAATAACACATGTTTCAGATCCAGAAGAGATCCTAAGAAGAGCTAGGGCTTCACTAAGGCATACCTCCAGAGCTGTAAAGGGGAGCTACGTTAGGTATTTCTACTGTTATATAAAATAGACCTCCATTTCAATCTTCTTATGTTGAAGCATCTAGTTCTTATAAATTTATAAGTAAATAAAAAAAATTTAGGGTTGAGGAATCTTCAAGCACTGCTGCTTGTGAAGATCTCATCCATGGTGACTCCATTGAAGAACTGTGGCTCCACGAAGGGCTCATACCAGAGAAAATCAAGAGAGGCCACCAGCAACACCTATTGCAGACCTAGAGAAGATCATCAGAAAAGGAAGAGCTCTATAAAGGAAAACTTCTAGAGCAGCGAGGACATATAGATCAGATTTGTTGCTAGAGGAAGAAGAAAACCTAGCCCTACTGCTAGGGCAGATTTACAAATACTTCTATTTCCTTGATCCATCTGAATTTAATAAATCTCCACTGGGGAGGACCTAGTTGATAAAAAATGAAGAGGCTGAATTCAAAATCTAGGTACCAGTTCATCAGTTTACTTTATGAACTGCTGTTATTTTTTATCAGCTCCTTTATACTTTTCCCTTCACATGTTAAAAGAATTATCCTATGTTTTATATATTCTGAAGGTTATTAGCCATCTTTTATAAATCCATCTGTATAAGAATATTTGCAACCTACTTGTATTGTAGAAGGTGAATCAGTCTTTGTGCCGCAACTCATTTATAAAAATGACCTCTGTATCCAAATTCCTTCTAAATCTGATCAGCCATGTAACCTTGAAGAAACCAAAATTGATTGAAAACCTATGCAGAGCTCAACACTCATTTCCATAACCTTTGAACCTTGTCAGTAGATTGTTATCCCTCATGATCAGCCCACATCCTTTCAAATCAAAATAAGGATGAAGATGTTTAAGCCATTAAAACTACCCTCTCATCTTCATCCTTATCCTCTTGACCGTTATGAATATCTCCCTTGGTTTTCTTGAGAGAATCAAGCTTCATTTGAAAGGCACTTGGAATCTTTCGAATATTTTATTGACCGTTTTCAGATTGTTGATGAGGATGTAATCATGAGATTTTTCTCTAAATCGTTGATTAGAGATGTTGCTATATGGTTCAGATTTTAAGAGATGACTCCATTGACTCTTGGATAGAATTCATTGATGCCTTTTTGAAGCATTGGGGTGAGATCAAATCTCTTGATTTGTATCTCGCCGATTTCTATGCTTTGAAGAGAGAGGAAGACAAAACTTTGCCTATCTTCAATCGAATATTTTACAACACTTATCATGATATGCCTTTGGAGATCTGACCCACAACGACAGCTGCCATGATATATTATGTGATGGGACTACATTCAAAACTTTCCCTTCTTCTGCTAGAAAGGAAATCTTCATCATTAAGCATTATGTTTGAATATGCTTTAGAGGTGGAGGAAAACATTTGTGCTTCAAGGACAATCCCAGAGCAGCTTGATTTTGAAAACTTTCATCTACCTGAGACAGATAAATATCAGTATGATTCATATTTTGAACAGGAAGATTATGAGTCTAGAGCAGATTTGGAACAACAGCAAGCATGTGAGCTCTTTTTAGATTTAGAATCATATTCTTCAGTGTTTGCAAAGTACTCCCAAGATAGGCATGAATCTAGATTTTATGATCAGTTTGCAAACTAGGATGAGCCTATGATAATTGATGATTGTATAGGAAATTATATGTTTTCAACTAATCTTTATTCATATGATGAAAACCCTGTTTTATCATCATATTGTGAGCACTATTCTCAAAAGGAAATTTTAATGATTGATGATCAAGATCTAATCATAAGAGAACAAGAAGGTTTAGATCAGCTATTGAGCTTGCATTTTGATCCGACAAAGGTTGAGCAGTCCACATTCAACATTGGCATCAGTGAAGAAAAAGATCAGCAGCATAAAAATACATTTCCTATTGGATTTTATGAACCTGTTGCTGAGTATATGGAACTTATGAGTAGCATAGATATCAAAATATTTTTGTCAAATGATATCTGGTTCTGTCACCCTTTGAAACTACATTGTTGCATGCTACGATTTCATTTATTTTTCGGGTCAAGATCAAGGATAAGTTCAGCAGATCAGTTTCTGACATGGCTTAATTGGAAGCATGATGTCATGTGATAAGAATCCTCTACTCATTAGAGTTAGGAGTAGGAATAGATAGGAAAATAAGCTCTTAATATGAGCAGCTAGGTCATTTTCAGTTGTTTTCATGAATAAGCAAAGCAGGCTACATGCAGGTTGTAGCAGTTCAGTGATAAAATACAAATGACTCCATGCCCAATCGAACACTAGAATATAGCTTTAATTATTCTTTTTTCAGGAAAGGAATTTTGGTCTGGGGTTCTTGGGACCTCACAGGGAGGTTCCCATCCCCGAGTAGGAGCCAGATGTTATCTCGCAAAATAAATTTGTTTTCAATAAGTTCACTAATACAATTTATTTTTGATAGGATGAAGATTTCAAGTCAAGTTATGAAAGATATTGGGATGACTAACAAATTTTGGGTATCTGATGTTCTGTTATTTGATAAATTTGAAATTTTTAGTTTTTGGTGGCTTAGGATAGATTTTCAATAACTCATTAGCCACCGAAAATCCTAGCTTTCAGTAGCTAATAGTTTAACGCAGGACCATGATTATCCACCAAAAGCTTTCTCATCACGTTCTTATTAAAATTATGGGAAAGGACTTTCAGTGGCTTAGGTGAGTTTCTCAATAGCTCATTAGCCACTAAAAAGCTTTGGTTTCGGCAGCTTCATGAGTGTTTGCAGGAGGACATCAACCACCGAAAGAAAATGAGATACGTTTTTGGAAAGGGAAACTTTCGGAGGCTTGGGTGAAATTTCAAATAGTTCATTAGCCATCGAAAGCCCTGCCTTCAGCAGCTAGCAAACAAACTCCTAAATACTCTTAACCATCGAAAGGGACGAAAAGTGAAAACGGTTGTCTGCCCATCAAAATCAAATTCATCAGCATGAGGCGTGGCATAATTTAGCATGATTAACCACATGAAAGGCACAGGAAGGAGGACCCGCTCAAAAAACTCAAAACATAGGTTTTTGTGGCTAAGCGTGGTTTCAAAATGGTCTCTAGGCCATCGAAATCAGAATTTCAGTAGCTAATACCGAAATTTCAGGGCGCTCTAAGCCACCGAAATTGGCGTTTTACTATGAAAAGGCATAATTTTAAAATGGTTATTTTGAGTGTCTGGAGAATCATTTTGCAGAATCCTTAGAGTTTTTTTTCCCTAACATGTCAGAGAACAATAACCTCTCTCAGTTTTCCTACAAGTATTTCATATTGGGAGAATCGAATCCATGTTTGAGCCCTAATTTTTGGATCTCAGAATTTCCCTGTTTTACACGTGTTTTTGAAATACAGATATATGGAAAATGGAAATGAATTTCAAGAAAATGAGAGAGGTTTTTGCTCAAACAACACCAATATACAAAAAAATATTTCCATTTATACACATATGTCACAAATTTGGAGAACCAAATGCATCTCTAAGCCCCAGTTTTCAGCAGTTTGGCCAAATTTTTAGGGCAAAAGTTGACCTAACAGGGCATGTTACAATAGAAAAATGAAATTTTACTTCACCAACACCTGGGAAAGAGCAGGATGAAGTGTAAAAGCTGAAATTTTCTGAAGTGTACCATCAAAGTAAGTCTGTTCCAGTGTTGGGGATACATCAAAGAGGAGAGGGTCACAAAACCCTACCTATTTTAACCAACAATGGCTCATCCATCAGAAGACCAATTATAGATTTCCTCCAGTACTCATTGTAGTCATGAAAAGGTTTAAAGAGTGAACAAGTGTTAGAGTTAGTTAAACTAGTAGTTAAATTAGGGTTTTTGACCTAATTTTGCAAAAACATTAATTTTATCTATTTTTAGTAAAATAGATCCAATTTTTCAGGATCTGAATATTTTTGTAAAGGCTATAAATCCTAAGACTTATGTTATAGAAAAGGTTCATCTTCAGGGACCTATAGAACATTGCTACTGTTATCAACCCAAATGGAACTTCTCCGTCTGAGTGCTAACACTTCACTTGTTGGCACACAAAAGGACATTTATGTATTGAAGGTTACCTAAAACACTATAGATGGGCATGTTATGAAATACATTCAATATCCATGTAGCTTGCCATTTTTACCTTTTCATATGTCAATTGTTGTACACAACTTTTCCTATAAGCAACCCGCATACATACATGACTTTTCCTATAGCATATCACGTATGGTACACGAGTATTGTCATTGCAAACCATGTATAGATCTGTACGTGGGTTTCCCTTATAGAAACTCGCGTGTCATACGCGGGTTTCCAGTATCAATACTCGCATATGCCTTCCTTTGACATTAAAAATAATAAATCACGATTAATGGAGATGTGTTAATCCCTAATCAATAACTATCTTAACTGTCTCAACCTCCTTAACCTTCGAAACTACTCTATTTTCCTAAGTATAAATAGAGGCCTTGGGGAGGGCATTAATCAATCATACTTGGAGAGAAAAGTTATGCTGGTGGTATCTATTTAGAAGTATTTGGAGTAGCAGAACTCAAAATCCTTTGGTTGTAGAGGAGTCCTTGTTTCAGGCGTTGGGTTGTAATCTTACCTCATTCACTATTGTTAATAAAGAGAATCCTTATTCCAAATGCATGTTGAATGTATTTCATGTATCATGGTTTGATGAATATTTATGATTAATCACTCTATATATTGTTTATATAACTTGTCATATATACTTGTATGAGATTGTATTTGGAAGATTTGCTCTTTGCAGGTGAAGGAGATGCATCCCTGAAATCTTTGAAGAAGAAGCAGAGCAGAGGAAGTCAAGGCTTGGATCAACTATCATTAATCAGGCGAGTTCATTCTATCTTCCTATTTCCTTTTTCTACTTCAAAGCTGACTGTCTGCAAGTTTTAAGAGTACGTTGGTAAACCTAGACCTTCGGTTATAAGGTGTTTATTCCTGAACAACAAAACTGGCGACTCCGCTGGGGAGCCCAGACTGCTGCAAGTTATTTCTGTTACCCTTGACCATTCTTTGCTTTGAGTTTGTGTGTGGTATATTGTCCTGGTTCATGCTTACCATAGTGTTTGAATACCTTGTGAATTTTCCTTCTTTTTAGAAAATTTTGTACCTGTAAGCGGGCTGCTCTTGCATACAGTCGTGTACAGAGGCCTGCGTACGCGAGTTGCTCTCTAGGACAGTCGCATACAGTACGCAAGTTTCCCTTATACACAGTCGCGTACAAGCCTTAGCATAGGAATTTTTCGGTTAGGGTTTGCTTGTCCCTATCCCTCTTTAATTTATGTTTGTTGGTTGGTCTTCCTTATAAGCACTGTGCTGTTAGTTTGATGACCTTGTTGGCCACACCTTATGCTTTCTTGTAAAGCGCTTGAGTTCTCTTGTTTGGATTTTCATTCTATTTGCAAGTTTGAAGTGGATTTTCCTATTTGGGTTATAGGTTTAAGTGTTGTTTGTTTGAACCAGTGATCAGGTTTCCAGGCATTGTTTATCCCAACATATTTTCGAGTAGTGTTTGGTGTGCCAGTTACCTTTGTGTGATTTCAGTGTCTTGTTACATTGTGTCCGCCCAAGCTAGGGTTCCAAGTCTTCCTTAGGTGGTTTATTTCTTGGTCTTTATAATATGTTTACTTCGCTTTGCTTACTTTATACAATTTGTTAAATTCAAGCATACTTGAGTTTTTGTGCATTTTAGGTGCATAAGTAGTCTTTGAGCATTTTAAAAAGTGAAGAGAAAAACATTGTTAAAGCTTTTTGCATAGAGTAGTTTATTTTCAGTTTTAAAATATAATCTCAAAACTACAAAAATATAGTATTAGTATTCTCTTTATCGTTGCATTTGTTCATCAATTTATATTTACGAAAAGAAAAAAGAAGTTTGTTTTAGTAGTGGTAATTTGCTTTGAAAAATACACCTTTGCTTTTTTATTTCTTATCGAGTCAAAAACACCATAGTCCATCACTCCACTCCTTTCTGAGTAAGAAACAACCCTTAAAATGAATGCAATAATTAAAATTTACTAGTAATTTTTATTTTTTAGGGCCATTCACCTACTAGCTTAGGCTAGACTTGTGGGATAGGAAGTGTAAACTTCCCATAATTTTTAAATTTCATACGTAGTGGACCATTTGATAGGTAAATCCTTGTCTTTATCAATTGTATCTGGAAAGCTCATCTCAAAAGGGAGTCAAGCACGAGGCCACGTGGAGGCATTGGACTGAGGAGATAACCCTCCGATTCCTTGTCAAAATGTAAATCATGAATTTTATGCATCTGGGGATTCTATCCTAGAAAGAGTTTCAGGATCAACTACCCTGCCCATGCGTACGAGTCAGGCTTGCGATTGTCCCCCTAGACTGTTGGTATAGCTAAGGTAGCCTTTAGTCTCTTGACATCTAGGGTTCATACCTAGGTAAACCAGAAGGCTATTTCTGGTTCACCTTGGACGGGCTTGGAAGGTAACCCTTGTTGAAAGTGTAGGAGGGTGGTGGGTCATTCCTCCTCTTATTCCTAAGAACCACTTCAAGGACTCCAAGTAACTGTTCCTAAGATTTCTTCAGGAAAGCATATCTTTTACCCTTGTTGACTGTTTGAGACTTTAGGAAATTTTTTAGTGAGTGCTCTTTGGTTTGTCTGTGTTTAGTTGACCTTAGGGTTTGATTTGTCAAATTTACAATCATGGAGGACCAACCTATAAGAAGGTCACAAAGGTTGCAAAACCTTCCTCCTCTCATCACATTGGAACCTCCACCTCCACCCCAAAGGCGGAGATTGGACACAGACGGTTCATTTGAACTGGTAGGAGTAAGTGAAGTTCCTCGTGAACCATCACTTATAGCTAATCATCTTGATTTTGATATAGTTGAGATAGAAGGATTGCAGGCTAACAAGTTTGCAAGGAATTTTAACACACTTTTGACTGACTTAAACGATCCTATGATTGTCCAAGTTAGACCTTTTTATTCACCTGTTTCAGGTGTCCCTGTGGGTAGGATTATGTCTACTGTGGGAGAAAGTTATTTTGTTTTCACCTCAGCCATTCTAGCTGAAGGGGTACTACCTCCCCCGGTAAGTGCCCCTAGATCTACCATACCTTCTATGCCTTTGAATCCAGTGAGCTAGGTGGTCCAACCACTGGTTCACTCAAGCCTAGAAGGTTCTTTTGGTGACATGGTTACTGGGATTGCTAGTATACCTATTGTTCCTTCCTCCTTCACATGCACTGCCCAAAGTGGTCATGTAGGATCCTCAGCTTTCTTCCAAGGATTTCCTTGGAATGGGGGGCACATTCCCCCATCCACTCCATACGTAGGCCCATCAACTTCTTATGTAGGAGTGCAGTTTGGAAACAATACCTCTTATGGGCAAAGTTTTCAAACTCCGGTCTCAGCCCTGTTTACGAGCTCTCCCTTTTCATTGTTTAGCGAAGGGATACCTGCTCCTATTTTTCAGACCCTAGTTTTGACTGGGATGGCCTGAACCTCTTATACTGCACCTTCCACTCACAATCCTATGGCTTATGGATGGAATCTGTTTCAAATTAATCCATCCACTTCGTAACCGGTGGCAGGGGGCAACCCCACCTTTACTTATGGGCATTCAGGGACAGGTCCCTCTAATCCCCAGACTGCACTTTTAGTGCCTCGGTGTGACCCAAGCTTCTGTTCCTGGCAACGTTAAACTTGCCAGATTTGTCTAAGTTGAACGACCCGGTGAGGCATGACCCCTCGTGGCCACCTGTTCCCACCAAATTGCCATCGGACATCCCTAAATTCGAGGGAAAAGTTGGTGAAGATCATGGGGCTCATGCCACCACATTTCATTTATGGTGTTCTTCAAATTCACTGAATGAAGATTCAGTTAGGTTGAGGTTGTTCCAAAGAACCTTAACAAGCACTACGAAAAAATGGTACATTGAGTTGCCTTCTATTGCGTTCAGTAGTTTTTGGGACTTGGCTAGTGCATTTCTTAGCCACTTTCAGCTTCCGGTTCGATATGATTTCAGAATGAACTTGTTATCTACCTTTAGGAAGAACAAGGCTACCCACATCTCGGATCATATCCAAGAGTGGAGGAGGCAAAAGAGCCTTATAAAAGCCACTATTCCTCCTAAGTTCTTACTATCCCTGTTGCCCTACATATCCCAGGACGTATCCACTTCAGGAGTGATGAATGAAGAAGAAGCCATTCTCAAGGCCCAATAATTGGATTTGATTTATTCACAATCTGGGATCTTGTATGAGATTATCCCTGAGGCATCGAGGCCTACCCACGATGTGGAGAAGCCTAAGAATGGACCCCATGTCAATGGTGTGGTTGGGTTCGTAAACTATCCCATCATAGAGTCTTTGGCTAAATAGCTTTATCAGTTGTCCGTCAAGCATTCTATGGTGGAGGCAGCAAAGGTTTCCCCCTCCCCCCAGAGTGCAATTTTTTTTGTACATACCTCTCAGAAGGGCAACCAGCAGCCTGGTTGGAAGAAAAAGAAAGAAAAGAAAAATGTTAAATTCCTGTGTAATTTGTGCCACGAGGATCACCTCACTCACCTTTGTCCCCTTATGGAACAAGCCCAGAAGTTGCTTAAAGTTCAACAACCAGCTGTCGTGAAGGATCCTTTTCCCCAAGGGCAGAACTCTGCTTCAACTTCTAATGTAGCAAGGGGCACTCCAGGTGCCCCTAACCCAAACTATATCAACATGGTTCGATCTTTGACTTTGTTACAAACAAGGAATAAAAACTATGAGAAAGAGACTTCTGAGAAGGATAAGGCTATAGGTGAAACTTCTAACCCTCTCACGATCGAGAAACCTGCTGAAACTATGATGAAGATACTGAAAGGTGTCTTTAGGAAGACATTGCATAACCCTAATGCTAGGGCTGCTTCAAACTACTCTGTGGTTGAAGACCTAGCCCAAAACCTATGTGCAATGTTAGCTTTATAGGTGTTACAGAGCTGTCCCACTCGGTGGGATGCCCTCTTAGCAGCTTTAGGCAGCATGGAATCATCGAGTCTCATGGAAAAATTTCATTTGTCTGATGTTAAAATTCACCTACCTTACCATGTAGTCTTATCAATAGATGTCATCCATGGTGGAAAGAACATTGGAAGGGTAGTTGTTGATGAGGGTGCTTCTACATGCGTTATGTCCTTGGCTTGTTGGAAAGCTCTCGGATCCCCAGAGTTTGTCCCATCAAACACTCCGCTTACTGCTTTCGATAGAAGGTCATTTCGTCCACATGGTATCCTACTATCTTTTGAAATTAAACTGGAAGGGAAAGTAGTATCTGTTGAGCTAGAAGTGATTGATGCACCTTTGGACTATAATTTGCTTATGGGAAGAAGCTGGACTTATGCCATGTCTGCTATTGCATCGACTGTCTTTCGGGTGGTAGTATTTCCACACAAAGGGAAGTTGGTTACTGTTGACCAACTTGATTTTACTCGAAAAGGCTGCTTGGAGTCTAATGAGTCCGCTGTGCCACTGGTTGATCAGGTCAAACCTGCTGCACAGAGCTTGTTGGCTGGAATGTACACATCACTGATGGGCACATTTGATCTTCCACCCCCGATTAACTATATTGGTTCTACTAGTGCGGGGAAGTCCATAGCCATGGTTGTTGATAGGACTGATCCTTGGGTTCTCCCTTCCCCCCATGAACCGGAAGTGCCCCTATCGGTAGTGGAAGTAGCTTACCAAGATATCACTCAAACCACTATTGATCCCATTCTAGACCCTCTCACAGTCTCAGAGGACTTGGAAGAAGTCTATTTTCCTGCTTGGGCAGAAAACTCTTTGCACTCTGTGGACTGTTTAGATATGGTTTTACCTTCTGATGAAGCCATTTTGGAAGCCTTGAGTGGACGTCATAAGATATGTGAATATTTTCATCATCGATCATATTTTCTTCTAGAGCTAAGCAGGATAGAAAATCAAGAGTTTCATATGATACTGTCAGATGATGTTGATACACCCATCAATCCCTTACCCAGGGAAGGAATGTTTGTTGAGGGGAATATGGAAAATATTTCCGCTACTATCCCTATCAACATCTCTGTAAATCCTGATGTCTTGGAAAACATATATATCTGAAAACTGCTCTCCTGAGGAGATTGCCATCTATACTGCCTTGTTTAAGGAATTCTGCGATGTCTTTGCCTGGTCATATGAAGAGATGCCAGGCATTGATCCATTGATTTTTGAACATGAGATCCGAAATTACCCTGATGCCAAACCTATTGGGAAAACGTTAAGACCTGTTGACCCATGTAAAGTGGTGGCTATGAAGGTTGAAGTTGAAAAACTATTGAAGGCTGGTTTTATTTATCCTATAGCTCTGACGGAATGGGTATCCAACCCTGTTCCCATTGATAAGAAGCAAGGGACCATACGCATCTACACTGAATTCAGAGATTTGAATAATGCCTGTCCTAAGGACAAATATCCCATGCCATTTATAGATCAGGTTATAGATGCTTGCACGGGAAGTGAAGTGTTCTCGTTTATGGATGGTTTCTTCGAATACAATCAAATTCAAATAAAACCAGAAGACCAACATAAAATTGCTTTCATTTGTCCATGGGGTACCTTCACATACAAAAAAATGCCCTTTGGATTGAAAAATGCTGGGGAAACCTTTCAACGGGCTATGGACTTTGCCTTCCATGATAACAAAGCCATTATCGAACCTTACCTTGATGATCTTCCTGCACATTCTCGTAAGAGGATTGAACATCCAGATCACTTACGGTTGATATTTGAGAGATGCAAACACTATAAGATCCGCTTGAATCCCCACAAGTGCGTGTTCTATGTCAAGTCAGGGAGACTGCTTGGGTTCATTGTCTCTAATAGAGGCATCCAGGTGGATCCATTAAAATTAGAGGTCATTGTAAATCTGCCTCCTCCACATTCTATCATGCAACTTCAAAGTCTACAAGGAAATTCTATTTTTCTTCAACATTTTATCGTTAACTATGCGAAGATTACCAAGGGTTTCATGCGCCTGCTTAAACAAGACACCCCATTTGTATGAAATGAAACTGCACAACTTGCTTTCGAGGCATTAAAAAAAAGCTTTGTCCTCGGCACCTTTACTGCGTTTGCCATATTACTCTAAGTATTTTATATTGTATCTGGCTGCGTTCGAGTCGACCATTAAGGTAGAATTGGTCCAGGAAGATGATAGGCTCATAGAGCATGTTGTTTACTATCTTAGCCATGCTTTAGCCGGACCTGAACTCAGGTACTCCCACATTGAGAAGTTAGCCTTAGCAGCTGTCTGTGCTGTTCAGAGGTTACGTCACTACATTTTACTGAGGACCACAACAGTAGTGGCAGATGTGAATCCCTTTCAATATGTTTTGTCTCGACGGATTGTTGGGGGAAAATTCAACAAGTGTATAGTCATTCTCCAAGAGTTTGACTTGGATTTTCAGTCCGCTAAGTCAAAAAATTCCTTAGTTTTTGCTGAGCTTATAGAAGAATTTCCTACTGAAGAAGATGTAGTCATTGAAGATGACTCATTCCTAGATGAGCATATCTCCCTGATATCCACCTCTGATCCCTGGTGCAGAGATATACTTATATATCTCTAGACTTTGAAGTATCCTACATCTTCCTCACAGGAGGAACGACGTAAATTACGCCTTCATGCCAAGAACTACCTCATCATAGGAGATACATTATGATAAAGATGGGTAGATTCCATTTTGTGTTGATGTCTTACCCATGAGGAAGCATAGATTGTCCTAAATGATTCCCATAGTGGAGCATGTGGGGGTCATTTATCTGGGTTAGCAACGACCCAGAAGATACTATGTGCCGGTTATTTCTGGCCCACAGTATTCAAATATTGTGTGGAAGCAGTGAAGTGCTGTCATCCTTGTTAGCTTTACACCAGGAAAATGCAGTCACATCCTGCTCCGTTTTTTCCCGTTGTATCGGTAGGCCCCTTCATGAAATGAAGGATTGATTACGTGACATGCAACACAGCCTTGTCTGGGGGGCACAAATATATCATTGTCGCTGTTGATAATATTTTACAAAATGGGCAGAGGAAATGCGTACTTTTAATGCCAACGGGGAAACCGCAGCTTTCTTCATATTCAATCAGATTATAGCACGGTTTGGTATACCTAAAGTGATTGTCACTGACCATGGCAGTCATTTTCAAAATAGCATGATGACGAAATTGGCCACTATGCTTGGATTCAGACAAGAACATTCATCTTCATATTATCCTCAAGCAAATGGTTAGGTTGAGGCTGTAAACAAGACTTTGAAGACTATCCTCAAACGTACAATTGATGCAGCCTGTTCTAACTAGTATATCATGCTATACACTGCCCTTTGGGCATACCGAACTAATGTAAAAACTTCTACGGGTTTCTCCCCCTTCCAACTCGTTCATGGAGTGGAATCCGTTACCCCGGTTGAGTGTGAAATCCTGTCCTTGAAAATAGCTATTCATGTGTTACCCGATATGACAGAGCTTTAGGAACGTCTAGTACACTTAGAACACCTTGATGAATAGTGTAGAGATGCACTGACTACTAATCAAGCTCACAAGAATAGGGTCAAAAACCAATATGATAAGTCGGCTAGACCTCGGATTTTCTTTGAGGGGTAGCTTGTTTTTCTTTGGGACCAAGACAAAGAACCCTTGGGGGCAGGAAAATTGAAGGCCATGTGGTTAGGGCCTTATGTCGTGTCGAAGGTCTTAGAGAAGGGCGCATATGAGTTAATTGATTTTGATGGGAACAAGCTGCCTGAGCCTAGAAATGGGATCTACCTGAAAAAGTACTATGCTTAGGCTTAGCGCTTTTTCTTGTATTTTATTGTATGTATTTTTATGTACATTACTTTGTCGGTTTTGTTTTTTATACTATCTGCTAGTTGTTGCAGATTTCTTTTGAGACGTACATAGGTTTTGTTGATGGATCCAGCCCCCACACTTGTAATCTAGCCTCAGCAGCATGGGTCATTTATTCTCCCTCGGGACAGCTAGTTGCCTCAGGAGGCACTTTCCTAGGTCCTGCTTCTAATAATGTTGCTAAGTATAGGGCTGTAATTGAGGTTCTATGGAATTCTTAGTCACGTGGAATCACCCAGCTGGAAGTCTGCCTGTATTCTCAACTGGTGGTTTCCCAGATCAATCGAGCTTATCAGGTGCGGAACCCTATTCTATTACTTCAGTTCATGCAAGTTAGGTTATTGGAAAGAAATTTTGAATTTATTATATTCAATCACATTCCAAGAAATTAGAATTCATTAACTGACGCATATGCTAATTACATTTTGGATTGGCATCTAACACACATTTCATAAAAATATACAGCATGCACATAAAAAACCCTTCTAAATAAACCGACAACAATATATATATATATATATGTGTGTGTGTGTGTGTGTGTGTGTGTGTGTGTGTGTGTGTGTGTGTGTGTGTGAATATCTGTCTATAGATAGGTCGAGTCTGATTCTCAGATCCAGTCATAATTGTATAATATACAAAAATATACAAAATGTGGATCGTAGTCCATCAAAATGTCCTAGATCTATGATGGACCACCCTAGTCCTCTCGGCCTCTCTGTACTCTAGCTTCCTCAGCCTCTTCGACTTCGACAGCCTCTACAACATCCATGTACACTAGAACATCTCTGGCTACGCGCCTCAAGAGGCGTATCCAGATAGGTGGTATTCCAACCACATACTCTTGCATGATGGATGGGATGTGCTCAATCCGTATAGTAGGGACTCTTTGGGTAAGCCTGGCCAGCTTCCCCTCCAGAACCCTGATAATCCCTTGGTCTTCGCCTAAGACAGGACAAAAAAACATATGTGGATGCCCTACAGGGTGGACTGGTCCAATATCTGCATTTTGACATGTTTATAGGATTAGAACTCTTATACATATGTATATATCTATATATTAAAATTCATAAATTTTTTTAAAAAACTTGAAAATTAAAAATTACCTAGCTCTCCCCATGCTCCTCTTGGAGGGAGGACAAGGCCTGGGTCACCTCGAAAATCAATCCCAGCATATGGAAACTTCTCCAGTGATGGCACTGCCTGTTACGGAGAGAAATTCCTATGGCTTGGGGTACCACAACAAACAACTTTGACTCTAGAAATCAATCTTTCCCAATATGCAATAGAAATAAAACATCTAACACTAAAGGATTAGACCTCATACCTTATTCCAGATGGTTGAAGTAGATCCCCGTTAAGCTTTCCGATCTTCAGCTTGAATTGCTACAATACTTCCTCATCAACATGTAAACAATACAAGCATACTATATATCATGGTGTTAGATCTATTCTAGCATATATAATCAATAATGTAAAAGAATTTGACATATTCCCATGGATAAAATATTCAATCAAATCCACATCATTGGACAGGAAAATATATTTCTATTAATATAAATCATAGATTACAAGATAGATACAAACTCTGATGGCACGTCTGCAAACCATAGAAACTGAATCCCCCACTTGGGCCTCCACCACTTCAATCCTCCATCTCTCGATAGCAAGCTCACTAGTAAAAGGCAAGCTTGGGAAGAACACAAAAGTGCTCCAAGGGACAAAGGGATGCAGACTCAAGTATAAGTGCTGGAAACAATGGACTATAGTTTCTTTTCTCTCAATTCTCTCTCTATCACTTCAATGTACCAAGGGGTTCCTTATATAGCTTTCAAAGGGATAATGAAAGGTCGAATCCGAGCGATCTCAAGGAATATGGAAGGCCAGGAGTCGAATGAGTCGGATCCAAGTCAAGGAAAACTCCAAAAGGATTTGGGTTATGCACACATCCTGATGTACGCGGTTATATGGGTCAAACCCGAGTATGTACGTGGTTATCGGGTTAAAAGCCGCGTATATCATTTTTCATATGGTTTTAGGGGTGATCAAGGAAACATCAAAGGATAAAAAATGGTCCATGGGGTCTAAAGAGTCTGCAGTGGGACAGGGGAAGGCCATACAAAGTGTGATTCACCTAGAGTGGTGAAATCCGCTATAACACTGCCGCTCCCACCAGAAGTAGAAGTCATCATTGTACACACTCTGCACTAAGCCACCTCCTCCCTGGCGGAGGAAGATATCTCCCCACCTGCTCAGCCTAGGATGATGTGGAGATTTAACTGGTAGAGGTATTACAGGGCTCAACCCCAGCACTCTCTCTCGAAGAAGGCCACCAAAATGCCAGAATACCCAAAGTTCTTCGTTCTTCCTCTCTTGCAGTCTGAGAGCCGTTTTTTTAGGATTAGGATTACCCACGAACACCAATCATATAAATCCCCATGACTACAGTCCACTTCCAACCTCATGTGGTTCCGTGTAGTGAGATGCAGAGAAGATGATCCCGCAACCCTAACTATGGTACTTGCCAAAACCTGTAGGAGTAGATCACGTATATACGTAATAGGGATGTAGCTCCCTCTCTTCTGGGTCCTCGGTGTGCAGAATGTACCAACATAGTTTTGGACACTTAGAGGGTCACTGCCTCTCCTAGTGCCCTCCATGTTGACTGGAGCTCCTCGTCGTGACAGACCTATAATGAAGTATATATCCTCGGAAGTAATCTCCAAGGACTCACCTTGTAGGTCGAACATGCCCATATCATGATCCTAGTAGTTTATCATGAACTCTAGCAAACGGACATTGTCCCGCATGGGCGATGTGCAAAAGAATTTTAATAACCCACTTGAACATAGAAAATTCATAGTGGGGGCATCATGGAGTGCTTCTTGATCTAAATCTTCGTGCTCATGCTCCGTCCACTCAAGCACCATCTTCACACCTAGCAAATCAACCATTGTGAAGCATTAGTTTCATATAAATTTTTTAATTTTGGACTCTTTATATATCTTTTACCCTCCACGCAGTGTACGCAACTGTCTTTCAGAACAACCCACGTACAGAATGCGTGTATGCAAGTGTTACTTTAGTAAACCTGTGGACATAGCGTTCACTGTTTTAGGGTGCTCAAAAATATGAAATTGGGACTCAAAATTGAAATTTGCTAGGATCAAAATGAAGAGATTGGGGTCTAGTATTACCTGACATTTGCGGAATTGGATTTCGTCCACCAGATTGTCCACACCGATCAAATAAAGGTAGTGGTAAAAACTTGCTTCTTATGGCTAAAATTCAAAATGGTGAGTTTTATTTAGTTTTTTGAACTATTTATAGAAATTAAATTTCTTAATTGGGTCTTTTCCTATAGTTCAAAATGTATTTAGCTAATACCATATCTCTCTTGGCCTTGTAATAGTTTTTCATCATTATGAAGTGTTTTTGCTCCTATAGGGTGGTTTTTGTCATTTCCAATGCATTTTTTCATCTATACTTAATCCACTTAAACTTAGCAATCAACATTTTTGCACGGACTATGGTATTTTAAAACCATTATCCCCCTGTCTCTACCATTGTTCTTCCATGGATAGGACCTTCCTCTCATGAGTATCCTCATTTAGAACCTATGTTGTCTTTTGATACTCATGCTGCAGTTGTTTCAGGTACAGGGGTATCCTCTTAGCTATTTTTCATGCCAAATAGAGCCTATTTTTTGTCTCTTTTTACAAGCTATCCCTTTATAGGACTCCCCGCCCTTATGGATTTTCTTTAGGCCTAGGTCTGACACCATAAAAACAGACTTGACTGCTGAGTTAACTTGTCCATTCAAGCTCTTTAAGAATATGTGAATGGGCATCCACATTGGTGGTAGGTTATCTCTTTCTCGGACCATGCGGAATAGCACAAGAAAGGATCACTCTCTTTTCTACAGAATTGAGAAGAGTATTCTCAGGCATAGTTTTATCACTTTTCCGGACCTGAGGGACTAAATTAATGGAAAAGGAACTCCTGGTATGAGCTTAGTTTTCTCTTTTTCGTGCTCTAGACCTAAACATGAAAAAGATCCCGAGTGTACTTTGTGTCTTTGTCATGCTTGTTAAACACTAAAGAATAAAGCATCGAGTTTATTGTTGTAAGTTCCATTTCTTATACTCAAATGGATATTTCTGAGTGATCTTTCTTTCCTTCACACTCGTAAAACTCAAGCTATTTATGTTGTTCTTGAAGGAGCATTGGGTAGGTGGTAATTTAACCTTTTTCGGACCTCCCTGACTAAGTACGAAAAAGGTTCACATTTTCTTCCTTGGAAGTTAAGAGAGTTCTTCTGTGGTATGTTTTATACTTTTCCAGCCTCAGGAGATTAAATTGGATGAAAAAGGACCCCCCCTGGAGTCTTCTTTGGAGTTTTTAGACTCTCTAAATGTGAAAACACTGATTGAGCATGTACTAGTTTGGGCTCATTAAATCCATGAATCAGTGACACTATCAAGCATTATTTTCTCTTCTCTTCAAGCTTGTTAAAAAATGAAGAGAGATCCGAGTTAACTTTCCTGGACTCGTTAAAATTTAATAGGGAAGGTAAGGAATACGTTTTCTCTTGTTTTCAGTTAGTGGTATCAAGTCATCCTTGAACATAGAACTCTCTATTTTTTTTTATACCCATGTCTCAGTCTTCACTTTCAGTTCTACTATTACTTCAAGTTTATTACTCCTCCCCTTGTCCGTTATACCTGGGGAATCTGATCATGTATCGTACATGATAGATAAGTCTAGTTGTTCTATCTATAAAGTTAAAAGCTGCCTTGGGTCATCTCTGTGTCATGCTCACTCTTCATGGAATCAAATCAAAGTCTGACCTCTATCCTGATCCCATCATTGTTGTATCTATTATCATTTGTGTCTACCTTAATTTTACCCAGTTCCTAGTCACTCTTGTGATCCGTTGGAGGATCTATTGCCTTCCATATCACAGTATGGTTCTGCATCAGTACTTCCTAATGACAAAGACCTAGAGTTTTGATGATAGTACCTTAGGATTCACTTCCATCATTGGTGAATTCCTTTGCTTCAGTTGTCAATTATCACCTATTGAATCCACTCCATGTTCGACTTCAAGCTACATTTATTCACATGGCTTGGATTGTACTGGTTCTTTAGGATTGTTTATGAAGACCTTAGTTCCTCATCTATGGACTAAGTTGCACAAGATTATCTTTCACTTATGTACACAGCTTCCAGATCTTTGAAGACTTATCATTATTGTATATTGTCGCTTCGATCCACCTTTGTAATATACATGGTCTTGTACCTGTATTATATGATGTTTTTAAACATTGTAAAGGAGCTAGTGTTCCAGTATATTGAACATAGCATCCTCAGATATGACTTTGTATATGACATTATTATGTATTTGTATCAAGTACTACCTCTGCTCCATTGGATTTCTGAGTTCTCCAAAGACAAAGATTATAATGTATTTCATCCATCACTTCCCTATGGCCTCACACATTAGGGGGCATATGTTATCAATCCAAATGGCACTTCTCCGTCTGAGTGTCGACACTTCACTTGTTGACACACAAAAGGAAATTTATGGATTGAAGGTTCCCTAAAACACTATAGATGGGCATGTTATGAAATACATTCACTATCCATCCAGGTTGCCATTTTTAGCTTTTCATATGTCAATTGCTGTACATGAATTTTCCTATAAGCAACCCACGTACATACGTGAATTTTCCTACAGCATATCGTGTATGGTATACGAGTATTGTCATTGCAACCCGCGTACAGATCTATATGCAGGTTTCCCTTATAGAAACTTGCATGTCATATGCGGGCTGCCAGTATCAATACTCGTGTACGCCTTCCTTTGAAATTAAAAATAATAAATCATGATTAATGGAGATGTGTTAAGCCCTAATCAATAACCATCTTAACTGTCTCAACCTCCTTAACCTTCGAAACTACTCTATTTTCCTAAGTATAAATAGAGGCCTTGGGGAGGACATTAATCAATCATACTTGGAGAGCAAAGTTATGCTGGTGGTATCTATTCAGAAGTCTTTGGAGCAGTAGAAATCAGAATCCTTTGGTTGCAGAGGAGTCCTTGTTTCAGGCGTTTGGTTGTAATCTTACCTCATTCACTATTGTTAATAAAGATAATCCTTATTCCAAATGTGTGTTGAATGTCTTTCATGTATCATGGTTTAATGAATATTTATGATTAAGCACTCTATATATTGTTTATCTAACTTGTCATATATACATGTATGAGATTGTATTTGGAAGATTTTCTCTTTGCAGGTGAAGGATATGCATCCATGAAAGCTTTGAAGAATAAGTAGAGTAGAAGAAGTCAAGGCTTGGATCAACCATCGTTAATTGGGTGAATTCATTCTATCTTCCTATTTCCTTTCTGTACTTCGAAGCTGATTGTCTGCAAGTTTTAAGAGTACATTGGTAACCCCAGGCCTTCGGTGATAAGGTGTTTATTCCTAAACAACAGAACTTTGTTATCAAACCAAATGGCACTTCTCCGTCCGAGTGTCGACACTTCACTTGTTGGCACACAAAAGCACATTTCTGGATTGAAGGCTGCTTAAAACACTATAGATGGGCATGCTATGAAATACATTCACTATCCATCTATCTTGCCATTTTTACCTTTTCATATGTCAATTACTATACGTGACTTTTCCTATAAGCAACTCACGTACATACGCGACTTTTCCTACAACATATCGCGTATGGTACGTGAGTATTGTCATTGCAACCCATGTACAGATCTGTACGTGGGTTTCCCTTATAGAAACTCGCTTGTCATACGCGGGTTTCCAGTATCAATACTCGCGTATGCCTTCCTTTGACATTAAAAATAATAAGTCACAATTAATGGAGATGTGTTAAGCCCTAATCAATAACTATCTTAACTGTCTCAACCTCCTTAACCTTCGAAACTACTCTATTTTCTTAATTATAAATAGAGGCCTTGGGGAGGGCATTAATCAATCATACTTGGAGAGAAAAGTTATGCTGGTGATATCTATTTAGATGTATTTGGAGTAGCAGAACTCATAATCCTTTGGTTGCAGACTAGTCCTTGTTTCAGGCGTTGGGTTGTAATCTTACCTCCTTCACTATTGTTAATAAAGAAAATCCTTATTCCAAATGCATGTTGAATGTCTTTCATGTATCATGGTTTGATGAATATTTATGATTAAGCACTCTATATATTGTTTATCTACCTTGTCATATATACATGTATGAGATTGTATTTGGAATATTTTCTCTTTGCAGGGGAAGGAGATGCATCCCTGAAAGCTTTGAAAAAGAAGCAGAGCGGAAGAAGTCAAGGCTTGGATCAACCATCGTTAATCAGGTGAGTTCATTCTATCTTCCTATTTCCTTTCTGTACTTGGAAGCTGATTGTCTGCAATTTTTAAGAGTATGTTGGTAACCCCAAACCTTTGGTTATAAGGTGTTTATTCTTGAACAACAACTACTATCAAGCTTCTCATATTGCTCATGACCTAATATAAGCTCTTTTTCTATCATATGTTCAACTTCCATTTCTTGTCTATTCTGTGCTTGTGCTTGAATGTGTTATTCAAGTTTATTCATGTTAATTGATGTCTGATAGCTGTCATCCTATTGGAATATTGATGATTTGAATTATAAGTACTTTCCTTGCTATGATTATCCATTTATATATATCTGTTTTATGTATGAATCTGCTAGCATGTTAAGTTCTCCATCTCTGCACCATATTATCAAACCTCTGAATAGTGGTAGTTAGAAGCCTTATCCCTGATTGAGTTTGATGCATGTCTTGAGAGTGTGAGGTCATGTAGGTCACCTGACTTGATCCACTTAGAAAACCATAAAAACATTTAAGTTACCTGGCATCCTCGAGCTGCAACCTAGAGGAGTTTCCTGGAGTGATAACACACTGGAAGAAGGACTGATAAATGCTTACTATTTTTGAACCTAGGTCGAAGGGAAAAACACCAACATCTTCTATCAAATCCTAAAGGATGGTTCTCCATTGAAAGAAGGACAAATAAATGCTTACTAGTTCTATGGGGTTGATTTTCGTTTCTTCTCTAGATTTGTTTTATTATATTTCTCCTCATTTTCATCATTTAGGCTTCCACATTTTGTTGGATATATGAGATGATATATTTTGATATATTTGTTTTCTACATAGAGGTAGATAAATTTCAATATTTTTTGTGATTAACCAAATATGGATACTTAACAGGGCTACCATGAAGATAAGATGTTGATCCACCCTCTTTTTGCATCAACTAAAATACTCATGGATAATTTTTTCACTTGAAGATACGGCCCTTATATTTGACATACATCTATGGCTTATATTTTCAGCATATCGTCTGATTGTTTGTTATTTTTTTTATCTACTCTTTTATGTATGAATGGTGTTACTTTGTTTGGTCTATCTGGTTTCCTACGATGATGGGCATTTTCTGTTTCAGCATTGTTTTCTATATTTTCTGGTTTATGGCCTAGTCTACGGGATGTATGGGTACATGGATGGCCATATGGTGACTATATTTTGTCTCTAGGGGAGACCATTTTACTATGTATTGTAATTTTGTCTAGACAAACTTATACTTTTTAGTATAAGTATAACTTTTTCAGTTCTAAAAAAAAGTATAATAGCACTAGTAAATTTGTTTCAAAAATAGGTTATACTTGCATAATGTCAAAATATACATTCAATATTTGTTGTTAATATGTCATAATATTGGTATCCAAAGAGACATGCTTGTAGTAATATCGATGACCTATTATAGAAAGAACACATGAAGTCCAACAATATTTGACAATACATGTTATAACATTGTCAAAATAATTCCAAACATAAATTTGAATAATAAAATAGAGATGAAATATTATCTTAAATTATGTTTATAGGAGGTCGAAATGTTGATGCTAGGAAGGCAATATAAAAAACCTCAAAAAAAGTGGCATGGGTTAGCATAACAAAGATGTCATTTGGTGGTCAAAATACTGACATTGGGTTCAAAAATCATTTCTCAATGGCTTACCATGTGGACACAAAGTGATCTCACACTTTTAACTATGTATCGATGTGTAAAATCTATGATGTAGTTATGCCAAGTTTATCCTCACAATTACAAGAAATTGTTTTCTAACATTCTTACGTTGAAAGAATGTTGATAATAATGTAAAAAATAGTACCCTTTTGTACTAGTGTTTAAATTATGTAAATGATGAGTAATTAACATGCCTAATTTTTTTTAGGGTTAGTACTTTCAAGTTTATCTTATTCATTTGACATGTTAAAGAAGGAATGAGAAAGGTATGTTTTTGTTACAGTGTTATGTGTAGGCATTTAGGAGATATTTGTGCCTACTTAATTGGACTATATCAAAAATTAGAACTAGACTTATTTCATAAAGTATCTCCATTTATATTTTTTACATTTCATTTATAAATACCTAATGTGTGTGAAATAATGGTTAAATATATACCCTTGGTCTATTAGTGAGGATATGATAATCTCATTGTAGACTTGTAATTACCATATACCATAATCCCTCAAACAATAAAGCATGGGTTTTCTATAAGTCAAGTGTGGTTCACACCATCTTCTTGTGAGTATGGTTGGATAGAAATCATGGAAACTTAACCCATGGTAATTATAATGTTTGGTTACACCCCACATGTGTAACTCTCCAAACTAAACACAATAGCAATTTTTTTAAAGTAAAGGTAAACTTACCTATGTGTGTTGAAGTTTAAACCATATGTAAACAAGTATCTTGTTTTTTTAGCTTCATGTATTCAAAGTTCGGACGACTCTTCACCAAAGATTGGGAAGATTCGAAAGGTTAAATAAGGACTTGCTTAGATTTGTGGCTAACACTTATCTCAACCTTGTCTACAAGTGTTCCCAGCATCCATAACACTTCAGTTGTTTATGCTAGGAGATAAGACTAAGGTTACCAAATTTAAAAACAACTCTAAAAGTCCAAGGGTTAAATTTATTAAGTTGCAATATAAATAAATATCAAATATAGTAAGTGCATTACAGCTGTTTCGCACTTGTTATCTGGAGGTTGTATTTGGTTAGGTTTTCAATTATAATCTTGTTGGGGAATTCGTTCATGCTGCAACTTCATTAGTTTGTTGTCAAATTCCATCTGTAGCAGACTTCTAGTAGTCCCCAAGTGGACTAACAGCTCTGCCACAGTTGTTAACACCAGGTTATTGTCAAAATGTGTATGCTCTAGTGGAACTAGCCCTGGTTCATTGTTTTGGGAAGCTTATGCTCCATCTACTTTCCCGCATTGACACATTTGCGGTTTACTGCAACAAACTCCAATCCAGGTAAGGAATACGTCTCAGCTTTCTATTTTGTAATGTTTTAGTATTTAAAGTTGTTAATTGATGATAACGTTTTCCTTTTTACCAATTGTAGGTTGAAGATGAGGAGAATCAATCCTCGACACAAATCTTGGTTAAGCTTTGAAATTGGTAAGTCCTTGTTTAAAACTTCGATTCCTTCATAGTATGATGTTACGAAGAAATGGAAAAGCGGGTTATCATTACGGCCTGAAGAGTTTTGTCGCCGTGGCTATGTATGACGTTGTTGTGAATATTTCATTATCTGGGGTTTTCCTTTCAACGCCCATAAGTTTTAGATTGTAATTAATTATGGTTATTTTTTCTTTTTAGGAACTCACAGTACTCATTTCCATCTTGTAACAGAGTTAGGTTACCTGGAAGAGATGGTTATGTAAATTTTAATAGATGGTATGCATGTGGGTATCGTGGACTTTTGTAATGACTAATATTTTGCAGGTTGTAATGCTTTAATAAAATGTTGATACTGCTATGTATCAGATTATTTGACTGATATATACGATTATCTACCTGTAATTTAAGTTTTCCCTCATTACTGTTCTTTGTTCCAGGTTTCCTATTTAACTTGGTGTTAAATATTGAATTTGTTGATGAGTTCATAAGTTTGAATATTTTCCTATATTTAAGTTTTTATCGATATTATTCTCGGTTCTAGGTTAATTTTTTTAAATAGTTTTTAAATCCAGAGATAAGTTTGTTAAAGTAATTACTGGTATATGAACATCTTATAGTAATTTAGGTTTTTCTTATTATTATGTTTAGTTCTAGGGTTTGCTTATTTTAAGTGTTTTTAGTTCAAGAAAGAGTTTATTAATGTGACTGGTGGTTCTATACACCTGCCCGAATTTAGGTTTTCAATATTATTCTTAATTATAGGGTTTACTATTTAAGATAAAACATATATAATAAAAAAACGGGTTTGATTATATTCGCTCTGCTTATTTTGTCAAAGGATCTACATCCATACTCTCTTGATTATCGATAAAATAAATAATGTGAAATATTCATAATAACAGTAATATAAATCATTGCGCCCAGAGGCGCTCTAGAGCCCAGTATGGGCTAGATCTTGTAACTTTACGTAACGTTGAAGCTAACGCTACATAGATGTCGGCTATAAAAAAAAATAGAAAAAAAAATTATAAGTAACGTTACATAAGTCGGCTATAAAAAAAATAGAAAAAAAAATTATAAGTAACGTTACATAATGTTATGTGAGCTAAAAAAATAGAAAATTAGAAGAAAAAAAACAACAACTATATAAATAGCAAGAAGTATCACAAACTACATCATAGCTATACCTTGATCCAACAACAGCAACAACCACTGATGTCCGGCAACAACCACTGCGACAGCAACAATAAACCCAGGTAAGAATTTTAAATTTGCTAATCGACAATCAATTCATATATTCTTTTTGCAAGTAATCAATTCAGATATTCTTTAGATATTCTGTGGCTGATATCCAGGTTCAAATTATTTTCATATTCAAATTATTTTCATATTCTATGGCTGATAGTCGAGCCACTTATTTTAGTAGCGCATAGTCGAGCCATAGGGATCTCGCTTTCTGTATGTGTTCACTTTCTCCAATCTGCGTTCTCTCATACCATCTGTGTCTGTGCATTTGTCATTTGAAACCTATGTGATTAAACTCACTATTACATCCACAGCAAACACTAGAATGTAAGCCGGATCTGCATATTGTAAGCCGGATCTTGCATAAACTGTAAATGAATCAAAACATAGACATCACTTCCTGCGTCTGGAATTGCATAATAACACACTATATGCTCGATATATTGTCTTTAATATCAAATTCATGCCAATTTACAGACAAACAAATAAATACAAACAATCGAGCCACAGGGATATCGCTTTCTGTATGAGTTCACTTTCTCCAATCTGCATTCTCTGATACAGTCTGCGTTATCTCCTCACTGTCAGTACTCTTAAACAGTTGAGGATTTTGCTGTCGCAGTTATTGCCTTGGGTTGCATTTGTTTTCATATTTCCGGGCAGGTTTCAGATGTTTTCCAGATTACAGTTATAATAGAAGAATTCTACATTGACTCATAAAATGGTATCAAACACCTCGCTATTTGAAACCTAGAGTAGAGTGCATTGCGTGTCACCTTGCTGAATATCAGTCTCCCGAGTGCTCAGCTGAGGAATCTCTTCTTCTATGATAACCGTCGATGTAGATCAAATCCTTCGCCAACATCACCAAATTGTACTGCACTTTTTCTTAAGATCTACTCCATTATCATTTTGACAGGAGTGTCCTTGATTAACCACAGTATGGATACACTGTAATCCAAGGTTCCCATCACTCTCTCCTCGAAACTATGTTGGCATTGCTGCCATTGCCTCTTGCCTAGAGTCGAAACCTGGAACATTTATTCAACTGTCACCCCGTTCAAATCCAAAAGCATATATACCAGCTTGTTTCGTATTAAATCAAAATGAAAATGACAGTTCAAATCCAAAAGCATATACCAGCCTGTTTCATATTAAATCAAAATGAAAAATGATAGTTCAAATCCAAAAGCATATACCAGCCTGTTTCAGATTAAATCAGAATGAAAAACCTATTTAGTTGCATTTTATCCTCCATTATATTTCCAACTACCATCTTTGGTCTGGGATATTAAGAGCATAGCTTCCTGAAGGGCTTTACGTTGTAAACGAATGCAGATATAACTCAATACTAAACGTATTGAAACTATATGTATATGTAAAAATTGTTATAATAGATACAGAAGCTGATTTCTTCGCATCTTGCATATATATTTATCAACTCACATGGCATAGTGTTTTTTTAAGTGCTAACATCTTTAAATTTAGTTAATTAAAACACTAACTTGGATATCATATCATTATTAGATGGTAAAATAATGTGTTTTTGTTGATCTGTTATCCAGAAAATTGAATCCACGAATGGTGATGACTAATATTAGATTACTTGTAAAACCAAACCTCATAGATAAGTTTTATTAATTCATTATTTATAAAGATGAAAGATTTACATTATTATAAAGCATATAATAATGATCCAATATGATCCCATCAAAAACATTTTTCACAGGTGGTATTTGGATAAACCAACAACAGGGAACCCAAAAAAGCAAAGTTGTCACGAGTAATGTTATTATGCGCTCAGTGTTTCTTTTTCCATTGTTTCGATTTGATTTTGTGAATATACAATGTGCACGCACCAATGGAGAAAGCAACAAATTTGAGAAAAAAAGGGAAAAATAGTAGTTTTGCAGTGTCTATAGAGTGTGCAGGTGAAAGAAGTGTGAATAAATTATTACAGAAAGCAAACGAGCACCAAGGTAAGGTATACTGTAATAAATTCATAGTTTGCAGAGTTTGCAATCAAGAATAGCATAGTCGAGCCACTTATATTCATGTTATTTTAATTTTAGTAGCACATAAACTATTAAAAAATAAAAGTTTCAACCTCACGGCTCCTTTGATTTTAGCCATCAGCACACATAACGGAAAGAAACAATTTCAAACCTACAATAGAGGGATCTGAATTATTTATTATCAGATCCCTTACAGCTTCCACGTGATATATCTAAGGGATGGCAGGATTGAACTGCCCGGATTTATCAAGCGATTTCACAACTTTCTTGGCATCCTCCTCCCCAGCGAAGTCCGTACAAATCTGCAATAATGCTTTGCCGGAAATACAGGCATTGGGTATCTAACGCCGGATTTATCAAGCGATTTCACAACTTTCTTTGCATCCTCCTCACCAGCGAAGTCCGTACAAATCTGCAATAATGCTTTGCCGGAAATACAGGCATTGGGTATCTAACACAGTGTTTTTCTGAGGTCATCAATCTCAACGAAACTCAGCCACCTCTTTCCTTCCTCTGCAGATATCTTATCTGCCTGCGGGCGGAGGACATCCATAAACAAGTGGTCTCCTGCAACTTTATTCAGATTCTTTAATTCATTCCCAGTGATGGCCATGGATCATTGTCTCACGGACATCAGACTGCACGGGTATAACGAAAAGGCATTCTGAACTTTGAGGAACAAATGCTTTGCTGGAAATAATTCTTTGCCGAAAATACAGGCATTGGTTATCTAACGCAGTGTTTTTCTGAGGTCATCAATCTCAACAAACCTCAGCCGCCTCTTTCCTTCCTCTGCAGATATCTTATCTCCCTGCAACTTTATTCAAATTCTTGAATTCATTCCCAGCGATGGCCATGGATCATTGTCTCAGGGACATGAGACTGCACGGGTATAACGGAAAGGAATTCTGAACTTTGAGGAACAAATGCTTTGCCGGAAATATAGGCATTGGGTATACAATAGCCATACAACATTTCATAAAATTCTAACTACAGATACAATACCCCGCACAACATTTAATACTTTAGTGCAAAGTAAATAATATTAAATAATTTCCCCATTTAATACATTGCGACACAACATTTAATACTTTCATGCAAAGTAAATAATATTAAATAATTTCCGCATTTATTACTTTAATGCAACGTAAATAGTTTTAAAATAATTTCACAACAAATTAAACATCTCAATATGTCAAACGACAGGGTACATGAATTCCATAGCATTCAAACTGGAATTTTTGAGTCATCTCAATTATTTTATGAAAGATAGTAAAAGAATTTCTACTAGCGTGATGTAGATTGATCAGTAGAGCTATCTACTAGAATTCTAATGTAGATTGACCAATAGAGCTATAGTGGCTACATTTACTTGGTCTCCTTTTTAAAGGCATGACAGACTTACAAACCCTATCGTGATGTAATCGACAAATAATACTTCTAGCTACCGTTGGCCGTATTTATAACACAGAAGAGCTTACCCAATCGTGCAATCAGGAGCCATACTTCCGCTGATTGAAATTTTAAAATTAGGTATGACTATTGTCAATTCATGAACATCGAAATAGTAAATTAGTTGTTGGACAATAAGAACAATACAAATTACAGCGTTAAGGAATACGAAAGATTACTTTCCTTCCCTCGCCGTAGAAACCTTTGTTTGTTGTTTGTTGAAGTAAATTAATGAAAATAGAATCACACAGAAGCATGGTACAAAAAAGAACAAATTCTTTGAGGTCATCAATCTCAACGAACCTCAGCGGCCTCTTTCCTTCCTCTGCAGATATCTTATCTCTCTGCGGGCGGACGACATCCATAAACAAGTGGTCTCCTGCAACTTTATTCAAATTCTTTAATTCATTCCCAGCGATGGCCATGATCATTGTCTCAGGGACATCAGACTGCACGGGTATAACAAAAAGGCATTCTGAACTTTGAGGAACAAATGTCGAACTTCAAAGGCACTGCCAAGCAGTCTCCCAGAGGCCATTGATCCGACAGTCACAGCATAAATTTGAACAGAATCCGAAGAACACAGAATCAGAAGAACTCGATCGCTACTAATGCTGGGCTGAAGGCATGGTATTGTAGAAATAAATAAATGATCCAGATTATTATATTGATTTTCCATCTAAATATTCTGTAAATTAGGTTATACCAGGTCCGTTTATATTACATGTGATAATCAGTCAGTATTAAAAGAATATTAAAATTAAAATATATATTAGGTCCATACCAATTTCACCTTTTTCGATATATATTAGTATATTAGCTCCATATGAATTTCGTCTTTTTGGGATATATATATATATATATATATATATATATATATATATTAGGTCCATAAGAATTACTAATATATTAGGTCCATATATTAGTAATATATTTTAATATATATTAGGTCTATAAGAATTTCGCCTTAGAATTAAAATATATATATATATATATATTGAAATATAAATTTTAATTAAATTTAAAGATATAAATGTAAATTATTATAAGCAACTAACAATTAATGTAGGGTGTATTCCATTGGTAACACATTGATGTGGTTAGAGGCAGGTCATCAAATTCTCTTGATCAACATATTCTCCATTTTCACCAAATACAATATTATTTAAGTTTATAAATATTTTGGTTACTATTAATTATAAAAAGTACATGTGGTATAGTGGTAAGGTTGTTAGGATAATGGGCATGAGGTTGAAGGTTCAATCCTCTCAAATTACTTAATTTTAAAAAAATGTATTGAGTTTTAAATTTGCATAGAATTAAGTGTGTTTTTTTTTTAATTTCGTAGTTTTCACTGTATTGTGTTTAAAAAAATGTATTGAGTTTTAAATTTGCATAGAATTAAGTGTGTTTTTTTTAAATTCCATAGTTTTCACTGTATTGTGTTTAAAAAAATGTATTGAGTTTTAAATTTGCATAGAGTTAAGTGTATGTTTTTTTTTAATTCCATAGTTTTCACTGTATTGTGTTTTTGTATAGCTATTATTACTTCAGCACATGAATTTCAGTGTAGATTTCATTGCTTAAAAAAATTAGTGTATATATAATGATTGTCATTTTCTATACATAGTCTGACCTAAAAATGGAAGATGCTATGAGACAAATAAGAGAGGGACAAAAAATCCAAAACGCCGAACGTCAAGAAGCATATCAAGGAAGAAAATCTAACAAAATGACATCATAAGAAGGAGAAGAACGAAATAAAGAACATACATCCCGACAAACAGAATATTGAATAAGAAAATTGGATGGATTGACAGCACAAGAACGAGAAGAACAAAGAAAATGAAACGTTGATCGACAAAGAGCATATTGAGAGAGAAAGTCGAAGAAATTGGAAGAAGCAAGAAATCAATTTGCAGAACAACAAAAAAATCAGAATGTCCAACGACAAAGACAAAATTCAACCAATATACTAGTGGAAGCAACTGTGGAAGATGCTCAATGTGTAATGATCAGAGAGTAAAGGGTTGATGGCATGGTCCAATTTCAAGCTGTTCCAATTACCAATATGATCCCAAATGCAAATCGACAAAAAGAATATCGAAAAAGAAAGTTGACCGAATTGATAGCACAAGAACGAGAAGAACAAAGAAAACGAAACGATGATCGACAAAGAGAATATTGAGAGAGAAGGTCGAAGCAATTGGAAGAAGTAAGAAAACAATTTTTAGAACAACCAAAAAATCAGGATGTTGAACAGGAAATACAAAATTCAACCAACATTCCAGTAGAACCTACTTTGGAATATGCTCAACGTCTAATGGTCAGTGAGCAACACATTGATGACATGGTCCAATTACTAATATGATCCTAGAAATTCTTATGGATGGATTGACAGCACAAGAACGAAAAGAAAAAGGAAAACGAAACACTGATCGACAAAGAGCATATTGAGAGAGAAAGTCAAAATTATTCTCTCTATTTTCCAGTTTAACAATCTATTCAATTCTTATTACTTAATACTTACATTGAGATAATACTCACAATTCTATCTATGTTTTCAACTTAATATGTTCCATACAATGTTGATAAAACTCCAGTTTTGTGTCACTGCCCACGATTGAAACCAGCCTAGATCCAAATCCTAGGCTCTATCAAGCGCCGAGAGGGATCAAATCTCCCGAGGTGCAAACCTCTTCTCAGGTATTGCACTCAAAGAGGTTTGCACCTCAGGAGATTTGATCCCTCTCGGCGCTTGATAGAGCCTAGGATTTGGATCTAGGCTGGTTTAATATAATTTCCTTCCTCTTGTTTGTAACTGACTATGAGTAACATGTTAGTATAAAATATTTGCACATGGTAACTATCATAAGAAAGAATTTATTTTTTGCGAGAAACATATCTGCACAATGTGTTAACGGCTATATTGTTCCACCCACTTGCCTATACTCTTAGGTTTAAAATTTGTTTCCTGCAGCTTCAAGTTTCCACCACTAAGTAGGAAGAGTCAGTCACTCTAGAACCTAGCAATCTCTTATTCTCACTGTCGGTTCGAATACATATCCTAACATCACAAAGATGTTCTCTGATAACTCTGCGTTATCTCAAGGTTACAATACATCGAGCCTTTAATTCTTGATCTATGGAAACTCTCTCTTTTTATTTCTATTTTTCCTCTCTAAAACCATGTGCATGCCCTCTTCTCTTTGCCTCGCACTTTTATAGCAAATAAATAACTCTCCTTAGTATTGTCCAATTGTCTTTGTAAATAATGAGGAGGATTTGGTAATTGTTCTAATTTCTGTCAATTAACTGTATAGCTATTAAAACTCTCAACTTCAAAATTATATTAATATAAAAATTAACTCATTTGTTCCATTATACTTAAGTAAAATAAAATAGCAAAATGTAACGTGGGGTATTACAACATGTGTCCCTAAATATCTCTCTTGGATATACTAAAAATCTATTGAGCTAAACACTCTCTATTGATATCTTCGCACCTTCCATGCTCTTGGGCTAATCTCCATTTGTTTGTCAAGCCTCTACTGTTTTGAGGCTAATATAGTTGGTACTTTCCCACCATTTGTATTAAATAAATTTTTTATTGCTTTGGTTGGTTTGATTGAGGTGTTTTCATTAGTCCTTTATTCACATTTGGCCATCCAATCTCTCCTAATCAATGGGAGATTCATCACAAGTTTTTAAGCAAAGAGTTACACTTATCAATTGAGGACCCATAGACCATTAAATATTTTAATTATTGTATTTATATTTAGTTGTATATTTGCCTTTATTATTTATTTTTTGATTTCATTTGCAGATTCTCTTGGAAGAGGAGGAGCATTACACAAGTATGCAAATTTTTTTCTAACCTTCTTTTCTTCATATAATTTGTATCTTTTCCTCCAAGCCCTTTAGCTTGATATAAATCTGGTACTTATTAAGGTTAAATCAAATATTAAACCTAGTTAAATATTCCATCCACTAGGAAGGGAATAAACCTTACATTCAATGTGCATTATAATGGTTTTTTTTTCATTTGGGTTGAAAACAATTTCTATTTACCCTTCATACATTTTCACTTTTGTATAATAAATACTTAGCTCACCAATAAGAGGACAATTAACCCTAGTTTACTTCTTCTTTTTTTGTTAATTATTTCTTATTAATTTACTTGTTTGTCCAATAAATATAAGAAACTCACATAAAAACTCTCATAACCTTAAGTCACTAAAAACAAGATTAGGCCCTCTTCATTCTTATTTGTTTTTTATTTGCATTTGTGTTGTTGAAAATAAGGATTATCTACTCTTCATCCATTTTTTTTTGGGGTATAATTAACTCACCAAAAAGAATGAGAAAAATAACCTTTAGTTTACTTCTTTTTGTTTATTAATTATTTATACTAATTTATTTATTTCTCTAATAAACATAATAAACTCACACAAAAACTATACTAACCTTAAGTTAGGTTCTAAAAAATGTGATGGTCTATTCCACTTTCTATTACAACATGTTGAAGTGTAATCCTCCCTCCATGTAGTAGTTGAGACATCACTTTAAATATCACAGTACAATATTGAAACACTATACATTTACATCTAAATTAAAAATATTTTCCTCTTACAACATATTGAAGCTTAACCCTTCTCCATATAGTAGTTGATACATCACTTTAATTATCACAGTGTAATATTAAACACTATACATTTACACCTAAATTAAAAATCTTTTGCACATGAAAGATTCGTTAGCATTACTAAATAATATCAATCACTAAGATGAAGTAGCTCTATATGGATTCCTTATTAGTCCCTTCCATCGGCTAGCAGGGACTCTATGAACGGCCTTGCCATCGTTTTTAATTACCTTGCACGCAAAACAAAACAAATATGAATTATTTTCCTAAGTTTGGATTCAATCATTTGTAACGCCGTTGTTTTAACTAGTTATTAGTCCCTGTTCATTTGACATATTACAACATCTATTTTTCCACCATTCTCTCAACCAATTAGAGAATTGAACCTCTTATTTGGCCTCTTCTCAAGGCGGATATGTTTTTCAACATCATGATATCCTAAGTTTTCAGTATGAGCTTGGTAAAAAAATGACTGATATATGTTAATGCTATTACTCCCTTAGCATTAGTTTGGTAGCAATTGTAAACATTAAATGTGTGTTTGATGCAGAGAAATAAACAAAAGCAATTTTCTCCCACCCGCAGCTTTACTTTTCGACCCACCTCTTACTCTTCGGTGGAAAGAAAGAACAAAATGATGCCATGTGGTGTGCAAAATGATGCCAAGTGGTATGTATGCAGTGGATGTGTATTTGCCTTTGATACATGGGAAGGGCCAAGCTAATGTAGGCAGGTTGAACCTCTGTATGTTGAGACTTTGGAAAGATCGTGTCCACTGCAGGCTGCAAATGCAATGAAGCTGATCAATCCAACAGGCTTGCGAGAGATAGTAGAAAACATGAAAACAAAGGCCAGATGGGAGTAGGAAAAACCGTCTGCAACTCAGTGAATCAACCACCACAATGCAAGTATAATGGTCAAACTGTCTGCATAATTATGCACATCATAAACCATTTCTGATTGTATACAGTAATAATATGTTCACATACATGTTGTATACTCTATGTAAGTTCCATGCAGGCGAGTGGATGGAAGCATAGAGGCTCAGTGAATCCATCTCAGCAGATCGAGGCTCAACAACTCACTGAATCAATCTATGTCTGGAGTGAATGCACATCATAAAAAAGTAATAAAATCAGTATGCAACTTCAATTGGGATCATTCAATTGCACATATGTGGAATGCTGGGCAAGAGAAAACATACCATTCTCAAGAGTTATGAAGTCGAGATACTGATCGTACACCTTGCCAATCCTGTGAATGAAATTTGATTTGAGTGTCCCTGCAGCAAGCTCCTCGAGAAGAGGTCGAGACAGCGACGATGAGAAGTTCAAATGGAAGCTCTCATACGCATCCCTTGAAGCATCCAATATAATTCTCTCTATGTTTTTTGATGTGGGTTGAACAAATTATATGGCTGGAACATCTGGAATTGTCTGTTTTTATTTCTCAATTGTGAAATACAACGTAATCCCGTGTTTTTGAAGGCCTTTCACATGAATCAGGGGTGAAAAAATGTCTTGACAGAACTTGTCAAGAATGAGGACTTTGTACACCTCATCTGCAGTACCCCCACTTGCAACAGGCTGGTTCAAATTCGGCATCTGTATTATACACTCTATTTAGACAAACATACAATCAGACCCACGCATAGCAAAATCAAATGAATTGGTGCAAATGGATCAAAACATTCTACATTTGACATTTGTATTGCATCATCATCTATAGAATCTCAAATGGGTACAATTAGGTCTGGTACATAAAAAAATTAGAGATCTGATGCTGAAGAATTCACAGATTTTACATATCTATGCAGTACTGAAAGAATTAATGGTGATAGAAAACTAGATCAAGCTTGGATCCGAGGGCTTGTATACTCGTTTATTTAGAGTTGAATCTACATACACTAGCCGGGAGGGACTGAGTTCGCTCGGATGAGATCAGGAACCTGTACGTTGTTGGTGCATTAAATTGAAATCTGCTAAAAAAGGAACTGTTGAGTAGTACAAAGACATAAATGAAAGCATTTGTCGACATTCTGTGGAACACTTGTTTCACACCATGAGCCACTTGGCCAGAACATACTACTAGCTGTTATATATCTGTATCGCATGCAACGACTGGGGACGCATAATGAGGAGCATATCATAGTAGGCATGGCCTAAAAAGTATCAGTTAGCCTATTGCAAGGTGTCGACATAAATATTTATAAATATTCCATAGCCTAAGAGTGTTCCGAAGAAGCCTTACTGTTCTAATTAGGCATTTCATTTTGTAAAACACTAGTTTATTTAATTTGTTAGTCTTTAGTTTAAAGCAGATTTAATAGAAAACATCTTTCTTATTTCTATTTATGCGTTGGAATTTCATACGAAGGCTCTGAACCATTACATTTCATGTGGGTTGCTTTTAATTGACAGTTAAATAGCTCGGATTTTTTTGTTTTTGTTGTAGCTGGTGGTAAAAATAACGTGTCTTCGAGTTTTAACTATTTTATTGGGTAATAATTTGTAATTTCATGGATTTAGACTTATATATTTTGGGGAGATATTTTTAGAAATATTGCATCTTCGAGTTTCAACGGTTTTAATATCTTTGCATGGCAGTTCAAAGCTGCAATTTAGTTTCTTGTAAACTGAGATGTGCGATTTTGATTTATACATTTCATGTGGGTTACTTTTAACTGACACTTAAAAAGCTCGGATTTTTTGTTTTTGTTGTAGCTGGTGGTAAAAATAATGTGTCTTCGCGTTTCAACTATTTTATTGGGTAATAATTTGTAATTTCACGGCTTTAGATTTATATATTTTTGGGAGATATTTTTAGAAATATTGCATCTTCGAGTTTCAAAGGTTTTAATATATTTCCATGGCAGTTCAAAGATGTAATTCAGTTTCTTGTAAACTGAGATGTGCGATTTTGATGTAAACGGACTAAATTTTGTCACAAGCATGAGAGATGTGTGATTTTTATAGCTCGGGCAAGAAAGTGGACTACCTAGTCTTGTTCTTCAATGTGGCAACGAACTGTAGATGTAACGATAATCAAATTGAATCTTTTGCCTTTAATTTTGACATTATGCGGAATTCCTATTGAAATCTACACGATTCGATTGTCTATTGAAAAATCAAATATTTGTTCTAACTAACGGGTAACCCGTGTTTGATCAGGGAAACAATGAATGTTTCTTAGTTTTTTTTGCCAGAGGACTCAATTGTAAAAATTGCTTCAGATTTTTATAAAGATTCCATAGCCTACAATGTTCCCAAGAAGCCTTAGTATTCTAGTTTGGCATTTCTTTTTGTAAAACAATAGTTTATTTAATTTGTTACTCATCAGTTTAAAGCAGATTTGAAAGAATTTTGATAATGTTGTTTTTTAGTTTTTTTTGCCAAAGGACTCAGTTGTAAAAATTGCTTCTGATTAGTTATAAATTTGACAATTTATTTAGCTTTGGATATGACCAAATAACAAACTCAGTGACAAAATAAGTCCATCTTACAACTTGAAGACTTCACAAACAAGAACGGGTTCTAAAAAACAAGTCCCTGCCCTAAGTTAGATGTGCAGCTATTTAAAAATCCTTCATGGAGTACAATTACAACCACATTTAAGAAAAGCACAATAAAAACCGAACACAAAACTCATGGAGGTAGGTGATAAGAATGCACAAGACTGATTTCTACCTTTTAATGTGAGCAATTGTTTAGATGAAAAGGAACTTTCTTGAATATGACAATGACGCTAAGATCTCATACGGTATTTCTAGATTTCGAATTAACTCTTGTGATGAGTAATCAGTTTAGCATAGTATGGACAGATTAATTTTTGCCAAATAAATAATACGCACTTATCATGAAATCTAGACAAGCCAGTATATCATAATTTAGTTTTAATAGTTTGAATGGTTGAGGAGTACTTTTAATTTATCACAATTATTCAAGACAAACTAAATCACTTAAAATAAGACAACTAAGCCTCTAATGCTAATATTGCATAATATTTCTAATACTAATATTGCATAGAGACTCTATCTCCAAAGGCAGGGACTTGCTGCCTTTAGTAGCCCATCTTGTTATAATTTAAAATGCCATTCTAAAGGGTACGTATAAAGTAGCCAATATAAGTGTTATATGGATTCCTTATTATTATTTGTTGAGCTTAGTAAGTTGTCAGGCCTTTACCTTTTCTTATTTTGTTTGGGTATATTTTAGGTACGCTTTGCGATGGCCATTCAAGGAATAAAAAATTGCTTTTTAGGGCTTTTTTTCCTCCTGCTCAGTGCTGAACCCCATGCTACAATCATTTGAAACACTGTACATTTACATCTAAATTAAAAATAACATATTTAAAAGGTTAACTAAATTTTTAGGCCGAAGGCCTTCTTTCTCCGAGGTCCAGTTTGTAAAACCCTGTACCTCTTTTTGTCATCTATTAATCAAATAAAAATGTGACACGTATGTTGGATTGGTCTGATAGTCATTCAAAACTTTGATTGTTCTTCCCAAGACACTAATAAAATATCGATTTTGCAACTCAATTTCTATATGTCAACTCGTAGTTATTGCTATTGGAGGGGGATTTTGAATGTGTAGGAAATCCCAGCATCTATGACTTTTGTTAGGATTATAATCTTCCCTTGTATAATTTGGTCAGTCACCTAGAATCAATTTAGCCATTATTTGGCTCCACTAGTACCATTGGGTCCACTTGGCCTAATTGGGCCACATGTACCAGTTACTAGAGTGTGGGGAACACTAATTGAGGCTAACTGCCACTGACTACACTTGCAGGTATCATTTTAGGAGCCTCCTAGACCAATCCCTACATTTTCGGAGCCACTGGGGTTGTCGGCACCAACCTCCTTCAGTTGAGTTCAGTTGGTGACTAGTTAAGCTTACTTAGGAGTCAATTACATTCATTTCTAGTCATTTACATTCATTTATACTCAGTTAGCGCTAGTTATGCATGGCTGCATGTGGATGAGGTGCATTTACTCACCTACCATAGTTAGTTAGACTCGTTAACTGATAATTAAGACTGAATTAGAAACTTGAGTTGGGTTGTTGAACTTCAATAGTGATTTAGACAAGTTCAGTTAGCCATGCAGTAAAGTAGAGTAAAACCAATTTGAATTTCCTCACATGGATTTGAATTGCATGAGGCTATTTAGCCATTTTCCTACATTGTAATAATTATCCAATTACTTTTGTTTAATGAAAGCATTCACAGTTGTAGGCCATTTTTTGCATTGTTTTATTCTTAAATTCCTGAGTAAAATTGTTTGATCTATTTTGTGAGTTGTGTGTTGATCCACATATCTATGTGCTCAATTTTATATGGTATTAGAGCCTCGGCAAGACAAGGCACTTATCCTACTACATATTCATACTTGGATCAAAAAAGAAAATTGAGCAAAAATAAATTGAGCAAAAAAAAATTGACATTAAATTTTCTCACTGCAGATTCTTCATTATATGGCATGAATCTTAACTACAGAATTTCAGCTAACCTAAAATTGCTCCTTCCAGCACTACACCAGAAGTGACAAGTTGACCACATAAATCCTAAGAAAATGAATTGTTGATCAAGCTTTCTTGGTTAACTAAGCTGGGTGTAATGAAAACTTGAAAATTGTAGGTCATCCAACCTTACGGTGCCCCTTTTGTGTTTTTGTAGGTACAACTTCAAATGGACTCATCAGTTCCTCTTCTCACCCCATTCACAAGCTATTCAGAATGGAAGTTAAAGATGATTTCATCTCATAAGGGACAAGATCTCTATGAGCTGTCTATTGTACTTGGCAAAGATTATTATGAGAATGAGAATGACTGGCTAAATGATGGTGATGGATCTTTTGGAGCAATAGGTCTGGCCCTTTCTCCTAGGTTGCGCTACGTCACTAAATCTGTTGAATACCCAAAGGATCTATGGACAAAATTGGAAAGAACCTTTTGAGAGCATAATGAGGATCATAATAGAAATTCAGAGAGCAGACCCAGCACCAAAATATTTCTTGACCCAAAATTATCGGCCTCTGCTCTCTCTCATGAAGTTGTTCAAGGTGAAGAAGAAGCAAAATCTTCTACATAGTCAATTCGAATTGAACAATGTCCCCTTGAAGTGACTCCTTATCCTGATGCTTTGAAATTTTATGAGATCTATGATATCTCATCTTCTCGTATGGATGATACATAAGAAAACATTTCAATCTATGATATTGAATAAAAACACTTCTGCACTTCTATGCAAACATTCTCTAGCGATTCTCCTTTAAAATATGTGCAAAATTTGCCAGTGATTGCTTCTGAAAGTGAAGAGAAATTTGATTTCTCTCCCTCTAATGTTGTTGCTGGTGTGCATATAAGTAATACCTTGGATGTTTTGGAAAAAATATCAGATTTTAGGAGTGATCCTTTTGCTCTCCTTGATCTAGATCTTCTAGCAAATTCCTACAGGATTGCATGCACCAATATTCAGAATTTTGAAGAAAAAGAAAATTGTGCATCTACCGTCTCGATGGACCATAATTTTGGATATGATATGAACTTATTTGGATATGATATGACCTTATTTGGATATGATCTGATATTATTTGGTTCAAATTTTAGATTCCAAGAGCTTTCAGTCATGCTTGTAGCTGCTTTCACCAATTTCAGTGTGAAAAATCAACTACTGCAAGTCTTCTTCAAATTTGTTGGTGGGGATTTGGTGTTATTTTACTATTATGAGGTTGCTGATATTTTATTTTATGAATCATTATTTAATTCTGAAGCTACATCATATTATGGATCTCAATCATTCGCTCTCAACAATCCCAGGGATTCTCTACCTTTAGGCACATGCTCATCTCCTCACAGAACTAGTAAAGAGAAAGATATTCTGCATCCGCCTCGACACTTGCTCCTAACACTTGGGGATGATTTTACCACTCATGGTTTGTTGTTCAAGGCTACGACATATAATTTTCTTTTCATTTGCTGTGAGAAAGATATTCTACATCCGCTTCGACACTTGCACTTTTGCTCTCTTATTAGTTGATTTCAATTGCTCTAAATGGGTCCAGTTTTCATCCAGCAGCTCTCTAGGTTTTTGATTCAGTTGAGCACATTATTCTTCTTCCAAAGAGGAATATTCCTCCAGAAATAATCATTTAGTTTGTATGGATAATTTCACATGCCAAGCCCCAGGATACCTGTGCATAGAAGAACAAGTTTTTTCCTAATTTTACCTGCTTAGTTTGAGGGGGGGTATTTTCCCATGAGGTTTTTCCCCGTTTCCTTAGTTATATTGAGCAGTTACTTTTTTCCATTTTAGCTGTAATGGGTGACCTTTGGTCTTAGTTACCAAGGCCCACATTATCCAAGTTAATATTCAGGAAAGTGTTAGGATTATAATCCTCCCTTGTCCAATTTGGTTATTCACCTAGAGTCAATTTAGTCATTATTTGGGTCCACTAGTACCATTGGGTCCACCTGGCCTAATTGGGCTACATGTACCAATTACTAGAGTTTGGAGAAAACTAATTGAGGCTAACTGCCACTGACTGCAATTACATGCATCAGTTTAGGAGCCTCTTAGACCAATCCCTACAATTTAGGATCCACTGGGAATGCTGGCACCAACCTCCTTCAGTTGAGTTCAGTTGGTGACTAGTCAAGATTAGTTACGAGCCAATTACATTCAGTTTTAGTCATTTACATTTAGTTCTACTCAGTTAGCGCTAGTTATGCATGGTTGCATGTGGATGAGGCACATTTAATCACCTACCACAGTCAGTTAGACTAGTTAAATGATAAATAAGACTGAATTAGACACTTGAGTTGGGTTGTTGAACACCGATAGTCATTTAGACAAGTTCAACTATCCATGCAGTCAAGTAGAGTCAAAACAATTTGAATTTCCTCACATGGATTCAAATTGCATGAGGCTATTTATCCATTGCACTACATTGTAACAATTATCCAATTACTTTTGATTAATGAAACCATTCACAGCTGCAAGCCATTTTTTGCAGTGTTTCATTCTTCAATTCCTAAGTAATATTGCCTCATCTATTTTGTGAGTTGTGTGTTGATCCACAGATCTATGTGCTCAATTTTATACTTTCACGAACCTGGGCTCCGCTCAAATAAATCGACGATCTTATCCTTCTGTGCTCTTGGACCTGCGACGGAAATGGAAAATACCAGGTAAGCACAGGCGACTTGTTATGAGATGCTTGGTAAAGATAGTTCTATTGTAGTGCTCCCATTCTTGATCCCTTGACAATAGATCGAGCAGCAAATCTCAATCATGTTCCAAAACATAACACTTAGCTAGTGTTTCTTTGTTGTGGGACCAGGGCCTCATCGCACCGCTTATTGCCAATACAATGGAGGAATGTTTCCAGCAGACAATCATGTAGATTATGTTATTTATCCCATAGATATATCAGTTTTATCTTTTGAAGTATGGCCCTCGGTTGCATTCCTTTAATAAAATGTTTTGTTTGTCGGTCAATCCCAATATTTGCTTTACTTCCCAACCGACATTTGTAGATTTGTTATCATATGGGGGTTTTTGTGATCTCTCCTTATTCTCTCTAAAATCATACGAGTAATTAGATAATATTATATTACATCATTTTGTGCAGAAAATACCTCTACTATCTACTAGAGCATGCCTAGGGATGGAGATACTCAGAGTCAATGAATCAAGTAAGAGTACCCATTTTTCATCAAATATATGGGTATGCACAAAGCCAACGACAATGACTAGTTTAGGATCTCAGCCTACATAGATGACACTCAATGGGATGGAAAGTGTTGATATATTCACAATCTTCTCAAATTATATGAATTCCATTCGTCATTCATCCAGTTACCAATATGAAAATTCAAAATAGACCCTTCCTAAACATTGCAACTTAATACTCATTTAGTCCATTACAAGAATTTTTTACTAATAATTTTACAAGGAAAATATATGCAAAATTTGAGAATATACACACTTTGCATTGTAAAGCACCAAACCACTCACAAGCTGGGTGCTCCACCATCCATGAAAGTTACCTCCAATGCTTTTCTAACAATCCCAAGGATAATAAACTCTAGTAATTACTTAAAATGTAAATCTCGTAAAAAAAATGAACTCGCATTAAAATGTAAATCTATTTATGAATGGTTTATTTATTTATTTTATAAATGAAATTTCAAACATACCTGTGGTCCTTTTAACTTAGCTAAACATCTTGGAATTTTGGCATTCATGAAGACATATTATCTCTATCCATGATAAGCTTTGTCATTCTCACAAAGTCCAGAGGATTTCCCACCTTTCCCAAGATAGGTATCCGCACATGGATTCAACCAAAGTGGTTTTCCCAAGGCACTTCAATTTTTGGTTTCAACATCTCATCTATGCTCTGCACAAATTTAAGTTGTCAGCAGATCTCTGGAAATTACCGAACTAAAACTCATACATTTGAAAAATATGGGTCAAATGTTAAAGCATGACGTGTATTCCATCTAAGACTCTGTTGTTTAACAAACATAATGTTGTTACTCTTAATCTCATATCTTTTTTCATATGCATATGGGGGTTTTTCTCTCCAACTACAATACCCACAGAGTAATTATTAGTTTATCGCATCTGAACGAATTGTTATGAAGACAACAAGGCAATTGCTTCTAAACTATGAATTAATAGGAAAATGATTACCAGTTGACAATTCGTAACGTTGCATGTCATAGATCAATTGATAGTCTTTTTAGAGAATATTTTGATAAAATTAAGGTTATCATGAAAAAAACCATTGTAATCTTTCAAATTAATGTTTAAAATTCAAAGCTCCACTTTCTAAGGAATAAGACCATATGACTCAAGTTCATGCAACTTTGTTATGATAAACTTCTTCAATGGAATGGGACCATATTACTCAACTTCATGTAGCTTTTCCATAATAACCTTCAATAACCTTCAATACTAACCTAAAAAGGATCAAATATATCATCACAAATGTACAGATGACAATTAAAATCACTAAGGAGACAAAGGATTATAAAAATGACACTATTATTGAAGAGAGCATGAAAAAATAGGATTACAAAAAGAATACTATTATTGAAGAGAGCATGAAAAACATGGGAAAAGTTGGGAGTTGTCACAATGGGAGGAAGCTTTTTAGAAGTAAAAATGTATGATATTTGGTTAAAGGAGGGTGATGAAAAATCAAGCGTTTCTACAGGTTTAATTTGTAATTCCCATGACACCACATGGGTGGTGGGAAGTGTACTACAAGTATGGGAATGTTCATCTCAACTTTAATGAGAAAAATTTCAAAAGTTTCAATGATTTTTAATTTTATAAGTTAATATTTAAAAGGAAATGTTATCAATTTTAATAAGAAAAATTTCAAATGTTTCACTAATTTTTAATTTTATAAGTTAATATTTAGAAGCAAAAAAAAGTATTGATATTTGGCTAGAGGTGAGCAGAAAACAAATTTTTCCATTGGTATCCTCATGCTCAATTTAGCAAGGCCCACAACTCAACACCACATGGGAGGTGGGAAGTGTAGAACAAACATGGGAATGTTCACATAATATTTAATAAGCAAAACTTCAACGAAAAAGTGTACATGCTACATAATGTTGCACAACACCCTTTCTAGCCATGTAGATGGAATGCTATTATTAATTTTTACAATTTAACTATAAAAACTAGTTCTTATGTTTTTATCAAACTTTTTGTAACATCCCCTAAGTTATTTCAATTATTTTGCAATGGAAAATACAAAGGTGAATGTAAATGTGCAAGTATCCCGTGAGAAGCTCAAGGTTGATAAAACACTGTAAGTAATGTTATTTATTGTTCTAATTTGTCAATAGCATTAGGAGACTTGGGAAATGGAAGGGCTTGATTCACCTACAAAACAAATCCACTAAGGGAAGTTGAACATGGCTAGAAAGACAAGGATATCAATAACGGATGCCATCTTGGTCTTAAACCTAAGTTAAACTAAGTCAATGTTCACTACAAATAATCATCTTAATTTAGGCATGGGACGTTGAGAAATTAACTCTAGAGCTCCCAAAGGAAAGAAGCTAAGGTTTCCTTCCTTTTACTATAATCATCTTGGGTATTATGTGAGAGAGATATTCCTACGTAAAGGTTATCTTAATAGTTAATTTTATACAAAAGAGGGGAATCTCCTGATAAATATATAGGAGACAAAAACAAAGGGAGATAAATATTGTTTTTTTTAATACTAAAAAATGTTTAACTTTATATAAATATTGTCTCTAAACATATTTGAAAAGAAAGTGCTAGGATGAAATATTAAATTCTTCTTTATGAATAACCATATATATATATATATATATTTCTTCCACATTTTAAAGAAAATATCAAGTAATTTAAATAAATACAATGGGTATATTCTAGAAAGTGTAATACTATTATTATTATACTTTACTTTATATTATGAATGTGTTATTTCATATATGAAGGTTATGTAATAAGTAGAATGTTTTAGGAAATAATAAAGAAGCGGTCGAATAACCATTAAGACCATTAAAATATTAGTTAAAGGCTTTAAAGAATGATTAAGAGTGGATCTTGAAGGGAATATATTTGGCGTCATGCTTTCATTGCGGGTGTAAATTCATTTAATGGTCAAAACATGTGCATTCCTCCTCTAAAATACAAATTACATTTTGAAGTGAAAAGTAGGTAAGAATGGTCATAGATACTCATTACAAAATATAATGACACTTTAATATTAGGGAATTTAAAATCAAATACTCTACTTTTATGTAGACTTCAAAATCAAATCAATAGCCTTACAATTTTTAAGTAACTCTACCATGTATTCTTTAGAAAGTTTTTAGTCTTAAGAACGTGTTGAGGATAATGTACATTTTCAATATGAATATACAAAATCAAATATACTTACATTTTTAAAGTAATTTACCATGTAATATTTATAAAGCATTGTAATGTATTAAAATTGTTGAATTTTAATGTTTATTTTTTTTCAAAGCTAAAAAGACAACTTTATATTATAAAAAGTTATGTCATACATAAATAAAAATTTTCAAAAAGATTCCACCTTTTGCTAGCTATCTAGATAGACTAAAATATCCGAAGAACACCAAGGACCCAAATGTCTTTAAAAAGAAGCTACCCTCAAAAGTCACAACTATTGACCATCGTATCAAAAGACTTTGCTCAAAACTGGAAAAAAACACTAGCTACATACAAAAAGAGTAGTCAAAACTCATATATTACTCAATGTGTCTGAATGAGAAAAAAATCTATTACCAAGTAGCATAGATGGCAACTTGATTTGCACATCACATAAATTACCATACAATGTGAAGTGTGAACATGTTCGAATTTAACATTTAATTTTGTTTCTTTAACTTTTCAACATAAACATACAACATTTATCTATTCATTTCCTTAGGTTTTGTTCATTTCTTTATGTTCTTACAAACTAAGAGAACATTACCTACAAATATTATTGTAAATATAAATTTACAATATTTAGGACTTTAAGTATGATAATCATCTATATTCAAACATCAAGAAACATTGTAAAAATACTTCTAGTTTGGTTTTGTTTTTCAACCTAGAAGTGTTTTTCTTAGGTTGGTTTGTTCATTGTGCAGTTATTATAGGATGAGATATTTCTCTTCCATTTAATGTATGTATATATTCAATTTTTCTTAGGCCTTTTATTGCACATTTTGGGGTTATGGCTAGTTTAAAATCTTTTTTAGACATAATTTTTAAACTTTTTTAGCAGTTATTTATTACAGATTTTTAAAATTTGTTAGTTATAATGATTCAAAAATATATATTTAATTATTATTTATCAAATTATTTTATAATAATGATTATTAATGTTTACTAAAACCAATTTTTTTAATTTATATAAATATTGCATTTTTTTAATATATATATATTTCAAAATAATTTTATTTTGTTATTATTAACATTTAAAAAATAGTTTTTTTACACGAAGATCGCATTCTATAATCTTTTTAAAATAAGAAATATTTGATTTTTATATTTTCAGTTGGATTTAAAGTACTTAAGAGATAAAAGTAATTTTTATTCAATTTTTATTTCATAATAAATCAATTTAAAGGTATCTTAAATTTCAATCTATTATTTATATGTATGGACAAGAGCAAAAGCAAATCAATACCTAGAGCAAATCATGTAGCTACACTATAGAGGTTTAACTATCTATGTACTATGGCCTAAGTCTAGGTGGTGGTTGGTTACGAGAGCTAGGAAGAAAGCCATTGGACAGATAAGTGCCCGCCAAGAACAAACCCATGAGCTTCCTTTAATCCAACATTAGATGCATCCAGTTTTATTGCATGAATCATTTTGTCATAGAGCAAATCATGGAGCTACACTCTCTATGTTTAACTATCTATGTACTATGGCCTAAGTCTAGGTGGTGGTAGTATAGGTGTATAGTATGAATTAGTTGGTTGGGGGGTGGGCATAGCAACCTTTCCTACTTCCATTGGAAATTCTTTTTTATATAAATGCCATTTCTTGAAGTTTCTCTCCAATCATAATTACTTGCTTGCTAGGCAGGGGTAATATGAGGAACTGTTGCATCGCATAGGGGCCACTATGAGCACTATGATAAGGTTCATTAGGCTCTATTAGTGATTGAGGCATAATCATTATGACATGCTCTCGAACAACCTTTACATTGAGGTGAGGATATTCTCCCATATAAGTCAGGCAGTAAGTAAGGGTAATACAATGGGATAAAAATGGTTCCAAATAGGCCCCTTGTCTTGTATTCCATGTGTCGGACACAACATGTGCCCTAATATGTGTCAGACATGAAAATTTTTGTTCCCAAATTCTTGACATGTTCCCCATGTGTCGAACACGTGCTAGGAATATGTCCTAATTTATTGACACATGTCCCATAAAAAAAAGACTTCCATGGGTTGAAAATCGGGCTTTTCCCTTTCCCGACCCTTTCTTTCTTTGCGATTGAGAGATATTTCATGCCGCCAGAGAGAGTGTTCAAGACTATCATGAGAGAGGGTGTCGATAATCCTTGCTATTGTCGGTGTGAAAGAGTAAGGGTGTCGATTTGCTGAAGCTTGAAGTAGTGAGAGAGAGTTTGTTGTTGTAGTGAACATGTGAAGGACATAAAGGCCATAATAACAAGGAACATAACAATGACAATGATGTTGATTGTGACATGGAGGAGTAGGAGGACAATTGATAGTGGCTAGTACCAGTGATGAGCTATGAGATTATTTCGTGTGGCTATTTAGTATTTTCAGTTTGTATCTAGTAGTACTGTAGATACTAGATTGTAGTAGTATCTACTCTATTTTGTATTTTCCGGTGGTATTCTCTCGATATCAATGTAATACATTTTGATTTTGATGATTTAATAAGAAATATTAAATATGAAATTTA
>LPNX010711458.1:466026-479185 GCA_001517045.1 Pseudotsuga menziesii | reverse complement strand
ATATATATATATATATATATCCCTTATGTCATGTTTATGAGATAATTATATCTCGTATCAAATACTCATATTTTCGTGTCCTTCGTATCCTATGTCGTCATGTCATAAGACTTAGTCTATCATATATTAATAACCTAAATTTTATTATTAAAATAAGTTTATACTAACTTATTTTATTATAGTATTTGTTTATATCGTTATAATTTTTTTAAACATCAAGTGTTTTTTAGTTCATATTAAGAATCAAACAAATGTTAACTGCTTCTTTTACATAATCAACTTTTAATAGCCACGCGCAATATTCCAATGAATTTAAAAGCTTATTCCTAGGCATAAGTAACTTTAACTAGGTGGAGAAAGCAACAACATTGCTCCATTTAAATTTGACAATAAATTAACATGTTCAATGGATATTGCCATGAGGAAGATTCAAAGTGATATATCATGAATTTTTAAAAGGTTTTGTCTCCTCCATGTAGCTTCGGATCAAGAAACAAAATCTAAAGTTGTACATGGTAGAAATGGACAAGAATAGCTTTGTTTGATATCTTTATGAAGTCTTTGCCGAGGAAAAAGATCGAAAAAATAAATAAATGAAAGCATGAAATTGTAATAATGGAGTGTTAATTGTAATTAGTAAAATATTTACCTACTATGTATATAAAAACTTTATAGTTATTAATTTTGAATTTTTTTTGGCTTAAAGGTTTGGGATAAAATCCCTTCCGAGAAGAAAAAGGCCTTGCAACCTCAACGACAGGAGTCCATTATGGTTGGATATGCTGAATATGCAAAGCGATACAATCTCTTCGATCTCTCATCTCACAAAACATTCATCAAAAGGAGTATACAGTTTGAAGAAGAGCCCATTTAGGAGATCAAACTAGCTCATGGGAATGCTCAAATCCTCCACTCCATGATGATGTAAGTGATGATTCTTCCTATGATTTTTCTGATTCTGATATTGATTATGAGTACGATGACATGCGCTCAGATCTTGACTCACCCATTTGTCCAAAGTGGGCTGATAAAACCATACAAGCAGCTGGTGATCGTATTAGAGATCCACTAGACTCTAGGAAGACTAGATCTCAAATTCACTATTCTTTCTCTTCTTGTGAATTAAATATTTAAGAGAGATTCTTTATGATGGTTGGATTTGATCCTCAGAAATATCAGGAAGCATCACTTGACCCAAGATGGAAAAGATCCATACAATAATATTTTAAGTATTTACAAGACAATGACACTCGGGAATTGGTTCCCTTGCCCTCCAAGAGGAAAATAGTGCAATGTAAGTGCGTCTATAGGACCAAAGTGGCTGCTGATGGTTCTGATATAAATTACAAGGCTAGATTTGTTTACAAAGGCTTATTTCAAGTCCAAGGAGTGGACTATACAGAGACATTTGCACCGGTTGCAAAGATGGACTCTATCAGGATAGTTTTGGCCATTGTTGCATCTAAGCAATGGGAGGTTCACCACATGGATGTGAAGAGTGTTTTTATTCATGGTTAACTTAACGAGGACATCTATATGCAGCATCCTGAAGGTTTCATTCATGATCCTTCACTTTTTTGTAGGTTGAAGAAGTCTCTCTATGGCATGAAGCAAGCCCCTAGAGCATGGTATGCCAAGATGGAAAATTTTCTTCTATCATTTGGTATTGAAAGATGTAAATATGATCCTAATTTATATTTGCATCATGTTGGTGATTTATTTCAGGTCATAGTATTATATGTTGATGATCTTTTAATTACATGGAGCTGCACTTCTGATATAGGTTCAATTAAATCTTCATTCCACAGTGAATTCTCCATGACTAACCTTGGATTGTTGAAACAATTTCTTGGCTTAGAGATTGAGCAATCTAATGCAGGATTCCTTCACTGGAAACCTTGATGGAGTCATTTCCTCAAGAATAATACAAGTTGGTGCAAATGGGTACCATCAAATCCACCAAGGATGAAGCCCTTGCTGCAGAAGTTTTGAATCTAGTCCAAGGCAAGAACAAAGCCAGATACTCAAAGCAGCAAGAGAAAAATAAGTAGGAGAATCCCAAATATTCAGATGGGGTTTCAAATCCTAGAAAGGAAAAAGAGAAGAAGAAGCAAGAGAATAAAAAATGAAATTATTGTCACAAAGGTTGGAATCCATAGAGTGCATTCATGAAGAAAACCATTGACATGATGGTACAAATCCTTGAGAAGAGCAACATTCCCCTGCCAGAAGGTGCAAGGAAGAAAGATGGAGGTTCAAGATCATAAAACAAGGAAATATGCCATTCTTTGGTTGTTGGATCTTCAAGCTCTTATTCCTTCATCATATATTCAGGTTCCTCAAGGAACATGGCTTCCATGCATGATTCCTTTTCCACCCTACATCCTTACATTGGTCCATTCATCGTCATGGGTGATGATTTAGAAATCCAAGCCAAAGAGATTGGCAGGATTGATCTTGAAGATGGGTAATTTAACAATGTGTTGTTTGTGGCTGATATAGAAGTGAACCTACTACCTGTATATCAAATTACACACACTGGTACATCCAAGAGAGTAACATTTACTCAAAATGATGCGAAGATATCAGAAATATCTATAGTCCAAGTTGTTGCAGTGGGTTTTGTTCACCATGATTCGAGAATGTACGAATTCTCTCAGTTCCTTCCATACTCCCAACAAAATGTGATATTGTCACATGACATGAGACAAGCACGTTATGGCATGAGAGATATGGTATTCTCAAGTACAGGTAACTTCAATCACTGAGCAAAGAAAGCATGGTGGAATGGCTTCCTACCATCAAGTTTTCCAATGGCACTTGCAAAGGGTGCATAGTGGGGAAACATGTTGAGCGCAAATATGACAAATGAAAGGAAAGGAGGGATGTCCAAGTGATTGATCTGATCCATTTAGATATCATAGGGCCTCTCCTCACACCCTCATATGGGAATTCAAGGTATGTGTTGACTTTCATAGATGATTTCTCAAGGTACCATTGGGTGTATTTTCTCACGCTAAAATCTGAAGTTTTTGAGACTTTCAAAGCGTACAAAGTTTTAGTTGAGAATGCATGTGGGAACAAGATCAAGGTTCTTAGGAATAAAAATGGTAAGGATTATGTCAACAAGAATTTGCAGCAACTTTGTGAATAATGTGGAATTCAAATGTAGCATTTTGTGCCTTACACACACCAACAGAATGGTGTTGCAGAGTGCAAGAATAGAGCTCTCAAGGAGATGGCTACATGCATGATGGAAGCAAAGGATTTGAATCCTAAGATATGGGATGAAGATATTAATTTTGTTGTGTATTTTTAGAACAGATATCCACACAAAGCATTGGAAGGAAAAACTCCATTTGATGCTTGGAGTGGTCACAAGCCCAATGTTTCTCATTTCAGGGTTTTTGGCTCAAAGGCTTGGGCTAGAATTCCTACTGAGAAGAGAAAGGCCTTGAAACCTCAAAGAAAGGATTCCATTATTTTTGGATATGTTGAATATGCAAAGGGATACAATCTATTTGATCGCTCATCTCTTAAAACATTCATCAGAAGGAGTATATAGTTCAAAGAAGAGCCCATGTAGGAGATCGAACTAGCTCAAGGGGAATGCTCAAATCCTCCACTCCATGATGATGTAAATGATAATTATTCCTATAATTCTTCTGATTTTTATATTGATTATTATTATTATGACATGCATTCATATCATGACTCTCTCATTTGTCCAAAGTGGCCTGAGAAAACCATACAAGCAACTGGTGATCTTGTTGGACATCCACTAGACTCTAGGAAGACTAAATCTCAATTTCATAATTCTTTCTCTACTTGTGAATTGAATATTTCAGAGAGATGCTTTATGATGGTTGGATTTGATCCTCGGACATATCAGGAAGCATTTCTTGACTGAAGATGGAAAAAATACATTCAAGAATAGTTCAAGTCTTTGCAAGACAATGAGACTTGGGAAATGGTTCCCTTGCGCTCTCCAAGAGGAAACTAGTGCAATGTAAGTGGGTCTATAGGACCAAAGTGGCTGCTAATAGTTATGATATCAAGTACAAGGATAGCTTGGTTTACAAATTCTTCTCTCAAGTCCAAGGAGTGGACTATACAAAGACATTTTCACCAGTTGCAAAGATGGACTCTATCAGGCTAGTTTTAGCCATAAGTCTCTCTATGGCCTCAAGCAATCCCTCAGGGCTTGGTATGCCAAGATGGAAAATTTTATGCTATCTCTTGGCTTTGAAAGATGTAAATATGATCCTAAAGTATATTTGAAACATGTTGGTGATTCATTGCAGGTCATAGTATTGTATGTTGATGACATTTTGATTACAGGGAGTTTCACTTTTGATATAGGTTCAATTAACTATTCATTGCACAATGAATTCTCCATGATTGACCTTGGTCTGTTGAAACAATTTCTTGGCTTACAGATTGAGAAAACTGATGTAGGGATCAAGGCCATCCAAAAAAATTGTGTTGCATACCTGTTATTAAAATTCAAAATGGTTGACTATAAGGAAACCAAGTTTCCATTCCTTTCAGGACTAAAACTAGGTGATTTTGGTGCATCTCCATTGGTGGACAACTCGTTATACAGATAACTAGTTGGGATCTTGTTGTATCTTACACACTCTCAACCTGATTTGGAATATGTTTTAGGTGTTGTTGCAAGATATATGCAGGATCCTCATTAGATCCATTGGAAGGATGGAAAAAGAGTCTTCCATTATGTGCAAGGAACTAAACACTTCGGGGTACACTATGTTGTTGGTTCTCCACTAGAACTAGTTGGATTTACTGATTCCGATCGGGATGGAGATTCCATTTATATAAAGTACACCTAAAGTTATGTATTAATGGTTTCACATGCTCCCATATGATGGTCAATCAAGAAACACCACACTATCTCCCTTTTATCAGCTGAGGCTAAGTACAGAGGAGCAGTGAACGCAACTACACAATGTGTGTGGTTACGAGGTATTCTTGGGGAAATCATATTTGGATTTGATTAACCCACATTAATTTGGTGTGACAATCAAATTGAAATAAATATTTCTATTGATCTATTGTAGAGACAGAGAACCAAGAACATTGAGATACGCATGCACTATGCTAGGAGCTTGGTGCATGAGCAGGTGATATTGTTGCAGTATTGCTTATATGAATGGAAAACTGTTGACATCTTCACCAAGAGATTCATAGAGAATACATTTACCTATCTAAGATCACTTCTTGGAGTGGGTGACACATGGTGATGAATTATATTCACTTTCATATTTTTCTCCATGTCCATTTTAGAGGGGAGGTTTTTTTCCCATGAGGTTTTCCTCCTTACCTTGGTTATATGGACAAATAAATTTGTGTAAGAGATGACTTGAGCCTTATTTTCCAAGGAATCAATAATATGATATAATTACACTAATTCAGTATTAATGGGGAGTATTAGAGCATCATACCACCTAGTACCATGGTCACATACACCTAGGACACAATTTCATTTGTCTTGTACTCATGTCATATGGTCAAAAACTTGGTTATGTTGTTCTAGCAAGGCATTTGTGTGTTTTCAACTCACAAATGCTTCCAAGTGACCTTATTTGACCATTTTGGATGCACATGTGTCCTCATTAATGATTTCTTAGTCCTTGGTACACTACCCATCCCTTAAAACATGGAAACGGGTTGACTAGAGGCACCCATGCATGTATTTTGGTGGTTTTTTAATATTTTGGACCATTTATTGCTTCCTAGAGCCACTCCCACTCACCCATGCACTCTACCACACCTATACTACCCTCATTTATGTCCTAACATAATTCATCCACACTCACACTATCATTCGTGACCTTTTGAGGTGGTTTGGTAACTCATTGGTCCACCTAGGGGTCTTGAGGTCCAATCTAAGACTTCCACATGTATGCATCCAAATTTCCTCCAAAGGATAACGATTTTATCCTATTGTAATATAAACATGTTCTAGACATATTTACATGTTGGAAATTCATAATAAACTCTATTATTGACACCATTTCTATCTGTTAATTTCACTCTTTTCACTGTTTTCTACATAATTTGTGGGTAATATTGAATTATGAGGATTCCCTTAGCTCCTAGATCTTGTTGTGAATCGTATTTTCATAGCCAATAACTTGGGACATGTGAAAATAGATTTCTCATAGATGTTTCTATATGAAGTCTATGCAATGTAGAATGCCACATTTACGGAAATGAAGGTAAGAGAAGGTTCATTGAACAAGCAGGTGAAAGAATCAAATAAGCTTGTTAATAAGATGAAAAAATAGTCCAAGAAATTGAACAAAAATCCAAGACTTGGGAGGAAGGAAGGGACATGCTCAAAAATGCTATAACACATGTTGCAACAATTTTGCAAATGAAGGAATCACAGAGGAAATGTTTGCAGAAGCCAAATTTGTTCAACTTGGAGAGACCACAGAGGACCTTTGCAAAAAGGTCACAGAGTTATAAATGCAAGTGAAACCCAGTACACTCCTGAAGGTGTTAGAAGAAAGAAGAAAAGTAGCAACAAAGGATGTGAAGAAGATATAAGAAGTAGAGGCACTGTATTCCAAGACCGTCAAACAAGTTTCACATAATTGGGAAGAATTGATCAACGATGTAGAATTAGAAAAATTCGTAGAGAAGTTGTGCACTTTTGAGACATACACGAATTAGATGAAGAACGAAATGAAAAAACTGGCCTTAGTAGAGAAAATGGCTAAGGCTGTTTAAATGAAGAAACTTCAACACAAAGTCACAGTGCTGTGAACTCAACAGCAACAATGGACCAACAAAGTCAAAGAATCACATGCCAAAGAAGAAACATTTATAGGAATCATTTAGGCTGTACACCAAAAGGTACGACAAGCAACATATTTCATGGGACTTACAATGTTGGAACACATCAGTTCCGACCTTGGGGAACAGTTGTAGAAAGAAGAAGAAGATGTGCAACAAGAAACATAGGATATAGTGAAAATATTCCAAGATTTTCAAGGAAAGGTCATAGTAACAGGAACTTCAGATTATTGTGTCTCTGGATGAGCCATAGGTGAGTGTTGGGGGCCTATTGGGCCTAAGAAAAAATAGGCAGGATTCATTTAGAATTCTTCTCAGGAATGTGAAAAATCTGGTTGCGGGAAGAAGGAAGTTGTGATGGAGGAAGAAAGAAGTTGCGAGCAGGGAGAAGAAGTTTTGATGGAAGAAGAGGAGGAAGAAAGAGCTAAGACATAAGAAGTCACCATAGAGGAAGTTGTGATATAAGCAACCATAAGGGAAGAGTTCATGATAGAATGGAAGCTGCGACATAAGAAGACACGGAGGAAGAAATTCCCAACATAAGGAACAATGTGATGGGATCAACTATGATAGAAGAAACCATGATAGAAGGTGTTGTGCAGCGGCTGAAAAGGAAAACTCAAGAGATAATGGGTACAGAGTCATCTAGAGTCACACGTGCTTTAGGGAATAAATAATCTTTGTATTTTGGGTCGATAGTTCCTACTGATAGTTGTAACTAGAATAAGAATGACATCCTGCTGGCTAATAGAATGAAGTCGATTGATTACGGCATGTAAAGAGTCTATAAAAGAAAGAACCCAAGGTGTGTGTGAGTTACTTACTTAGTCATTTAGTCACTTAGTTACTTCTTAGACAGTCTTATTTAGTGTGGTTAGCCACTGTCTATTTGAAGAGTTGAAGAGTCATAGAGTATAAGAGACTCAATCCATGGTGTTTGCAGATTGACAATAGAGTGAAGTAGAAGAAGATTTAGAGACAGAAGATCAGAGAGAACGAGAGGAGAGAGAAGTATGTATAGATAATAGAAGAAGATCTAGAACATAGTATGCAACTAAGTGCGTAGACAAAAGGTGCCATATATTTCTCAGTCCATATGAAGAGCGCCTTGTGGTTTTTCTCAAATGGTTTTCCACGTTAAATACTGTGTCGATGTGTAGTTGATGAATTTGTTTATGTTTTATGAGTGTATATGATGAATGCAATTAAGTTGCAGAAATGTATATTGTGAATAAGTGTATATGTATTTTCTTATGAAGGAGTTCTTTTATGCATGTTTCACACTGTTGATAGACAACCTTTGTGTTAAAATACTATATTACTTTAATAATCTCTTTCGACGGATAAGCAGAGTAGCATCTTAAATGTGCATAATAGGTATAAGTCATATATCCACTGGCTTCAGTCGAGCAAGTTGGTAAGGTATTGTAAGAGGAGGAATCCCCACCCAACTACAGCAACCTGTTATGGAAGTTACCCATAAGAGATATCTCAGGTGAGACTGCATCGGCGTCATAGGTGCTTTAGACTAACCCTTGCTCTGTCAAGCCAATATCTTGGTATTTTTTGACAGACAAAAGAAGGTCTGAACCTGGGTCAAAGGGAGAGATGCCAACATCTTCTATCAAATCCTACAGGATGGTTCTCCACAGGAAGAAGGACTAATAAATGCTTACTAGTTCTATGGGGTTGATTCTTGTTTCTTCTCAGGATTTGTTTTATTATATTTCTCCCCCTTTTCATCATTTAGGATTACACATTTTGTTGGATATATGAGATGATATATTTTGATATATTTTTTTGCTACAAAGAGGTAGATAACTTTCAATATTTTTTGTGATTAACCAAATATGGATACTTGATAGGGCTACCATGAAGATAAGATGTTGATCCAACCTCTTGTTGCATTAACTAAAATACTCATGGATAATTTTTTCACTTGAAGATACGACCCTTATATTCGACATCCATCTATGGCTTATATTTTCAGCGAATAGTCTGATTGTTTGTTATTTTATGTATATGCTCTTTTATGTATGAAGGGTGGTACTTTGTTTGGTCTATATGGCTTCCTACAAGGATGGGAACTTTCTATTTCAACAATGTTTTGTATATTTTCTGGTCTATGGCCTGGTCTACGGGATATATGGGTACATGGATGGCCATATGGTGACTATATTGAGTCTCTAGGGGAGACCATTTTACTATGTATTGTAATTATGTCTATAAAAACTTATACTTTTTAGTATAAGTATAACTTTTTTTAGCTCTCTCTCTCTCTCTCTCTCTCTCTCTCTCTATATATATATATATATATATATATATATATATATATATAATAAATTTGTTTGAAAAATATGTTATAGTTGCATAATGCCAAATTTTACATTCAATATATGTCGTTAATATGTCAAAATATTTGTATCCAAAGAGACATGATTGTAGTAATATCAATGACCTATTGTCGAAAGAACACATAATGTACAACGATATTTGACTATACATGTTATAACATTGTCAAAATACTGCCAAAACATAAATTTGAATACTGAACTAGAGATGAATGTTCTCTTAAAATATGTTTATAGGAGGTCAAAATATTGATGCTAGGAAGGAAATATACCAAACCTCAAAAAAAAGTGGCATGGGTTAACATAAGAAAGATTCCATTTGGTGGTCAAAATACTGACATTGGGTTCAAAAATAATTTCCCAATGGCTTACCATGTGGACACAAAGTTATCTAACAATTTCAACTATGTATCGATGTGTAAAATGTATGATGTAGTTATGTCAAGTTTATTTTGACAATTAAAAGAAATTGTTTTCTAACATTCTTACGTGAAAATAATGTTGATAATAATGTAAAAAAGTGTACCATTTTGTACTAGTGTTTGAATTATGTAAATGACGAGTAATTAACATGCATAATTTTATTTAGGGTTAGTACTTTCAAGTTTATCTTATTCATTTGACATGCTAAAGAAGGAATGTGAAAGGTATGTTTTTGTTACAGTGTTATGTGTAGGCACTTATGAGAGATTTGTGCATGCTTAATTGGATTATATCAAGAATTAGAACTGGACTTATTTCATAAAGTATTCCCATTTATAATTTTTACATTTCATTTATAAAGACCTAATGTGTGTGAAAGAATGGTCAAATATCTACCCTTGGTCTATTAGTAAGGATATGATAATCTCATTGTAGACTTGTAATTACTGTAGACCATAATCCCTCAAACAATAAAGCATGGGTTTTCTATAAGTCAAGTGTGTCTCACACCATATACTTATGAGTATGGTGGGATAGAAATCATGGAAACCTAACCCATGGTAATTATAACGTTTGGTTACACCCCTCATGTGTCCCAAGATATAGGGTGAATCCATGAAGATGGGTGTCTATTTGGGGGTGTCTTATGAGAAAATAAAATTGATTTTTTCATGTTTTTCAACTTTGGGTGAACGAAAGTGATATTTTCGTTTAGAATTTCACTTTTAAGTAAAAACAAAACTTTTAGAGAATTATGTTAGCTTTCTATTCATAATTTGTTCAATTTTTTTTTATTGATATTTGATATGACGTTTTGGAAAATGTTTGACAGTGTGTCCTTATAAAATGAAAGGACTAAAATATAGACATGTTTGGTTGCGCCCCTAAAATTATTGTTAAATTTGTTTTTCGCAAAAAGAAAATATGTTACGTCAATCTACACACAATATACTATTGCGATGACTATAATTTTATAACCAATGAATCTATATACTAATTAGAATATTTTTTTGAAATCGATCAATGGAGAAACCTTGTCGATTTTCAACATGTGTTTGGTTGCGCCACTTTTCTCTCAATTGACTATAAAATTTTAAAATATACGAATATCCTTTTGAAGTAGACACTCCAATTAACCGCACCATATTTTTTTCACTTTTTTAGGTGGTGTATTTTTAAAGTTATATATTTTTCATTTCACCGCATGTTGAAAGAGATGAAACGAAACTCCACACATGTTAAGAAACAAAAAAATTTAAAAATATCGGATCTCACCTATACACAACAAAATCTATACCTACAGAAAGTAGATTCAATGATGAAACTAATGGTATCAAGTACGACATTCGATTTGTAGTGTAAGGCATCCATTTTACCTTTCGAAAATGGAGAAACCTGAAAATTGTGCAGGTTTGACATCTCAGAGGTTATTCGGCTGAACAATTATGCGGCCGAACAATGTTTTTTGTTACAGAACCATTATTTATAACGCAAACAAAAAAAAAATTCCGTTGGTCGAAAAAATGTTTAGCTCACGTTCTTCTAGTTATCTGCCATCAATGGTTGGTTATCTATTCGTCAACTATAAGTTATCCATGCATCGCTACAAGATATTTTTTTATATTCTTTCCTCTTTTTATAATAGATTATTTCAAATTTTGAATGATTTCCATAGAATCAATCTCAACAGTAAACAATAATAATACATTACAATTTATCATATTACTAGCACACCCACGAATAAAACAGGTGCTCTTCAAGGAGATACACTAGGCTGAATATATCCTTTGTCTAGTAACTCATGTAATTGTATTCTTCATTTCGTTAATTATGGGATACTCATATGATATGGAGCTCGTGATACTAGTGTTGAAAATGACATTAGATCTATGGTAAAATCTAAATATCATTTAGGTGATAATACTGATATCTTATCACAAAATACAACTTCAAATTTCTTTAAAATAGGAAATTGTTCCAATTCCATTTTTTATTTTTCGAGCTCAAATTATTTAATTTTGATGCCATAAAGTTCACACCCTTTCCTAATACACTTTTTACATTGTAGAGATGAAATTTGTCATGTAGATAAAGGTCTATAAATTTCCTTCATTGTATGATACTTATCCTCCTCATCCACACTACTAAAAATTTTATGCAAATAGTCGATAATAGCTTTATGAGATTCTAGCCAATCCATACCTATCAAAATGTCATAGGATCCTAGGGGAAGTATATTTAAATTAACTGAGGTATCCAAGTCATTAAAACCTAATAACAAATCTTTAACTATCTCCGTAACTTTTCTTTTTACCTTTGTTTCTAGCTATACCAACCATGCATTTTTTTGTTTTCCCTTACTAAGTTTACACTTTTCAAATACTTTTGATGCAATGTAACTTAAACTAGATCCTGAATCGATAAGTATAGAAACATGTATGTTCAAAACTTTACCTTATACTTCCAACATGGTGGATTGATGCTCCACCTGCCGATATTCCAAAGAAACATTAACTATAGGGATATTCCTGGCTATGTCATTCATAGTAGAAGCTTCCTGCAACATGCTTATGGGTTACTATTACATCCTCCATTAGAAGTTTCGATACTCTTTACCCCATTGCTATTTGTTGAACCTCGTCTGTTGTAATTGTTATCAGTATGACGTCTTGTTCCTTTTCCAAAAGGTGAGGGTTTAAATCCTTTCCTACGTTGATTGATCTTTTCAATTTTTTTTTATTTTTCCAACTTCTACTCAATTTGGATCTTTGTTTAAACAAATGGTAGCACAACTAGTCCTTTCTAATTGCTTCATCCATTGTTTAGGAATTTCAAACCCAGTCTTTTCCTTATACACTAGGTGTAAACAACTGATAAAACTGTATACCTTAGCCTTTTAAACTCTTAGGTATGGTACATAGCGTTGTAAATTTACAAACTCGGTTACAAATTCTTCCATGGTTAACAATCCTAGTCTCAAATAATTGAATTATTGGGCTTTCTCATCATAATATCGTTCTGACATATACATGTTTTCAATAGTTTTTTTTTAAATTTCCAACTCAACTCTTTACTACGTATGTTACTGACACTTTTACCCTCCTTCCACCACAGAGCATATTTTTTGCTCAACTAAAAACAAAGATAAAGGTTCCCTCAAATTATCATCATATCTGTACACTTGAAAATTGTGTTTGATATTTAAAAACCAAGATTCTATTGCTTCCTCAAATTCTCTATCAAACATGGGGGACCTTAACTTTTTTAATTCTCCCAAAAACTCTACAAGTCTTTCTTTTCATGTTTTTGTGTTCATTTCATCACCTTTCTTTAAATCCTGGGGGGTTATAAGAATGCTATTTGTAGTTTCCTCACTACTGCAACTTTGTAGTGCTCCTTTTATTTTCTTGTAACAAACATAAAATAAATATAATAATTAAGTTTCTAATGTTACCTTAGTAATAAAAAATATTAAAATTCAGAATTAAGTTGCTAATTTTACCTTAGTAATAAAAAATATTTCTATCAAAAATTTCTAACATTCCTAACATTCTCAAATT
>LPNX010711458.1:437718-465975 GCA_001517045.1 Pseudotsuga menziesii | reverse complement strand
TAAACTTAATAATACATACTTTCATATATTTTGCACCTATAAAAACTTCCTAACATTCCTAACCTTTCCTAACATTCATATATTTGCACCTATCAAAACTTTCTAATTCCAAAAATTTTCTAACATTCATTCATATATTTACACCTATTAAAACTTCCTAAGATTCATTCATATATTTGCATCTATCAAAACATTCACTCCTAACATTGCACCTATCAAAACATTCTCTCATAGCATTTCCTCATTCCCACATTCACTCCTAACATTAACATTTCCCATATATTCATTCATACATTCATATATTTGCACCTATCAAAACTTCCTAACATTCCTAACATTTCTTAACATTCATTCATATATTTGCACCTAACATTTCCTAACATTCATTCTTAACATTCATTCCAAACATTCATATATTTTCACCTATGAAAACTTCCTAACATTCCTAACATTAACTTCTTAGCATTCTTAACATTAACATTTCCATATCCATTCTCCATATATTCATTCTTAACATTAGACTGCACCTATCAAAGCATTCACTCCTAACATTCCCATATTTTCACATTCACTCCTAACATTGTACCTATCAAAACATCCACTTCTAACATTCCTTCATTCCCACATTCACTCCTAACATTCACTCCTAACATTGCACCTATCAAAACATTCACTCATAACATTTCCCCATTCCCACATTCACTCCTAACATTAACATTCCCCATATATTCATTCTTAACATTAACATTCTCCATATATTCATTTTTACATTCATTCATACATTAACATATATTCATTCTTAATATTAACATTCCCTATATATTCATTCTTAATATTAACATTCACTATATATTCATTCTTAACATTAGATTGCACCTATCAAAACATTCACTCCTAACATTCTTCATTCCCACATTCATTCTTACATCCATTCACACATTCACATATATTCATTCTTACATTCATTCATACATTCATATATTTGCACCTATCAAAACTTCCTAACATTCCTAACCTTTCTTAACATTCATTCATATATTTACGCCTAAAACTAATTCCTAACATACCTAACATTCCTAACATTCTCAACTTCTCAACACTAAAAATATTTTACACCTTCCTAACATTCATATATTTACACCTATAAAAACTTCATAACATTCCTAACATTTCCTAACATTCATTCTTAACATTCATTCCAAACATTCATATATTTGCACCTATCAAAACTTCCTAACATTCATAACATTAACTTCCTAATATTCCTAACATTAACATTCCCATATTCATTCTCCATATATTCATTCTTAATATTAGATTGCACCTATCAAAACATTCACTCCTAACATTCCCCCATTCCCACATTCACTGCTGACATTGTACCTATCAAAAAATTCACTCGTAACATTCCCCCATTCCCACATTCACTCCTAACATTAACATTCCCCATATATTCATTCTTAACATTAACATTACCCATATATTCATTCTTAACATTAGATTGCACCTATCAAAACTTCCTAACATTCCTAACCTTTACATATACATGTTTATAATCCAAAAAAGAATATCTAAAGTCAAAGCACATTTATATAATCCAAAAAAACAATCATGAACATGCGAGTTCAATGTACATGTATATAATCCAAAAAAAAAATCATGTACATGTGAGTTCAATGTACATGTATATAATCCAAAAATTAAGCTCATCGATGTCCAAATCAACTACAATATATATATCTACATAAAAAGAACAATATAAATAATTCTCTAAATAGAAGTCCACCACTATCCTCAACTAGGGTCTTCCCTTGGACTCGTAACAATCTGCAACATGTATAAAAACAGATTATGAATATCATAAATTATTTAAAAAACGTGAAACCAAAATCAAAACATTAAAACATTAAACTAATATATCAAAGAACAATTCAATTATTAAAAAATTTACCTCCAGTTCTCTATCATTCAATGGTCTTCTCTTTGCCTCTAAAAGGTGGAGTAGACGCAAGCTACAACATATATAAAAACAATTTATAAATCTTATAAATTATTTAGACTATTTTAAACTAAATTCAAAAAAATAAAATATTAAACTTTCAATTCCAACACTATCGTCCAATGGAGTCTTCCGATAATCTTCAATTTTCATTTCGGACACCAACTCCCGAAGAATGTGATGACCTCCTACGCTTATGTCTCAAAGGCTGCTCTCTTTCCATTGGATGTGATATCTACAAGTTTACACAAATATCAATTTCTACATGTTAATTAATCAACTTCAAAGACCTAAATACTATAAAAACTAATATTTCAATAAGGACCTAGATATTCCTAATATTATCTAATAGTTCTTTAAATGATTAAAACTAATTTATTATCTGTTTCCATTTGATATGATATCTACAAGATTACACAAATCAACTCATATCATATTCAAATTCTACATGTTAATTCCTGTTCTTCAAAGACCTAGCCACTAAAAAACTAAGTTTTTAATATAGACCTATATGTCCTTAATATTATCTAATATATCAATTCATAACATATTCAAATTTTGCATGTTAATTCCTTAACTTGAGAAAACTAGCTACTATAAAAACTAAGTTTTTATTACCTAGATGTCCCTCATATTATCTAATAGTTCTTAAAATGAAAATAGCTACACTATTGTTGGATGTATGAGAAATTAACGTAGCAATCTCTGTGTTTTTTTATGTATTTTAGATTTTTAAAACTACATTTTTAATAAAGACCTAGATGTCCCTAATATTATCTAATAGTTCTTAAAATGAAAATAGCTACACTATTGTTGGATGTATGAGAAATTAACGTAGCAATCTCTGTGCTTTTGTTGTATTTTAGATTTTTAAAATTAATGGAAACAATATCTTAATATGAAATTAAAGCTACATTTTTTTATGTCAACTACAAAAATTTCCGTTATTCCATAAAATCATAAAAAAACCCTTATGCTAGGTAAACTTATTAGAGTCAGAGTTGATGAACTCTACATGGATAGAGTACCTCAACTCTGTCCACATAGGCAGAGTTATGTTCATCACTCCATGTGGACAGAGTTCATGAACTCTGTCCATGGACATACTTGATGAACAAATATCTTCCTTATAATACCTATCAACTAAGATTAAAGTTTAAAAAAATGCACAATATCCTAATATAATAGTAAATATAAATTGATAACTAATAAGCATTATACAAGTTATATGTTTCTTTTATGATTTAGATTAAAAACAAATAAAATCAAACAGATCGGTAATCACAAACTTTGATGTTTTATGTGTAATAATGTTTTTTTGTTTATGATTTATATAAAATGTGCTAAAATACGTTTTGCTAAGTAAAGTTATCAGGGAAAGAGTTGATGAACTCTACATGAACTACTTTTTGCTAAGTATAAGAAAGTATTCTAAGGCAAGTGCAAGTACTTACCTGCTCTACATATAGACACTACTGCTGGCTACTAACTACCTACTCATTATAGAGTTGTTAGAGAGAGCATCACTATTAAATATAGATAGAGCTTCTATTCCTTCTTTTGCACTCATGTTCAGTTTCAATATTGACTGCTATCAATCAACTATTGTGATTTCATGGATTTATCACATCAGATGGCAAGGACATATAGATTTCAACTTGGACTAAAGCGAGCTACTAGGGACTCATGATAACTCTAAGTTGGTCAGCAATATTTGTGGACTTGTCATCACCAAATAGATCACTAAAGTGTTGTTTGCTGAGCAACTTTAGTGCAGGTTCCTTGGATACATGATTACCATCCTTATCATTTAGAGACCAAATAGTATTAGTGTTCCTTCTAGCAGATGCATATGAGTGAAACAATTTCGAGTTTGCATCCCCTTCCTTAATCCATTGGATTCTACTTTTCAGCCTCTGAGTGGTAATCTCATGGGCCCAATATTTACCTTTCCTATCTAGTAGTATTTTCAATTTATCGGCATTGGAAGCAGATAATAGCCCCGAATCCTCCATCAAGATATTTGATATACCTTCATTAATTTCCAGAATCTTTTTCTTCCTTTCATGATTCTTCAACCTCTGCCAATATTTAACAGTACATTTAAGTCTGTGCAACTTAAGAGTAAGGACATCCATGTCCAGATGGGTTTTCCATGAAGAGAGGACCAGATGAGCAAAGTTCTCCTCCAAAATCCAAGCCTTATTAAATTTAAAGGTCCAACACTGAGAGCAAGAGTTTGATCCCCACTCCTGGAAAATATGATAGTGATCAGAAACATTAGTAGGGGTAGCCCAAGTTCTATATAAGGAAAGGTAGGGGAGAAGAGATTCAGAAAGAAGAAACTGGTCCAGCCTTTTACTAATACCAGCCTCCCCCAAGTACCCATTTCTCCAGGTAGGGCCAGGGAGATTCATAGAGAGGTCCACCAGCTTGTTACAAGAAATGAGTTGAGTAAAAAAAGGGGCTAATGGGTCAGTCCTGACCTTACTTCCCAAGACTTCAGAAGATGAAATGGTAAAATTAAAGTCCCCAGCCAAAATTAAATTAGGTAGTCTAAGAAGACCACGAGGCACCAAGTTATTCCAGTAAATGGTTCTTTGAGTATAGGGCCCGTAGCAATTAATAATAGTAAAAGTCTCAGACAGACCTTTAAAGGTTTCTTTAAGAATGATACCAGCCAAAGAATTTAAAGCTTTACAATTGACCAAGCGAGGGTTCCAGCTAGCAAGAAGTCCTCCAGGAAGGCCCGAAGCATCTGAAGCAAAAAATTCCCAACCCAGTTTAAGTTTGGAAAACAGATGAAGAGACTAGAAGTAACATCACATTGTCTCTTGAATAAGAATCAGATCTGGGTTTAAGTCTGAGAATAATCTACCAAGGGATTTTTGTTTGTTAATCCCTCAAAACCCTCGAATGTTCATAGACAGAGTCTTCATGGGGAAATAGGCTCTTCAAGTGTGCTTGCTCTAAGAACCTATGCAGAAACAAGAGAGATATGGGTTTGTCTAGCCGCATTCTTGAGTCTTGTTGAAAGAGGAGTATAAAGCCCCATAGCCCCGTGATCTTCCAATCGTAATTTCTTGGATTTCTTGATGGTCACATTTTTAAAATGGATAGACTCCAGGGGTAAAGTAGAGGGAAAGATAGGAGTTTTATCAGAAAATATCAAGAGAACTATAAGGAGTGAGGGGTCCTGGAATTCCAATGCTTCAGGAGGACTAGATGAAGTGGCAAAGGGTAAGGGTACAGTGATTATAGGTGGTGACACAAGGGGAGTAGATGATAAATAAGGAGAAGAAGAGGATAGAGGGAGAGAAGGAAAGTGATCCAAAGTGAAAGGAGGAGGTCCATCAATAGCTAAAATCTCAGAAGAGATGGGTGGCTCCAAGATAGAAGGATCCTCAAGATTCCCCATAGGGCCAGAGCAGGAGTGAAGAGCAACGGCTTCCATATCTTCAATAAACATCAGCTGACCTTTCAAAATATTTTAAAAGGTAGAAGGTGAAGATGATGCATAGCTCATATCAGTACAATCCACCAGAGGTCCCACAGGATTAGGTGTGACAACAGGAAGAGGAGGGTCAGGTACAGGACAGGAAATAAAACCACGCTTAGCAGGATGACCTGTGCGAAGCTGTTGATAAGTATTTCAGAGGTGTCTAGTTTCATGACATAAACTACACCTAAATGGCAGATGCAAATAATCCAGTCTCTGGGTAATAACCCGATCTCCATAGACAATATCTAATTCGGGAATAAGGCCTTTGGTAATGTCAACTTCAACCAATACCTTTTCCATCCGTTTGTCAAAAATAAGATGTTATTCTTTCTCAAGAGCAACAAAACGATCAATCAGGTTCACTAGAGCAATAAGGATATCCTTATTCCAAAGAGGATAGGGTAAAGAAAGAAAAATCACCCACAGATGTCCTATGGTCACCCTTTCAGTGAGAGGGTCAAAACCCGAGTGCCATTGATTCAGGACTAAGGAACCATCCTTAACAGGCCACAGATTCTCAAGGATTATAGAGGCATCTGATGCTTCAATAAATACAAAGACCAACCATTTGTTAGAAAGGAGGCTAATAGAAGGCACATAATGGATGATAGGATTCCAGTGAGAAGTCACCCATTCGACCCAACCCTCCTTCAACAAAGAGTAGTACTCTAGCCTACCTATAAGAGCCCTACTACAAAAAGTCTCCACCTTTTCCATAAAATCATCATGTCCAAGAACAAAATGGGGTTTCAGTTCAAGGGCCTTAAGGGCTTTGGCCTTATGCTGAGAGGAGCTAATATGGAAACCCTTTCTAGGGTGATGAGTCCTATAGTCATCAGTCGGAGCACCCATATCACGGGATAGAAAATTAGTGGAACCCAATCACAGGAAAGGATCCCAAAGGTCGAGCCAAACCCCCCGTGAAAAGCACACAGCAATAAAAAAATAAACCCAGTCACTCCGACAAGAGACAAAAATATAGGAGGAGTACACAGGCCTATAAATCAAGAAAGATGACTTTTATTGCATTTTTCATTCTTTTATATTGAAAAATACAAAATAGTTGCACTCTTAGTTGCATCTTAGATATGGATTTGAGAAGGTACTTGCATTGGATTTCTTGGATGAGAGTTGTGTTTAGGATTTCATATAGGAAGGATTGCATTGGCATTCGGAAATGAGTATATATTTATGCATCTCATGTAGTGGCATACCCTATTTTTAATTTGACAAAGATTGCACTTAGAATTGTTTGTTATGGTGTCCATATTTACTTCACTGCTGAGTCATAACTTCATTAGTTGCACGACCATCTCCCTTTGAGTAATTACAGACATTAAAATCAACGCATAATTTAAAATGAACTACACATTTTTCTTTTATAGGGTTCACCAACAAGATTAGGTTTTAGGGTCTTGGAATAGTTCATTGAGAGTAAATTATCCAAGACCACTAACAATAACATATATGTGTCTTTCTAGGTGAGAGCGTGAAATTCCTTGGTATAATTAGTGTTTCTCAGGATCCTCCTCTTGCAAGGGAGTTAAGCATGAGGCAGTGTGAGCGGTTATTGATTGGGATGACCCCTAGTCATAACTGAGTAGCACCAGAGATATTTCGAGGATTGTATTTGTATCTTGGGGCTCTTTCGAGAGTTTTGGGATTTGCTACCCTGCCCATACGATCGATCCCGCCTGCGACTGTCTGCCTGAGCATTGGTTATATTGAGGTGACCTTAGTTTCCTTATCTAGGTATCACAAGAGGTACTTGCAGAGGTTATTCTGTAGGTGTCCCAACCTGGTAGAGGTCGGACAGCACATTCGCTTTATGCGCTGAAGCTGAGGGCCACTATAATTGGTTACGTACCTCCGCTTGTAGTGTATGGGAGTTTCGAGCGTCTCCTAGGTGAGACATACATGCTTCATTTAGAAGCTCACTTATCCTCCCCTTGGTTTGCTTGTATTTTGGTTGTATATTTTCTTAGGAGTGTGCTCTTTGTGCGCTAGTTGGCCTTTTGGATTGCGGTTACTTGAGTATATTTATTCTCTCTTGAGTTTGGGTCCTTTTATTTTTTGGCATGTCTGGTATCCTATCACAATGTGAATCACACTTGTATGGCCTTCCCCTGTTCCTCTGCAGACTCTTTGGACCCCATGGACCTTTCTTATACTTTTGATGTTTCCAAGATCATCCCTAAAACATGCTTAATTTTATATATGCAACTTTTAAACCCTTTCTCACGTATATACGCAGGCTTGACCCCTAAAACTGTGTATATAGGGATGTGTGCAAAAGGCCAAATTCTTTGGGAGTTTTCCTTGATGTGAATCCGACTCACTTGTCTCCTGCCCTTCCATATGCCTTGAGATCGCTCATATTCGACCCTTCATAACCCCATTGAAGAGCTATATAAGGAATCCTTTGGATACATTGAAGCATATGTAAGAATTGAGAGCAAAGAAACTATAGTCCATTGTTGCCGGAACTTATACTTGAATCTGCATCCCTTTGTCCCTTGGAGCACTTTGGTGTTCTTCCCAAGCTTGCCTTTTGCTTGTGAGCTTGCTATCAAGAGATGGACGATTGAGGTGGTGGAGGCCCAAGTGGGGGATTCATTTTCTGTGATTCGTAGATGTGCCAACAAAGGTCGTATTCATTGTAATCTCTGATAGTAAACCCATTGAGTAATTACTTCACTGCTGAGGATTATCTCAATATATCAAGTTAAATATTTGGTAGGTCTACGATTTCAACCTCCCTTCTCATTTGATCGATATGAGAAGATGTAAAAATTGTCGGGTGTGAAGATAAGAAAAGATGAAGAAGACAGATTGAGAATGATCACGATGTGAACCCTATTTTCATTTATTTAATCCTTAAAAAATTATTATCTCTATTTTCCAGTTTAACAATTTATTCAATCCTTATTACTTATTACTTACATTGAGATAATCCTCACAATTCTATCTATGTTTTCAACTTAACATGTTCCTTACAATGTTGATCAAACTACAATTTTTTTTCACTGCCCACAGCTAAAACCAGCCTAGATCCAAATCCTAGGCTCTATCAAGCACCGAGAGGGATCAAAGAATATTTGTATTTTGGGACAATAGTGCCTCCTGATAGTTCTAAGTAGAATAGGAATTACATCATGTTGGATGACGAAATGACGTCGGTTGATTACAACATGTAAAGAGTGTATACAATAAATCACCCAAGTTTTGTGCGGGTTCCTTACTTAGTTAGTTAGTTAGTCAGTTACTTTCTAGTCAGTCTTATTTAGTGTGGTTTGCTATTGTCAATTTGAATATTCGAAGAGTCGTAGAGTAGAAGAGAGTTGATCCGGGCTGTGTACAGATTGACAGTAGATTGAAGTAGAAGAATATTTAGAGACAGAAGACCAGAGAGCATGTGTGGAGAGAGAAGTCTGTATAGATAATAGAATAATATCTAGAAAAGAGTCTCCAGCTGAGTGTGGAGACAAAATGTGCCATATATTTCTCATGCCACATGAAGAGCAACTTTGTGGTTTTTCCCAGATGGGTTTCCACGTTAAATACTGTTTCAATGTGTAGTCGATGAATGTGTTTATGTTGCATGAGTGTATATGATGAATGTGATTACATCGCATGAATCTATCTTATGAATAAGTGTTTATGTATTTGCTTATCAATGACTTGTTTTATGCATGTGTCACACTACTGATAGAAAACCTTTGTGTTAAAATATTATATTACAGTTATAATATCTTTCAATGGATAAGTAGAGTAGCATCTTGAATTTCCATAATAAATATAAGTCATATAACCACCAGCTTCGATCGAGCGAGTTGGTAAGGTGTTGTAACAGGAGGAATCCCCACCCAACTGCAGAAACCTAGTTTTGGCAGTTACCTATAAGAGATATCTCGGGTGAGACTGCATATTCATCCTAGGTGCTTCCGACTGAGCCTTGCTCGGTCGGGCCGATATCTTGGTTCAAAGGGAGAAACACCAACATTTTCTATCAAATCTTGAATGATGGTTCTCCATTGGAAGAAGGACTGATAAATGCTTACTAGTTCTGAACCTAGGTCGAAGGGAGAAACACCAAAATCTTCTATCAAATCCTAAAGGATGGTTCCCCATTGAAAGAAGGATGAATAAATGCTTACTAGTTCTATGGGGTTGATTCTCGTTTCTTCTTGGGATTTGTTTTATTATATTTCTCCTCCTTTTCATCATTTACGCTTCCACATTTTGTTGGATATATGAGATGATATATTTTGATATATTTGTTTTCTACATAGAGGTAGATAAATTTCAATATTTTTTGGGATTAACCAAATATGGATACTTGACAGGGCTACCATGAAGATAAGATGTTGATCCAAACTCTTTTTGCATCAACTAAAAATCTCATGGATATTTTTTTCACTTGAAGGTACGATCCTTATATTCGACATACATCTGTGGCTTATATTTTCAGCATATAGTCAGATTGTTTGTTATTTTTTGTATCTCCTCTTTTATGTATGAATGGTGTTACTTTGTTTGGTCTATCTGGCTGCTTACGAGGATGGGCATTTTCTATTTCAGCATTGTTTTCTATATTTTCTAGTTTATGGCCTAGTCTACGGGATGTATGGGTACATGGATGGTCATATGGTGACTATATTTTGTCTCTAGGGGAGACCATTTTACTATGTATTGTAATTTTGTCTAGACAAACTTATACTTTTTAGTATAAGTATAATTTTTTCAATTCTAAAAAAAATTATAATAACACTAGTATATTTGTTTCAAAAATAGGTTATACTTGCATAATGTCAAAATATACATTTAATATATGTTGTTAATATGTTAGAATATTGGTATCCAAAGAGACATGCTTGTAGTAATATCAATAACCTATTATCGAGAGAACACATGAAGTACAACGATATTTGACTATACATGTTATAACATTGTCAAAATAATGCCAAACATAAATTTGACTAATAAAATAGAGATGAAATATTCTCTTAAATTATGTTTATAGGAGGTCGAAATGTTGGTGCTAGGAAGGCAATATAAAAAACCTCAAAAAAAAGTGGCATGGGTTAGCATAAGAAAGATGTCATTTTGTGGTCAAAATACTCACGTTGGGTTCAAAAATAATTTCTCAATGGCTTACCATGTGGACACAAAGTGATCTCACTATTTTAACTATGTATCGATGTGTAAAATCTATGATGTAGTTATGCCAAGTTTATCCTAAGAGTTACAAGAAATATTTTTCTAACATTCTTACGTTAAAAGAATGTTCATAATAATGTAAAAAATAGTACCCTTTTGTACTAGTGTTTAAATTATGTAAATGACGAGTAATTAACATGCCTAATTTTATTTAGGGTTAGTACTTTCAAGTTTATCTTATTCATTTGACATGTTAAAGAAGGAATGATAAAGGTATGTTTTTGTTACACTTTTATGTGTAGGTATTTAGGAGATATTTGTGCCTACTTAATTGCACTATATCACGAATTAGAACTGGACTTATTTCATAAAGTATCTCCCTTTATATTTTTTACATTTCATTTATAAAGACCTAATGTGTGTGAAATAATGGTTAAATATCTACTCTTGGTCTATTAGTGAGGATATGATAATCTCATTGTAGACTTGTAATTACCATATACCATAATCCCTCAAACAATAAAACATGGGTTTTCTATAAGTCAAGTGTGGTTCACACCATCTTCTTGTGAGTATGGTTGGATAGAAATCATGGAAACCTAACCCATGTTAATTATAATATTTGGTTACACCCCACATGTGTAACACTCCAAACTAAACACAATAGTAATTTTTTATAAGTAAAGGTAAACTTACCTATGTGTGTTGAAGTTTAAACCCTATCTAAACAAGTATCTTGGTTTTTCAGCTTCATGTATTCAAAGTTCAGATCACTCTTCACCAAATATTGGGAAGATTTGAAAGGTTAAATAAGGACTTGCTTAGATTTGTGGCTAACACCTATCTCAACCTTGTCTACAGATGTTCCAAGCATCCATAACACTTCAATTGTTTATCCTAGGAGAGAAGAGTAAGGTTACCAAATTTAAAAACAACTCTAAAAGTCCAAGGGTTAAATTAATTAAGTTGCAATATAAAGAAATATCAAATATGGTAACTGCATTACAACTATTTCGCACTTGTTATCCGGAGGTTGTGTTTGGGTAGGTTTTCAATTATAAGCTTGTTGGGGCATTCGTTCATGCCTCAAATTCATTAGTTTGTTGTTGAATTCCATCTGTAGCAGACTTCTAGTAGTCCCCAAGTGTACTAATAGCTCTAGCACAGTTGTTAACACCAGGTTATTGTCAAAATGTGTATGTTCTACTGGAACAAGCCCTGGTTCATTGTTTTGGGAAGCTTATGCTCCATCTACTTTTCCGCATTGACACATTTGCGGTTTACTGCAACAAACTCCAAGCCAGGTAAGGAATACGTCTCAGCTTTCTATTTTGTAACATTTTAGTATTTAAAGTTGTTAATTGATGATAACGTTTTCTTTTTTACCAATTGTAGGTTGAAAATGAGGAGAATCAATCCTTGACACAAATCTTGGTTAAGCTTTGAAATGGTAAGTCCTTGTTTTAAACTTCGACTGCTTCATAGTATGATGTTCTGAAGAAATGGAAAAGCGGGTTATCATTACGGCCTGAAGAGTTTTGCTGCCGTGGCTATGTATGGCATTGTTGTGAATATTTCATTATCTGGGTTTTCCTTTCAACGCCCATAAGTTTTAGATTGTAATTAATTATAGTTATTTTTTCTTTTTAGGAACTCACAGTACTCATTTCCATCTTGTAATTGAGTTAGGTTACCTGGCAGAGATGGTTATGTAAATTTTAATAGATGGTATGCATGTGGCTATCGTGGACTTTTGTAATGACTAATATTTTGAAGGTTGTAATGCTTTAACAAAATGTTGATACTACTATGTATCAGATTATTTGACTGATATATACGATTATCTACCTGTAATTTAAGTTTTCCCTCATTACTGTTCTTTGTTCCAGGTTTCCTATTTAACTTGGTGTTAAATATTGAATTTGTTGATGAGTTCATAAGTTCAAATATTTTCATATATTTAAGTTTTCATCGATATTATTCTTGGTTCTAGCTTAATTGTTTTTAAATAGTTTTTAAATCCAGAGATAAGTTTGTTAAAGTAATTATTGGTATGAACATCTTACAGTAATTTAGGTTTTTCTTATTATTATGTTTAGTTCTAGAGTTTGCTTATTTTAAGTGTTTTTAGTTCAAGAAAGAGTTTATTAATGCGACTGCTGGTTCTATACACCTGCCCGAATTTAGGTTTTCAATATTATTCTTAATTATAGGGTTTACTATTTAAGATGAAACATATATAATAAAAACATGGGTTTGATTATATTCACTCTGCTTATTTTGTCAAAGGCTCTATATCCATACTGTCTTGAATATCGATAAAATAAATAATGTGAAATATTCATAATAACTGTAATATAAATCATTTAATATAATTTCTTTCCTCTAGTTTGTAACTTACTATGAGTAACATGCTAGTATAAAATATGTGCACATGGTAACTATCATAAGAAATAATTTATTTTTTTGAGAAACATATCTGCACAATCCGATAATCGAGGTGTTAACGACTATATTGTTCCACCCACTTGCCTAGACTCTTAGGTTTAAAATTTGTTTCCTGCAGCTTCAAGTTTCCACCACTAACTAGGAAGAGTCAGTCACTCTAGAACCTAGCATTCTCTTATTCTCACTGTCGATTCGAGTACATATCCTAACATCACAAATATGTTCTCAGACAACTCTGCATTATCTCAAGGTTACAATACATAGAGCCTTTAATTCTTGATCTATGGAAACTCTCACGTTTTATTTACCTTTTTCCTCTCTAAAACCATGTGCATGCCCTCTTATCTTTGCCTAGAACTTTTATAGCAAATAACTAACTCTCCTTAGTACTGTCCAATTGTCTCAGTAAAGAATGAAGAGGATTTGGTAATTGTTCTAATTTCTGTCAATTAACTGAATAGCTGTTAAAACTCTCAACTTCAAAATTATATTAATATAAAAATTAACTCATTTGTTCCATTATACTTAAGTAAAATAAAATAGCAAAATTTAACGTGGGATATTACAACATGTGTCCCTAAATCTCTCTCTTGGATATACTAAAAATCTATTGAGTTAAACACTCTCTATTGATATGTTCCCACCTTCCATGCTCTTGGGCTAATCTCCATTTGTTTTTCAAGCCTCTACTATTTTGAGGCTAATATAGTTGGTACTTTCCTGCCATTTGTATTAAATAAATTTTTTATTGCTTTGGTTGGTTTGATTGAGGTGTTTTCATTATTCCTTTATTCACATTTGGCCATCCAATCTCTCCTAATCAATGGGAGATTGATCACAAGTTTTTAAGCAAAGAGTTACACTTATCAATTGAGGACCCATAGACCATTAATTATTTTAATTATTGTATTTATATTTAGTTGTATAATTGCCTTTATTATTTATTTTTTCATTTCATTTGGAGATTCTCTTGGAAGAGGAGGAGCATTACACAAGTATGCAAATTTTTTTCTAACCTTCTTTTCTTCAAATAATTTGTATATTTTCCTCCAAGCCCTTTAGCTTGATATAAATCTGGTAATTATTAAGGTTAAATCAAATATTAAACCTAGTTAAATATTCCATCCACTAGGAAGGGAATAAACCTTACATTCAATGTGCATTATAATTTTTTTTTTTTTTCATTTGGGTTGAAAACAATTTCTATTTACCCTTCATACATTTTCACTTTTGTATAATAAATACTTAGCTCACCAAAAAGAGGACAATTAACCCTAGTTTACTTCTTCTTTTTTTGTTAATTATTTCTTATTAATTTACTTGTTTGTCCAATAAACATAAGAAACTCACATAAAATCTCTCATAACCTTAAGTCACTAAAAACAAGATTAGGCCCTCTTCATTTTTATTTGCATTTGTGTTGTTGAAAATAAGGATTATCTACTCTTCATCCATTTTTATTTTATTTTGGTATACTTAACTCACCAAAAAGAATGAGAAAAATAACCTTTAGTTTACTTCTTTTTATTTATTAATTATTTATACTAATTTATTTATTTCTCTAATAAACATAATAAACTCAGACAAAAACTATACTAACCTTAAGTCGGGTTCTAAAAAATGTGATGGTCTATTCCACTTTCTCTTACAACATGTTGAAGCGTAATCCTCCCTCCATGTACTAGTTGACACATCACTTTAAATATCACACTACAATATTGAAACACTATACATTTACATCTAAATTAAAAATATTTTCCTCTTACAACATATTAAAGTTTAACCCTTCTCCATATAGTAGTTGATACATCACTTTAATTATCATACTGTAATATTAAACACTATACATTTACACCTAAATTAAAAATCTTTTGCACATGAAAGATTTGTTAGTATTACTAAATAATACCAATCACTAAGATGAAGTAGCTCTATATGGATTCCTTATTAGTCCCTTCCATCGGCTAGCAAGGACTCTATGAACTGCCTTGCCGTTGTTTTCAATTACCTTGCATGCAAAACAAAACAAATATGAATTATTTTCCTAAGTTTGCATTTAATCATTTATAAGGCCGTTGTTTTAACTAATTATTAGTCCCTGTTCATTTGACATATTACAGCATCTATTTGCCCACCATTCTCTCAACCAATTAGAGAATTGAACCTCTTATTTGGCCTTTTCTCGAGGCGGGTATGTTTTTCAACATCATGATATCCTAAGTTTTCAGTATGAACTTGGTAAAAAAATGACTGATATATGTTAATGCTATTACTCCCTTAGCTTTAGTTTGGTAGTAATTGTAAACATTAAATGTTTGTTTGATGCAGAGAAATAAACAAAAGCAATTTTTGCCCACCCACAGCTTTACTTTTCGACCCACCGCTTACTCTTCAGTGGAAAGCGAGAACAAAATGATGCCATGTGGTGTGCAAAATGATGCCAAGTGGTGTGTATGCAATGCATGTGTCTTTTCCTTTGACAGATGGGAAGGGCCAAGCTAATGTAGGTAGGTTGAACCTCTGTATGTTGAGACTTTGGAAAGACTGTGTCCGCTGTAGGATGCAGATGTAATGAAGCTGCTGAATCCAACGAGTCTGCTAGATGCGAGATGCAATGAAGCTGCTCAATCCAATGAGTCTACTAGATGTCAGATGCAATGAGGCTACTCAATCCAATGAGTCTACCAGATTCCAGATGCAATGAAGTTGCTCAATCCAATAGGCCTACAAGAGATAGTAGAAAACATGAAAACAAAGGCCAGATGGGAGCAGGAAAAACCGTCTGCGGCTCAGTGAATCAACCACCACAATGCAAGTATAATGGTAAAATTGTCTGCATAATTATGCACATCATAAAGCATTTCTGATTGTATATAGTAATAATATGTTCACATACCTGTTGCATACTCTATGTAAGTTCCATGTAGGTGAGTGGATGGAGGCATAGCGGATCAGTGAATCCATCTCAGCAGATCGAGGCTCAACAACTCACTGAATCAATCTATGTCTGGAGTGAATGCACATCATAAAGAAGTAATAAAATTAGTATGCAACTTCAATTGGGATCATTCAATTGCACATATGTGGAATGCTGGGAAAGAGAAAACATACCATTCTCAAGAGTTATGAATTCGAGATACTGATCGTACACCTTGCCAATCCTGTGAATGCAATTTGATTTGAGTGTCCCTACAGCAAGCTGCTCGAGAAGAGGTCAAGATAGTGATGACGAGAAGTTCAAATGAAAGATCTCATACACATCCCTGGAAGCATCCAACATAATTCTCTCTATGTTTTTTGATGTGGGTTGAACAAATTATATGGTTGGAACATTTGGAATTGTCTGTCTTTTTTTCTCAATTGTGAAATACAGTGTAATCCCGTGTTTTTGAAGGTCTTTCACATGAATCAGGGGCGACAAAATGTCTTGACAGAACTTGTCAAGAATGAGGACTTTGTACACCTCCTCGTCTGCAGTACCCCCACTTGCAATAGGCTGGTTCAAATTCAGCATCTGTATTATACACTCTATTTAAACAAACATACAATCAGACCCACGCATAGCAAAATGAAATGAATTGGTGCAAACAGATCAAAACATTCTACATTTGACATTTCTATTGCATCATCATCTATAGAATCTCAAATGGGTACAATTAGGTCTGGTACATAAAAAATTTAGAGATCTGATGCTGAAGAATTCATAGATTTTACATATCCATGCAGTATTCAAAGAATTAATGGTGATAGAAAACTAGATCAAGCTTGGATCCGAGGGCTTGTATACTCATTTATTTAGAGTTGAATCTACATACACTGGCTGGGAGGGACCGAGTTCACTCTGATGAGATCAGGAACCAATACGTTGCTGGTGCACTAAATTGAAAGCTGCTAAAAAAGGAATTGTTGAGTAGTACAAAGACATAAATGAAAGCATCTGTCAACATTATGTGGAACACTTGTTTCACACCATGAGCCACTTGGCCAGAACATACTACTAGCTGTTATATATCTGTATGGCATGCAATGATTGGTGACGCATAATGAGGAGCATAGCGTAGTAGGCGTGGCCTAAAAAGTATCAGTTAGCCAGTTGCAAGGTGTCGACATAAATCTTTATAAATATTCCATAGCCTAACAGTGTTTCAAAGAAGCCTTATTGTTCTAATTAGGCATTTCTTTTTGTAAAACAACAATTTATTTAATTTGTTAGTCTTCAGTTTAATTCATATTTAATAGCAAACATCTTTCTTATTTCTATTTATGCGTTGGAATTTCATACGAAGGATCTGAACCCTTACATTTCATGTGGGTTACTTTTAACTGACAGTTAAATAGCTCGGATTTTTTGTTTTTGTTGTAGCTGGTGGTAAAAATAATGTGTCTTCGAGTTTCAACTGTTTTATTGGGTAATAATTTCTAATTTCACGGCTTTAGATTTATATATTTTTGGGAGATATTTTTAGAAATATTGCATCTTCGAGTTTCAAAGGTTTTAATATATTTCCGTGGTAGTTCAAAGATGCAATTCAGTTTCTTATAAACTCAGATGTGCGATTTTGATGTAAACGGACTAAATTCTGTCACAAGCCTCAGAGATGTGTGATTTTTATAGCTCGGGCAAGAAAGTGGACTACCTAGTCTTGTTCTTCAATGTGGCAACGAACTGTAGATGTAACAATAATCAAATTGAAGCTTCTGCCTTTAATTTTGACATTATGCAGAATTCCTATTGAAATCTACAGGATTCGATGGTCTATTGAAACGCCAAATATTTGTTCTAACTAACGGGTAACCTGTGCTCAATCAGGGAAACAATGAATGTTTCTTAGTTTTTTTTGCCAGAGGACTCAATTGTAAAAATCGCTTCAGATTTTTATAAAGATTCCATAGCCTACAATGTTCCCAAGAAGCCTTAGTGTTCTAATTTGGCATTTATTTTTGTAAAACAATAGTTTATTTAATTTGTTACTCATCAATTTAAAGCAGATTTGAAAGAATTTTGACAATGGTTTTTTTTAGTTTTTTTTGCCAGAGGACTCAATTGTAAAAATTGCTTCCGATTAGTTATAAATTTGACAATTTATTTAGCTTTGGATATGACCAAATAACAAACTCAGTGACAAAATAAGTCCATCTTACAACTCGAAGACTTCACAAACAAGATCGGGTTCTAAACAACAAGTCCTTGCCCTAAGTTAGATGTGTAGTTGTTTAAAAATCCTTCATGGAGTACAGTTACAACCACATTTAAGAAAAGCACTATAAAAATCAAACAAAAAACTCATGGAGGTAGGTGATAAGAATGCACAAGACTGATTTCTACCTTTTAATGTGAGAAATTGTTTCGATGAAAAGGCACTTTCTTGAATATGACAATGACGCTAAGATCTCATACTGCATTTCCATATTTTGAATTAACTCTTGTGATGAGTAATGAGTATAGCATAGTATGGAGAGATTAATTTTTGCGAAATAAATAATGCGCACTTATCATGAAATCTAGACAAGCGAGTTTATCATAATTTAGTTTTAATAGTTTGAATGGTTGACGAGTACTTTTAATTTATCACAATTATTCAAGACAAACTAAATGACTTAAAATAAGACAACTAAGCCTCTAATACTAATATTGCATAATATTTCTAATACTAATATTGCATAGAGACTCTATCTCTAAAGGCAGGGACTTGTATCCTTTAGCAGCCCATCTTGTTATAATTTAAAATGCCATTCTAAAGGGTACGTCTAAAGTAGCCAATATAAGTGTTATATGGATTCCTTATTATTATTTGTTGAGTTTAGTAAGTTGTCAGGCCTTTGCCTTTTCTTGTTTTGTTTGGGTATTTTTCAAGTACGCTTTGTGATGGCCATTCAAGGAATAAAAAATTGCTTTTTTGGTCTTTTTTTTTGTCCTGCTCAGTGTTGAACCCCATGCTACAATCATTTGAAACAATGTACATTTTTATCTAAATTAAAAATAATATATTTAAAAGGTTAACTGAATTTTTAGGACAAAAGCCTTCTTTCTCCGAGGTCCGGTTTGAAAAACCATGTAACTCTTTTTGTCGTCTATTAATCAAACAAAAACGTGACACATATGTTGGATTGGTCAGATAGTCATTCAAAACTCTGATTGTTGTTCCCGAGACACTAATAAAATCTCGATTTTGCAACTCGATTTCTATATGTCAACTCGTAGTTATTGCTATTGGAGGGGTATTTTGAATGTGTAGGAAATCCCGCAATCTGTGACTTCCTGTTAGGATTATAATCCTCCCTTGTCCAATTTGGTCAGTCACCTAGAATCAATTTAGTCATGATTTGGATCCACTAGTACCATTGGGTCCACTTGGCCTAATTGGGCCACATGTACCAGTTACTAGAGTGTGGGGAACACTAATTGAGTCTAACTGCCACAGACTACACTTGCAGGTAACGGCCTCCTTGATCAATCCCTACAATTTAGGAGCCACTGGGATTGCCAGCACTAACCTCCTTCAGTTGAGTTCAGTTGGTGACTAGTCAAGCTTAGTTAGGAGTGAGTTACATTCATTTCTAGTCATTTACATTCATTTATACTCAGATAGCGCTAGTTATGCATGGCTGCATGTGGATGAGGCACATTTACTCACCTGCCATAGTTAGATAGAATCGTTAACTGATAATTAAGACTGAATTAGAAACTTGAGTTGGGTTGTTGAACTTTGATAGTGATTTAGACAAGTTCAGTTAGCCATGCAGTCAAGTAGAGTAAAACCAATTTGAACTTCCTCGCATGGATTTGAATTGCATGAGGCTATTTAGCCATTTTCCTACATTGTAACAATTATCCAATTACTTTTGTTTAATGAAAGCATTCATAGTTGCAGGCCATTTTTTGCATTGTTTCATTCTTCAATTCGTGAGTAAAATTGTTTGATCTATTTTGTGAGTTGTGTGTTCATCTAAATATCTATGTGCTCAATTTTATATGGTATCAGAGCCTCAGCAAGACAAGGCACTTCTCCTCCTACATATTCATACTTGGATCAAAAAATAAAATTGAGCAAAAAAAAATTGACATTAACTTCTCACACCACAGATTCTTCATTAGATGCCATGAATCTTAACTATGGAATTTTAGCTAACCTAAAATTGCTCCTTCCAGCACTACACCAGAAGCGACAAGTTTACCACATATATCCTAAGCAAATGAATTGTTGATCAAGATTGCTTGGTTAACTAAGCTGGGTGTGATGAAAACTTGAAAATTGCAGGTCGCCCGACCTTACAGTGCCCCTTTTGTATTTTTGTAGGTACAACTTCAAATGGATTCATCAGTTCCTCTTCTCACCCCATTCACAAGCTATTCAGAATGGAAGTTAAAGATGATTTCATCTCTTAAGGGACAAGATCTCTATGGGTTGTCTATTGGACTTGGCAAAGATTCTTATGAGAATGAGAATGACTGGCTAAATGACGATGATGGATATTTTGGAGCAATAGGTCTGGCCCTTTCTCTTAGGTTGCGCTACCTCACTAAATCTGTTGAATACCCAAAGGATCTGTGGACAAAATTGGTAAGAACCTTTGGAGAGCATAATGAGGATCATAATAGAAATTCAGAGAGCACACCCAGCACCACAATATTTCTTGGCCCAAAATTATCGGCCTTTGCTCTCTCTGATGAAGTTCTTCAAGATGAAGAAGAAGCAAAATCTTCTACACAGTCAATTCGAATTGAAGAATGTCCCCTTGAAGTGACTCCTTATCCTGATGCTTTGAAAGTTTATGAGATCTCTGATATCTCATCTTCTCATATGGATGATACATAAGAAGACATTTGAATCTATGATATTGAATAAGTGACACTTCTGCACTTCTATGCAAACATTCTCTAGTGATTCTCCTTTAAAATATGTGCAAAATTTGCCAGTGATTGCTTCTGAAAGTGAAGAGGAATTTGATTTCTCTCCCTCTAATGTTGTTGCTTGTGTGCAGATAAGTAATAACTTGGATGTTTTGGAAAAAATATCAGATTGTAGGAGTGATCCATTTTCTCTCCTTGATCTAGATCTTCCAGCAAATTCCTACATGATTGCATGTACCAATATTCAGAATTTTGAAGAAAAAGAAAATTGTGCATATACCGTCTTGGGGGACCATACTTTTGGATATGATATGAAATTATTTGGATCTGATATGACCATATTTGGATCTGATCTGATATTATTTGGCTCAAATTTTAGATTCCAAGAGCTTTGAAAAGCTGCTCTCACCAATTTTGGTGTGAAAAATCAAGTACCGCAAGTCTTCTTCAAATTTGTTGGTGGGGATTTGGTGTTAGTTTCCTCTTATGAGGTTGCTGATATTTTATTTTATGAATCATTAGTTAATTCTGAAGCTACATGAGAGTATGGATCTCAATCATTCGCTCTCAACAATCCCACGGATTCTCTACCTTTGGGCATATGCTCATCTCCTCACAGAACTAGTAAAGAGGAAGATATTATGCATCCGCGTGGACACTTGCTCCTAACACTTGGGGATGATTTTACCACTCATGGTTTTTTGTTCAAGGCTAAAACATATCATTTTATTGATTGTTCCTCACATGGATCGAATCCTCAAGCACTTTTTCTCTCTTATTAGTTGATTTCAGTGGCTCTAAATGGGTCCAGTTTTCATCAAGCAACTCTCTATGTTCCTGATTCAGTTGAGCACATTATTCTTCTTCCAAAGAGGAAAATTCCTCCAGAAATTATCATTTAGTTTGTATGTAGAAGTTCACATGCCAAGCCCCAGGATACCTGTGCATAGAAGAACAAGTTGTTTCCTAATTTTACCTGCTTAGTTTGAGAGGGGGTATTTTTCCCATGAGGTTTTTCCCCGTTTCCTTGGTTATATTGAGGAGTTACTTTTTTCCATTTTAGCTGTAATGGGTGACCTTTGGTCTTATTTACCAAGGCCCACATTGTCCAAGTTAAGATTCAGGGGGAGTGTTAGGATTATAATCCTCCCTTGTCCAATTTGGTTAGTCACCTAGAGTAAATTTAGTCATTATTTGGGTCCACTAGTACCATTGGGTCCACGTGGCCTAATTGTGCCACATGTACGAGTTACTAGAGCTTGGAGAAAACTAATTGAGGCTAATTGCCACTGGCTGCACTTACATGCATCAGTTTAGGAGCCTCCTACACCAATCCCTACAATTTAGGATCCACTGGCAATGCCGGCACCAACCTCCTTTAGTTGGGTTCAGTTGGTGACTAGTCAAGATTAGTTAGGGGCCAATTACGTTTAGTTTTAGTCATTTACATTCAGTTATACTTAGTTAGCAATAGTTATGCATGGTTGCATGTGGATGAGGTGCATTTACTCACCTTCCACAGCGAGTTAGACTAGTTAAATGATAATTAATATTGAATTAGACACTTGAGTTGGGTTGTTGAACTCCCATAGTCATTTAGACAAGTTCAGCTATCCATGCAGTCAAGTAGAGTCAAAACAATTCGAATTTCCTCACATGGATTCAAATTGCATGAGGCTATTTAGCCATTGTACTACATTGTAACAATTATCCAATTACTTTTGATTAATGAAAACATTCACAACTGCAAGCCATTTTTTGCACTGTTTCATTCTTCAATTCCTAAGTAAAATTTCTTGATCTATTTTTTGAGTTGTGTGTTGATCCAAAAATATATGTGCTCAATTTTATACTTCCGTGAACCTTGGCTCCGCTCAAAGAAATCAACGATCTTCTCCTTCTGTGCTCCTGCACCTGCGACGGAAATGGAAAATACCAGGTAAGCACAAGCGACCTGTTATGAGATGCTTGGTAAAGATAATTCTGTTGTAGTGCTCCCATTCTTGTGTCCCTAACAACAGATCGAGCAGAAAATCTCAATCATGTGCCAAAACAAAACACTTAGATAGTGTTTCTTTGTTGCAGGACCAGGGCCTCATCACACCGCTTGTTGCCAATACAATGAAGGAATATTTCCAGCAAACAATTGTGTAGATTATGTTATTTATCCCATAGATCTAGCAGTTTTATCTTTTGAAGTCGGGCCCTCGGTTGCATTCCTTTAATAAAATGTTTTGTTTGCCGGTCAATCCCAATATTTACTTTACTTCCCAACCGACAGTCGTAGATATGTTATAATATGGAGGTTTTTGTGATCTCTCCTTATTCTCTCTGAAATCATACGAGTAATTAGATAATATTATAGTACATCATTTTGTGCAGAAAATACCTTTACTATCTACCAGAGCATGCCTAGGGATGGAGCTACTCAGAGTCAACGACGCAAGTAAGAGTACCCATTTTTCATCAAATATATGGGTATGCGCAAAGCCAACCACAATGACTGGTTTAGGATCTCAGCCTACGCAGATGACACTCGATGGGATGGAAAGTGTTGATATATTCACGATCTTCTCAAATGATCTGAATTCCATCCGTCATTCATCCAGTTACCAATATGCAAATTCCAAATAGACCCTTCCTAAACATTGCAACTTAATACTCGTTTAGTCCATTACAAGAATTTTTTACTGATAATTTTACAAGGAAAATATATGCAAAATCTGAGAATATGCACACTTTGCATTGTAAAGCACCAAACCACTTACAAGCTGGGTGCTCCACCATCCATGAAAATTTCCTCCAATGCTTTCCTAACAATCCCATGGATAATAAACTCCATAAGTAAATCTTGTAAAAAAAATGATCTCGCATTAAAATGTAAATCTATTTATGAATGGTTTTTTTAATTTTATAAATGAAATTTCAAACATACCTGTGAAACTTTTAACTTAGCTAAACATCTCGGAATTTTGGCATTCATGAAGACATATTATGTCTATCCATGATAAGCTTTGTCATTCTCACTAACTCCAGAGGATTTCCCACCTTTCCCAAGATAGGTATCCTCACATGGATTCAACCAAAGTGGTTTTCCCAAGGCACTTCAATTTTTGGTTTCAACATCTCATCTATGCTCTGCACAAATTTAAGTTGTCAGCAGATCTCTGGAAATTACCGAACAAAAAATCATACATTTGAAAACTATGGGTCAAATGTTAATGCATGACATGTAATCCATCTAAGACTCTGTTGTTTAACAAACATAATTTTGTTCCTCTTAATCTCGGATCTTTTTTCATATGCATATGGGGGTTTTTCTCTCCAACTGCAATACCCACAGAGTAATTATTAGTTTATCGTATCTGAACGAATTGTTATGAAGACAACAAGGCGATTGCTTCTAAACTATGAAGTAATAGGAAAGTGATTACCAACTGACAATTCGTAACGTTGCATGTCGTAGATCAATTGATAGTCTGCTTAGAGGATATGTTGATAAAATTAAGGTTTTCATGAAAAAAAACCATTGTAATCTTTCAAATTAATGTTTAAAATTCAAAGCTCCACTTTCTAAGGAATAAGACTATATGACTCAAGTTCATGCAATTTTGTTATGATAACTTCTCCAATGGAATGGGACCATATTACTCAATTTCATGTAGATTTTCCATAATAACCTTCAATAACCTTCAATACTAACCTAAAAAGGATCAAATATATCATCACAAATGTATAGATGACAATTAAAATCACTAAGGAGACATAGGATTATAAAAATGACACTATTATTGAAGAGAGCATGAAAAAATAGGATTATCACTAAGGAGACATAGGATTATAAAAATGACACTATTATTGAAGAGAGCATGAAAACATAGGATTATAAAAAGGACACTATTATTGAAGAGAGCATGAAAAACATGGGAAAAGTTGGGAGTTGTCACAATGGGAGGAAGCTTTTTAGAAGTAAAAAGGTATGATATTTGGTTAAAGGAAGGTGATGAAAAAGCAAGTGTTTCTACAGGTTTAATTTGTAATGCCCATGACACCACATGGGTGGTGGGAAGTGTACTACAAGTATGGGAATGTTCATCTCAGCTTTAATGACAAAATTTTCAAAATTTTCAATGATTTTTAATTTTATAAGTTAATATTTAAAAGGAAATGTTATCAATTTTAATAAGCAAAATTTCAAATCTTTCACTAATTTTTAATTTATAAGTTAATATTTAGAAGCAAAAAAAAGTACTGATATTTGGTTAGATGAGCAGAAAACAAATGTTTCCATTGGTATCTTCATGCTCAATTTAGCAAGGCCCACAACTCAACACCACATGGGAGGTGGGAAGTGTAGAACAAACATGGGAATGTTCACATAAATTTTAATAAGCAGAACTTCAAAGAAAAAGTGTCAATAATTTAACCTTTAATGGCTTTGTACATGATACATAATGCTGCACAACACCCTTTCCAGCCATGTACATGGAATGTTATTATTAATTTTTACAATTTAACTATAAAACTAGTTATTATGTGTTTATCAAACTTTTTGTAACATCCCCTAAGTTATTTCAATTATTTTGCAATGGAGAATACAAAGGTGAATGTAAATGTGCAACTATCCCGTGAGAAGCTCAAGGTTGATAAAACACTGTAAGTAATGTTATTTATTGTTCTAATTTGTCAATAGCATTAGGAGACTTGGGAAATGGAAGGGCTTGACTCACCTACAAAACAAATCCACTAAGGGAAGTTGAACATGGATGGAAAGACAAGGATATCAATAACGGATGCCATCTTGGTCTTAAACCTAAGTTAAACTAAGTGAGTGTTCACTACAAATAATCATCTAGATAGACTAAAATATCCCAAGAACACCAAGGACCCAAATGTCTTTAAAAAGAAGCTACCCTCAAAAGTCACAACTATTGACCATTGTATCAAAAGACTTTTCTCAAAACTGGAAAAAAACACTAGCTACATACAAAAAGAGTAGTCAAAACTCATATATTACTCAATGTGTCTCAATGAAAAAAAAATCTATTACCAAGTAGCATATATAACAACTTGATTTGCACATCACATAAATTACCATACAATGTGAAGTGTGAACATGTTCAAATTTAACATTTATTTTTGTTTCTTTAACTTTTCAACATAAATATACAACATTTATCTATTCATTTCCTTAGGTTTTGTTCATTTCTTTATGTTCTTACAAACTAAGAGAACATTACCTACAAATATTATTGTAAATATAAATTTACAATATTTACAACTTTAAGTATGATAATCATCTATATTCAAACATCAAGAAACATTGTAAAAATACTTCTAGTTTGGTTTGTAGTAAATAGGTAGATATTGTTTTTCAACCTAGAAGTGTTTTTCTTAGGTTGATTTGTTCATTGTGCACTTATTCTAGGATGAGATATTTCTCTTCCATTTAATTTATGTATATATTCAATATTTCTTAGGCCTTTTATTGCACATTTTGGGGTAATGGCTAGTATAAAATCTTTTTTATACATAATTTTTAAACTTTTTTAGCGGTTATTTATTACATATTTTTAAAATTGGTTAGTTATAATGATTCAAAAATATATATTTAATAATTATTTATCAAATTATTTTATAATAATGATGATTAATGTTTACTAAAACCAATTTTTTTAATTTATATAAATATTGCATATTATATATATATATATATATATATATATTTCAAAATAATTTTATTTTGTCACTATTAACATTTGAAAAATAGTTTTTTTACACGAAGATCGCATTCTATAATCTTTTTAAAATAAGAAATATTTGATTTTTATATTTTCAATTGGAATTAAAGTACTTAAGAGATAAAAGTAATTTTTATTCAATTTTTATTTTATAATAAATCAATTTAAATTTATCTTAATTTTCAATCTATTATTTATATGTATGGGCCAGTACAAAAGCAAATCAATACCTAGAGCAAATCATGGAGATACACTATAGAGGTTTAACTATCTATGTACTATGGCCTAAGTCTAGGTGGTGGTTGGTTACGAGAGCCAGGAAGAAAGCCATTGGACAGATAAGCTCCCACCAAGAAGAAAGCCATTGGACAGATAAGCTCCCACCAAGAAGAAAGCCATTGGACAGATAAGCTCCCACCAAGAAGAAAGCCATGAGCTTCCTTTAATCCATCATTGGATGCACCCAGTTTTATTGCATGAATCATTTTGTCATAGAGCAAATCGTGGAGCTACACTCTCTATGTTTAACTATCTATGTACTATGGCCTAAGTCTAGGTGGTGGTAGTATAGGTGTATAGTATGAATTAGTTGGTTGGGGGGTGGGCATAGTAACCTTTCCTACTTCCATTGGAAATTCTTTTTTATATAAATGCCATTTCTTGAAGTTTCTCTCCAATCATAATTTTTTGCTTGATAGGCAAGGGTAATATGAAGAACTGTCGCATCACATAGGGGCCACTATGAGCACTATGATAAGGTTCATTAGGCTCGATTAGTGATTGAGGCATAATCATTATGACATGCTCTCGAACAACCTTTACATTGAGGTGAGGATATTCTCCCATATAAGTCAGTCAGTAAGTAAGGGTAATACAATGGGATAAAAATGGTTCCAAATAGGCCCCTTGTCGTGTATTCCATGTGTCGAACACAACATGTGCCCTAATATCTGTCAAACACGAAATTTTTGTTCCCAAATTCTTGACATGTTCCACATGCATCGGACACGTGCTAGGAACACATCCTAATTTATTGACACATGTCCCAAAAAAAAAAGACTTACATGGGTTGAAAATCGGGCTTTTCCCTTTCCCGACCCTTTCTTTCTTTGCGATTGAGAGATATTTCATGCCGCCAGAGAGAGTGTTCAAGACTTTCATGAGAGAGGGTGTCGATAATCCTTGCTATTGTCGGTGTGAAAGAGTAAGGGTGTCGATTTGCTGAAGCTTGAAGTAGTGGGAGAGAGTTTGTTTTTGTAGTGAACTTGTGAAGGACGTAAAGGCCATAATAACAAGGAACATAACAACGACAATGATGTTTATTGTGACATGGAGGAGTAGGAGGACAATTGATAGTTGCTAGTACAAGTGATGAGCTATGAGATTCTTTCATGTGGCTATTTAGTATTTTTAGTTTGTATCTAGTAGTATTGTAGATACTAGATTGTAGTAGTATCTACTCTATTTTGTATTTTTCGGTGGTATTCTCTCGATATCAATGCAATACATTTTGATTTTGATGATTTAATAAGAAATATTAAATATGAAATTTATG
>LPNX010711458.1:378286-424349 GCA_001517045.1 Pseudotsuga menziesii | reverse complement strand
AAGACTTCCTATGCTTTACTTTCTTAAAAGCACAAATCTCCACTACTCTAGGAGTAATGTAACTATGCGTAGAACCAGGGTCAATCAAAATAGAAACAGACTACTCAACAATCTTACCTTCTACTTCAACCACCGCTGAATGGTGATCTGCTTGACAGTCCTCTAGTGCTGCATAGATCCTTGGAACTTCCCTTGCTACTTGACCCATTATTTCCACTTCTTGAATGTTATAAGCTGGTCTTGCACTCTCATTCTTGAGTGGACAATTTCTACGCATGTGGGGTCCTCCACATTTCCAACATTGGAGTGGCCCTCTATTCTGTTGTGGATCCTCAGGCTTTTCTCCGGTCACCCAAACTGGCTTACTTGCAGCTTGGGATGGCTACTTCTGCTGGTTCCTGAAGTTAGAAGGTTTGAAACCTTTCTTCCTTTGGTCAAAATTCTCATTCTTCTTGTCCTTCCATGCCTTATGGTAATCTGGCTTACCTTTGCTTTTCCCATAGCAATACTTAGCATTCCTTATTGATTCTTCAAGAGTTCTAGGTTCATAAAACTCAATTCTATCTTTGTATGACTGAGGTAATCCACTTAGAAAATGATGGACCTTCACTTTTTCATCTTTGATGTACCGGACATACCTCAGCAGCTCCAAAAACTTATTTGCATATTCCTCCATGGTCTGCTGTCCCAATCTCAGCTCATGGAACTCTTTAATCTTGTCATCATAATACCTGTCAGAGAGGTATTTCTACTTGAAATACTTCTTGAACTGCTTCCACTTAAGTCTCCTTTCACTAATCCTCTTTACTTGCTTGAAGTGCTCCCACCAAATGGATGCTCTTCCATTCAGATTGAATATGGCGACTCTTTCCTTCATGTTTCCTTAATAGTCATGCACTTGAAAGTACTTCTTTATCCCAAGAATCCAAACTTCAGCCTCTTGTCCTGTCTTTACCTCACCATCAAATGTATAAGGTTTAGCTTTCTTAAATTCATCCCGAGAGCGATCCCTATGGTGTCTCTTTCTTTTTATTTTATGAGAAGAAGAGCTTGAATCCCCGCTGGATTCTTCAGAATCAGATGATACACTAGAAGTCCTTCTCCTTCTCCTAGTACTGTTCTTACTACCTTCTGGTCTTGTTGTGCCTCGTCTAGAGTCTATCTTTCTATGCAATTTGGTCAAACTCTGCAACATTGCAGCATTCAACTAATGCTGCTCTTCCTGGGCCTTGATCAAGCTTCTCATAGTGGCTACAACATCTAACGGTGTCTCTTGGAATCTCCTTCCATTAGCCTCAATGTCATCATTTCTATTACGGACATTTTCTCCCATGGCATCTTCTGCTCGCTCATGCGAATCCCGAGTATCATACCCATCATGGGTTCTCATACTGAACCACCACTTACTTGTCAAACTGCACTACCTGGAATACTTCCCTGGAAGGTGACTATGACTCTGCAAACGTGTTAGTAACACAACCGTTAGATGCATAACATATAAATCAGAATCACTTACCTTCTCTTGGAAAAGTCATAAACTACAAATTTTCCCAATCACACGATTTCTTCATCAAAGAATGTCTATCTTTGCTGCTACTTTCTCATTTTTCAGCCCTGGAAAATTCACTGAATAATAGTCACAATATACTGGGGAAATCCTACTAAAAACTCAGAATTTCCTTTTTGTAAAATAGGATCTTATTTCAACTATGGAATCGGATCTCATTTCCACTATATCTCCCGCAGAATCAGCTCCCAATTCCTCTAATTCTTCCGTAGAATCGGCTCCCAATTCCTCTAATTCTTCCGCAGAATCAGATCTTGAAACCACTAATTGTTTCGAAGTTTCGGCGGTTTCTCTCGTCAGAAGACTTAGTGCTTTAGCTTTCACAACGGCGTCTCACAAAACACTTTCTTCTTTCGATCGATGTCGGCAGTCTTTCTCGTCGGAAGACTTAGTGCTTTCGCTTCTGAAACGGTGGCTCACGAAACACTTTCTCCTTCCGATCGGCATCGGTAGTCTTTCTTGTTGGAAGACTTAGTGCTTTCACTTCCGCAATGGCGGCTCACGAAAGACTTTCTTCTTTTGATTGGCTTCGGCAGTCTTTCTCATCAGAAGACTTAGTGCTTTCGCTTCCGCAACGGCGGCTCACGAAACACTTTCTTCTTCCGATTTTGGCCTTAGAGAATTTTTTTACTTTTGGCGTCAGCGCTCTTTCCACATCGAAAGCTTAGTGCCTTTGGCTTCCACAATGGCAGGTGCACGAACACTAATTCCTTCCGAGGGGTGCCAAACCGCTTAGAAAAATTTCACTTCCTCGCGGCATCAGCTGTCTTCCCACATCGCAAGTCTAGTGACTTTGGGTTCCGCAACGAAGGCACGGCAAACACTAGCTTCTTCCGATCGGCACTTAGAACAATTTTAAACTTTTCGGCATCGGTGGCCTTTCTAGTCCGAAGCCTTAGTGCTTTTGGCTTCCACAACGGTGGAAGTCCCTTCCGCTAATTGTTTCGATGTGGAACACTTGGACAAAAAATTTTGGTTCTCTTCAACCATTTCATCGGGAATGCTTCCGCTTAGTGCTTTCGCTACGTCGGAAGTCCTTCCACCTAGCTCTTCCGCAACGGCAGAAGTCTTTCCTGTTAGTGGCCTGACCACTCAATACTTAGACGAATTTCTCAAATTTTCCCTCCAAACATCCTCCATCGGGCGCACTTATGCTAGCTCTTCCGCTACAGCGGAAGTCTCTTCCACTAACCCTTCCGCTACATCGGAAGTCTGAACCACTAAGTGTTCCGACTGTCAACACTTAGGCAAATTTTTAGGAGTTTGTTGTCATCAAATTTTTGATCCTTGCTGGGCAGAAAGCAATCCAGCTTCTATCACTGCCTCTTGGTGGTCCATTCAGGCCCATGCTGCAACATGGGATCTGATACCATACTGTCACATCCCCAAGCCTCTGACCGGCAAAGAGGACACGACCCCATGGCGTTAGCCATCCGGGCTAAGAGCCCCATGAACATATGCATGCGTAAAATGACTGAAACAGAATGCTGAAAGGAAATACATTGAGTAAAACATGCACCAATGCAATTGTTTATCATGCACAGCTATTGTTATTTATCTTGCACATCGGAATTAACGTGCATTCACACAAGCATTCATTTAACATGGTCATCATTTTCATTAATATAAATTATGGTTGCAGAAGTAAAATGGACAAGATCACTTATCTTATGAAGAAGTCGTTTCGCAACTAGCTACGTCACTACAACTTTCCACCCAACCATAGGCCAGCGTGCTACTTAATCTGTCAGCAGCGCTGCCACCCCCTAGCTAGGTATGATTCTCCAAGGAATAAGGGAACTAGCACGCTGACAAATAGCCAAGTATACACAAACATAGCCAAGCCAACACAGTTGGGTTTATCAGGCCATCCAGGAGTTTGGAAAGGATAAATGCTAAGTTGGTGAGCCCATTATAGATCTAGGAACACCTACACCAGAACTATTTTGGATTCTAGGACACCCACACATACCCAACACAAGGAATCAATCCCTTCTCTGATACATAGTCCCTCAGGCCCTGCATTCCCTTCTAGTGCTATTCAGGGGTTGTGGAGAAGAAATCCATCCCTCTAGCTCTGTCTGTGTGGTTTCCAGCCACCAGGTTTATCAAGTAAAACTAATCCCCCACCCCTGCTCCCAACACAATCCGAAGACCAACCATTGCACACATGCAATTAAATCAGCTGATATAGCTTAATAGGGAAAATGGCTCCCAAGCAATTACATAGTCCCAAATGTATCAGTGAACATGGGGAAAACTACAGTCGAAAATGTGAACAATGAGCACAGCTCACAACACGGGAAAAACAACAGCCCGTTTTACACAATCGAATCCGCTGAGGAAGATTTACATAGACCACAATGGAGAAGAGATTACAGTTTCCCCATCTTGCTGCATGAGTAAACAACAATGCAAAACACAGAGTATGAGGGAAGATTACACCCAATTCCAAATGTGGGTCCAGAGCACCACCCAATTTCCTCACTGGGGAACACTACGACTGACAGTGCAAACGACTCCTCACTCCTGGCTGCGTGAGACCAAAATAGGGAAGAAACCTGTGCGTGGAAACAACCAGACTTCCGTGAGGCACGAACAGACAATCGATAGACGTGAGTGTGAGAAACTTCCGCTCCTGCATGAGGATGAGCAGCAAATCGTGAGGAACAAACAGATAGTCATGAGGTCCCCTTGTAGTGGAGGGTGCATGAGAGTTTTTTGGCACAGTCGTGGGGAGAATGGTATCCTTCCTGGGTGAGGGCGGTGGTTTTTTTCCTTGCCATAGTGAATTCGACAGTGGGTGAGGACTGACAGTCTTTCCACCCCACTCCCAAAGATAATAACTGCCTCAACCACCAGTATCCATTCTTCAATGAAAGTGGTTGGGTAAGACAAGGAAAGATAACACATGGGTTTTTCTCTCCTTGTCCAAGGTTGACATTTTCCCCACCCTTACCCTTGTGAAAATCATGCCCCTTTCTCATTTTAGTTTCTGCGAGCATAGCTGGTCGGGTTCATTTTAATTATGGATGCATATTTACATGATGATAAACTTAAAACGTATGCCGCATGCCCCGATATATAATCGGTGACAAATTTAAATCCAAAACATAGCATAACCGATCAATGGTGGGGCCTTGGCCTTTAGCTCCACACCATGATCATTACAATATATACATCATATGCATCTAGTGCAACGGGGTCAAAACCGGGGTGTTACAAAATTCAAGTGAAACCCAGTACACCCCCGAAGGTGGTAGAAGAAAGAAGAAAAGAAATGACAAAGGATGTGAAGAATATATAAGAAGTAGAGGCACTGTATGTCAAGACCATCGAACAAGTTTCTCAGACTTGGGAAGAATTGATCAATGATGCAGAATTAGAAAAATTCGTAGAGCAGTTGTGCACTTTTGAGATAGACGCGAATCAAATGAGGAACAAAATGAAGAAACTGCCCTTAGTAGAGTAAATGGCTAAGGCCGTTGAAATGAAGAAACTTCAACACAAAGTCGCAGTGCTGTGAAATCAACAAAAACAATGGTCTGACAAAGTCAAAGAATCACATGTCAAAGAAGAAAGAGTTACAAGAATCATTCAGGTTGTACACCAGAAGGTGCGACAAGCAACATATTTCATGGGACTTACAATGTTGGAACACATCAGTTCCGACCTTGTGGAACAGCTGCAGAAAGAAGAAGAAGATGTGCAACAAGAAACATAGGAGATAGTGAAAATATTCCAAGATTTTCAAGGAAAGGACATAGTAACAGGAACTTCATATTAGCGTGTCTCTGGATGAGCCATAGGTGAGTGTTGGAGGCCTATTGGGACTAAGAAAAAATAGGCAGGATTCAGTTAGAATTTTTCTCAGGAATGTGAAAAATCTAGTTGCAGGAAGAAGGAAGTTGTGACAAAGCAAAAAAGAAGTTGCGAGCAAGGAGAAGAAGTTGTGATGGAAGTAGAGGAGGAAGAAAGAGCTAAGACATAAGAAGTAGCCATAGAGGAAGTTGCGACAGAAGCAACCACAAGGGAAGAGTTCACAATAAAATGGAAGATACGGCATAAGCAGACACAGAGGAAGAAATTCCCAACAGAAGGAATGATGCGATGGGATCAGCCGTGATAGAAGAAACCATGATAGAAGGTTTTGTGCAGCGGCTGAAAAGGAAAACTCAAGAGATTGTGGTTAAAGAGTCATCTAGAGTCACATGTGCTTTAGGGAATAAATAATATTTGTATTTTGGGTCGATAGTGCCTACTGATAGTTGTAACTAGAATAAGAATAACATCTTGTTGGCTAACAGAATGAAGTCGATTGATTATGGCATGTAAAGAGTCTATAAAAGAAAGAACCCAAGGTGTGTGTGAGTTACTTACTTAGTCATTTAGTCACTTAGTTACTTCTTAGATGGTCTTATTTAGTGTGGTTAGCCATTGTCTATTTGAAGAGTTGAAGAGTCATATAGTATAAGAGAGTCAATCCATGGTCTTTGTAGATTGACAATAGAGTGAACTAGAAGAATATTTAGAGACAAAATATCAGAGAGAACGAGAGGAGAGAGAGGTATGCATAGATAATAGAAGAAGATCTAGAACATAGTATGCAACTAAGTGCATAGACAAAAGGTGCCATATATTTCTCAGTCCATATGAAGAGTGCCTTGTGGTTTTTCTCGGATGGTTTTCCACGTTAAGTATTGTGTCGATGTGTAGTTGATGAATGTGTTTATGTTTCATGAGTGTATATGATGAATGCGATTAAGTTGTAGAAATGTATATTGTGAATAAGTGTATATGTATTTGATTATGAAGGAGTTCTTTTATGCATGTTTCACACTTTTGAGAGACAACCTTTGTGTTAAAATATTATATTACTGTAATAATCTCTTTCAACGGATAAGCAGAGTAACATCTTAAATGTGCATAATAGGTATAAGTCATATATCCACTGGCTTCAGTCGAGCAAGTTGGTAAGGTATTGTAAGAGGAGGAATCCCCACCCAACTGAAGAAACCTATTCTAGAAGTTACCCATAAGAGATATCTCAGGTGAGACTGCATTGGCATCGTAGGTGCTTCAGACTAAGCCTTTCTCTGTCAAGCCAATATCTTGGTATTTTTTGACAGACAAAAGAAGGTCTGAACCTGGGTTGAAGGGAGAAATGCCAACATCTTCTATCAAATACTAAAGGATGATTCTCCATAAGAAGAAGCACTAATAAATGCTTACTAGTTCTATGGGGTTGATTCTTGTTTCTTCTCAGGATTTGTTTTATTATATTTCTCTCCCTTTTCATCATTTAGGATTCCAAATTTTGTTGGATATATGAGATGATATATTTTGATATATTTTTTTGCTACAAAGAGGTAGATAACTTTCAATATTTTTTGTGATTAACCAAATATGGATACTTGACAGGGCTACCATGAAGATAAGATGTTGATTCAACCTCTTGTTGCATTAACCAAAATACTCATGGATAATTTTTTCACTTGAAGATATGACCCTTATATTCGACATACATCTATGTCTTATATTATCAGCAAATCGTCTGATTGTTTGTTATTTTATGTATATGCTCTTTTATGTATGAAGGGTGGTACTTTGTTTGGTCTATATGGCTGTCTACAACGAAGGGAACTTTCTATTTCAACATTGTTCTCTATATTTTCTGGTCTATGGCCTAGTCTACAGGATGTATGGGTACATGGATGGCCATATGGTGACTATATTGAGTCTCTAGGGGAGACCATTTTACTATGTATTGTAATTATGTCTAGAAAACCTTATACTTTTTAGTATAAGTATAACTTTTTTCAGCTCTCTCTCTCTCTCTCTATATATATATATATAAAATAAATTTGTTTCAAAAATATGTTATATTTGCATAATTCCAAATTATACATTCAATATATGTCGTTAATATGTCAAAATATTGGTATCCAAAGAGACATGATTGCAGTAATATCAATGACCTATTGTCGAAAGAACACATGATGTACAACGATATTTGACTATACATGTTATAACATTGTCAAAATACTGCCAAAACATAAATTTGAATAATAAACTAGAGATGAATGTTATCTTAAAATATGTTTATAGGAGGTCAAAATATTGATGCTAGGAAGGAAATATAGCAAACCTCAAAAGAATGTGGCATGGGTTAGCATAAGAAAGATGTCATTTGGTGGTCAAAATACTGACAATGGGTTCAAAAATAATTTCCCAATGGCTTACCATGTGGACACAAAGTGATCTAACAATTTCAACTATGTATCGATGTGTAAAATGTATGATGTAGTTATGTCAAGTTTATTTTGACAATTAAAAGAAATTGTTTTCTAACATTCTTACGTCAAAAGAATGTCGATAATAATGTAAAAAAGAGTACCATTTTGTACTAGTGTTTGAATTATGTAAATGACGAGTAATTAACATGCGTAATTTTATTTAGGGTTAGTAGTTTCAAGTTTATCTTATTCATTTGACATGCTAAATAAGGAATGTGAAAGGTATGTTTTTGTTATAGTGTTATGTGTAGGCATTTATGAGAGATTTGTGCATGCTTAATTGGATTATATCAAGAATTGGAACTGGACTTATTTCATAAATTATTCCCATTTATAGTTTTCACATTTCATTTATAAAGACCTAATGTGTGTGAAAGAATGGTCAAATATCTACCCTTGGTCTATTAGTAAGGATATGATAATCTCATTGTAGACTTGTAATTACCGTAGACCATAATCCCTCAAACAATAAAGCATGGGTTTTATATAAGTCAAGTGTGTCTCACACCATATACTTATGAGTATGGTGGGATAGAAATCATGGAAACCTAACCCATGGTAATTATAATGTTTGGTTACACCCCTCATGTGTCCCTAGATATAGGGTGAATCCATGAAGATGGGTGTCTATTTGGGGGGGTCTTATGAGAAAATAAAATTGATTTTTTTCATGTTTTTCAACTTTGGGCAAACGAAAGTGATATTTTCGTTTATAATTTCACTTTTAAGTAAAAAAAAAACTTTTAGAGAATTATGTTAGCTTTCTATTCATAATTTTTTCAATTTTTTTTATTGAGATTTGATATGTCGTTTCGGAAAATGTTTGACAGTGTGTCTTTATAACATGAAAGGACTAAAAAATAGACATCTTTGGTTGCACCCCTAAAATTATTGTTAAACTTGTGTCTTGCAAAAACAAAATATGTTACGCCAATCTACACACAATATACTATTGCGATGACTATAAGTTTGTAACCAACGGATCTATATAATAATTATAATATTTGTTTGAATTCGATCAATGGAGAAACCTTATCGATTTTCAACATGTGTTCGGTTGTGCCACTTTTTTCTCAATTGACTATAAAATTTAAAAATATACGAATATCCTTTTGAAGTAGACACTCCAATTAACTGCACCATATTTGTTTCAATTTTTTAGGTGGTGTATTTTTAAAGTTATATATTTTTCATTTCACCGCATGTTGAAAGAGATGAAACAAAACTCGACACATGTTAAGAAACAAAAAAAATTAAAAATATCGGATCTCACCTATACACAACAAAATATATACCTATGGAAATTAGATTCAATTATGAAACTAATGGTATCAAGTTCGATAGTCGATTTTTAGTGTAAAGCATCCATTTTACCTTTCAAAAATGGAGAAACCTAAAAATTGTGCAGGTTTCACATCTTAGAGGTTATTCTGTTGAACAATTATGCGGCTGAACAATGTTTTTTAGTTACGGAACCATTATTTATAACACAAACGCAAAAAAAATTCCGTCGGTCAGAAAAATGTTTAGCTCACGTTCTTCTAGTTATCTGCCATCAATGGTTGGTTATCTATTCATCAACTATAAGTTATCCAAGCATTGCTATGAGCTATTTTTTATATTCTTTCCTTTTTTATAATAGATTATTTCAAATTTTGAACGATTTCCATAGAATCAATCTCGACATTAAAAAATAATAATACATTACAATTTATCATATTACTAGCACACCCATGAATAAAACAGGTGCTCTTCAAGGAGATACACTAGGCTGAATATATCCTTTGTCCAGTAACTCCTGTAATTGTATTCTTCATTTCGTTAATTCTAGGATACTCATATGATATGGAGCTCGTGATACTAGTTTTGAAAACGACATTAGATCTATGGTAAAATCTAAATATCGTTTAGGTGATAGTACTCATATCTTATCACAAAATACAACTTCAAATTTCTTTAAAATAGGAAATTGTTCCAATTCCATTTTTTATTTTTTGGGCTCAAATTCTTTAATTTTGATGCCATAAATTTGAAACCCTTTCCTAATACACTTTTTACATTGTAGCGCTGAAATTTGTCATGTAGATAAAGTTCTATAAATTTCCTGTATTGTATGATACTTATCCTCCTCATCCACACTACTAAAAATTTTATGCAAATAGTCGATAACAACTTTATGAGATTCTAGCCAATCCATACCTATCATAATGTCATAGGATCCTATGGGAAGTATATTTAAATTAACTGAGGTATCCAAGTCATTAAAACCTAATAACAAATCTTTAACTATCTCCGTAACTTTCCTTTTTACCTTTGTTTCCATCTATACCAACCATGCATTTTTTTGTTTTCCCTTACTAAGTTTACACTTTTCAACTACTTTTGGTGCAATGTAACTTAAACTAGATCCTGAATCGATAAGTATAGAAACATGTATGTTAAAAAATTTACCTTCTATTTCCAACATGGTGGATTGATGCTCCGCCTGTCGATATTCCAAAGAAACATTAACTATAGGGATATTCCTGGCTATGTCATTCACAGTAGAAGCTTCCTACAACATGCTTATGGGTTACTATTCGATCCTCCACTGAAATTTTCGATACTCTTTACCCCGTTGCTATTGGTTGAACCTCACCTATTGTAATTGTTATCAGTATGACCTCTTGTTCCTTTTCCAAAAGGTGAGGGTTTAAATCCTTTCCTATGTTGATTGATCTTTTCAATTTTTTTTATTTTTCCAACTTCTACTCAATTTGGATCTTTGTTTAACCAAAATGGTAGCACAACTAGGCATTTCTAATTGCTTCATCCATTGTTTAGGAATTTCAAACACAATCTTTTCCTTATACACTGGGGGTAAACAACTGATAAAACTATATACCTTATCCTTTTAAACTCTTAGGTATGGTACATAGAGTTGTAAATTTACAAACTCGGTTACAAATTATTCCATGGTTAACAATCCTAGTCTCAAATAATTGAATTATTGGGCTTTCTCATCATAATATCGTTCTCACATATACATTTTTTCAGTAGTTTTTAAAAAAAATTCCAACTCAATTCTTTACTATGTATGTTACTGACACTTTTAGCCTCCTTCCACCACAGAGCATATTTTCCGTTCAACTAAAAACAAAGATAAAGGTGCCCTCAAATTATCACAGTATGTGTACACTTGAAAATTGTGTTTGATATTTAACAACCAAGATTCTATTGCTTCCTCAAATTCTCTATCAAACATCGGGGACCTTACCTTTTTGAATTCTCACAAAAACTCTACAAGTCTTTCTTTTCATTTTTTTATGTTCATTTCATCACCTTTCCTTAAATCCTGGGGGGTTATAAGAATGCTATTTGTAGTTTCCTCACTACTGCAACTTTGTAGCGCTCCTTTCATTTTCTTGTAACGAACATAAAATAAATATAATAATTAAGTTTCTAATGTTACCTTAGTAATAAAAAATATTAAAATTCAGAATCAAGTTGCTAATTTTACCTTAACAATAAAAAATATTTCTATCAAAAATTTCTAACATTCCTAACATTCTCAAATTCTCAACAGTAAAAATATTTTACATCTACAATCATACATAAATTTAATAATACATACTTTCATATATTTTTCACCTATAAAAACTTCCTAACATTCCTAACCTTTCCTAAGATTCATATATTTGCACCTATTAAAACTTCCTAACATTCATTCATATATTTACATCTATCAAAACATTCACTCATAACATTCCCCCATTCCTACATTCACTCCTAACATTGCACCTATCAAAACATTATCTCGTAATATTTCCCCATTCCCACATTCACTCATAACATTAACATTCCCCATATATTCATTCTTACATACATTCATACATTCATGTATTTGCACCTATCAAAACTTCCTAACATTCCTAACTTTTCTTAACATTCATTCATATATTTTCACCTAACATTTTCTAACATTCATTCTTAACATTCATTCCAAACATTCATATATTTTCACCTATCAAAACTTCCTAACATTCCTGACATTAACTTCTTAACATTCCTAACATTAACATTTCCATATCCATTCCCCATATATTCATTCTTAACATTAGATTGCACCTATCAAAGCATTCACTCCTAACATTCTCCTATTCTCATATTCACTCCTAACATTGCACCTATCAAAACATTCACTTCTAACATTCCCTCATTCCCTTATTGACTCCTAACATTCACTCCTAACATTACACCTATCAAAACATTCACTCCTAACATTTTCCCATTCCCACATTCACTCCTAACATTAGCATTCTCCATATATTCATTCTTAACATTAACATTCCCCATATATTCCTTTTTACATTCATTCATACATTAACATATATTCATTCTTAACATTAACATTCTCTATATATTCATTCTTAACATTAGATTGCACAAATCAAAACATTCACTTCTAACATTCCCCTATTCCCACATTCACTCCTAACATTGCACCTATCAAAACATTCACTCCTAACACTCCCTCATTCCCACATTCACTCTTAACATTCCCCCATTCCCACATTCACTCCTAACATTAACATTACCCATATATTCATTCTTAACATTAACATTCCCCATATATTCATTCTTACATTCATTCATACATTCATATATTTGCACCTATCAAAACTTCCTAACATTCCTAACCTTTCTTAACATTCATTCATATATTTGCACCTAAAACTTCCTAACATACCTAAAATTCCTATCATTCTCAACTTCTCAACACTAAAAATATTTTACACCTTCATAACATTCATATATTTACACCTATAAAAACTTCATAACATTCCTAACATTTCTTAACATTCATTCTTAACATTCATTCCAAACATTCATATATTTACACCTATCAAAACTTTCTAACATTTATAACATTAACTTCCTAACATTCCTAACATTAACATTCCCATATTCATTCCCCATATATTCATTCTTAACATTAGATTGTACCTATCAAAACATTCACTCCTAACATTGCACCTATCAAAAAATTCACTCATAACATTCCTCCATTCCCACATTCACTCCTAACATTAACATTCCCCATATATTAATTCTTAACATTAACATTACCCATATATTCATTCTTAATATTAGATTGCACCTATCAAAACTTCATAACATTTCTATCACTCTCAACTTCTCAACAACAAACATACATAAATTTAATAATTTACATACATTCATTTATTTGCACCTATCAAAACTTTCTCACATTCCTAACCTTTACATATACATGTTTATAATCCAAAAAAGAATATCTAAGGTTAATGCACATTTATATAATCCAAAAAAACAATCATGAACATGTGAGTTCAATGTACATGTATATAATCCCAAAAAAAATCATGTACATGTGAGTTCAATGTACATGTATATAATCCAAAAATTAAGTTCATCGATGTCCAAATCAACTATAATATATATATCTACATAAAAAGAACAATATAAATAATTCTCTAAATAGAAGTCCACCACTATCCTCGACTAGGGTCTTCCCTTCGACTCGTAACAATCTGCAACATGTATAAAAACAAATTATGAATATCATAAATTATTTAAAGAACTTTAAACCAAAATCAAAACATTAAAACATTAAACTAATATATCGAAGAACAATTCAATTATTAACAAAATTACCTCCAATTCTCTATCATCCAACAGTCTTCTCTTTGCCTCTAAAAGGTGGAGTAGATCCAAGCTACAACATATATAAAAACAATTTATAAATCTTATAAATTATTTAGACTATTTTAAACTAAATTTAAAAAAAATATATTAAACTTACAATTCGAACACTATCGTCCAATGAAGTCTTTCCTTTGCCTCAAAAAGATCGAAGAGACCCAAGCTTCAACATATATAAAAGCAATTTACAAATTTCAGACATTATTTAAACTATTTAAACATATATATCAGAGAACAATTCAATTATGAACAAAATTACCTCGGTGCCAATATCCACATCCATCAAAAAACCTATATCTTCATCTCCAATTTCAATATGTTCTTTTCCCTTAAATTTTAAATTTTGTTAATAAATAAATCATAGTAAAAGCAAAAAATATTAAGCTTAGCAATTAACTTAAAACCGAAACAAAAAAAATAAAACATCAGCTCACAATAGATGGAAAATCATCTAAAAAGTTTGAATCTAATGAAATCTACATAGATAAGTCAAATTAACAATAAGATACATAGTTAAATTTAAAAACAAAAAAAAATATCTTTCAAACATAAATATAAATGTGTAAATTTTAAATATACCTCTCCAAAATGCTCTTCTACATTTCCAGCATTTTGACTAGTGGAGACTCTAAAATTATGTTCATTTAACAATCGAGAAAACTGAAAACAATAAACATTTGTGTAATGTATTTATTACTATACATCAAAAAATAATTTATCATACATAGATATAATGTAACAAAAAGTTTAATTCAAAATAAATAAATAAAAATAATAGATTGAAAGTACAAAAACCTCTCCTATACTTGACGTGTCATTAGATATTCTATCTGGAGCTATATTATGACAAAGCTTGGCATAGGCCTTTAGATATTCAATGCCCATACAATCTAACTTATCATTTGTTTTGTAAACAAAATCTTGCCAAATAGTGGCTCGAGCCCTCTCTCGACTCAATCCAACATCAACTCCTACAAATGTCGAAGTCAAACCTTTGGCAACATTATGCCTTGCAGTTGTCCCAACTTGTGATGTGGGATCCATATTCAATTTGTAAGTCACAAGCCTAGGTGGATGAGATACCAAAGGTGGAGGTCGAAGAGTACTGGGATCTCTAAGGGCACCTTTTCGATTACATATCCTCTCCTTTACAACTCCATAAAACTCGGAATGAATATCAGTATAGTCTGGCTTCATTCCAAAAAACAATTTAGCATAAAAAAACCTAGCAAAATAATTAGGAACCTCGTCGTTCCATGGAAACTGACCATAGGTTGCAAAGAACCGATCATATAAAAAATGTGCAAGTTCAAGGTGCTTAAAATATTGCACTTTCAATGCTTTCTGCTTTAGTCCCTCTTTGAAGTTGAACATTGAGTTGGCCTGTTCTCTAGTCACTCTCTCATTCACAACAGCTCACTTGTCTAGACCCATCACTTGTGCCTTTCTTCTTTTCATCACGGCAACAAAACCATCAGTTGTTGGTCCAAGATCTTCATATACCTCAATGAATTTTTGTAATGATTGCAAAACCATCTCTATGCTTTGTTTGTTCTCTGGAGTGAGATCCAAACTAGAAAGATCGTTTTTCAACTTGTCATAGTGACCCCTACAACTTTCAAGGGGCGTTTGTTGAAAAACACTTTCCCATGGAATCTCCTCCGATAAATATGATGGATAGGTCGTAATGGGTGTACAACCCTCAGCTAGCTGGACATATTGCATTCTTGCTTGACCTTTTCCACCCTGTGTAGGATGATGAGCCTCTTGTGAACCTTTCTCTGCGTCCATGCTTGTCTCCCGTACAGAAGGTTGAGATCCGCGTTCACCCATAGATGATAAGGGGGAATCATCTCTATCACTATCGCCACGTCGATGATCAGATGAATGTGAACAATACAATAAGCTTGAATCCCGTGGTGAAGTCGATAATCTTCGATTTTCATTTCGGACACCAACTCCTGAAGAATGTGATGACCTCCTACGATTTTGTCTCAAAGGTTGCTCTCTTTCCATTGGATATGATATCTACAAGTTTACACAAATATCAATTTCTACGTGTTAATTAATCAACTTCAAAGACCTAGATACTATAAAAACTAATATTTCAATAAGGACCTAGATATTCGTAATATTATCTAATAGTTCTTTAAATGATTAAAGCTAATTTATTATTTGTTTCCATTTGATATGATATCTACAAGATTACACAAATCAACTCATATCATATTCAAATTCTACATATTAATTCCTCATCTTCAAAGACCTAGCCACTAAAAAACTAAGTTTTTAATAAAGACCTATATGTCCTTAATATTATCTAATACATCAATTCATAACATATTCAAATTTTGCATGTTAATTCCTTAACTTCAGAGAACTAGCTACTATAAAAACTACGTTTTTAATAAAGACCTAGATGTGCCTAATATTACTAATAGTTCTTAAAATGAAGATAGATACACTATTGTTGGATGTATGAGAAATTAACGTAGAAATCTCTGTGTTTTTGTTGTATTTTAGATTTTTAAAATTAATGGAAACAATATCTTCAAATATGAAATTAAAGCTACATTTCTTTATGTCAACTACAAAAATTTCCGTTATTCCATAAAATCATAAAAAAAACCCTTATGCTATGTAAACTTATCAGAGTCAGAGCTGATAAACTCTGCATGGACAGAGTTCCACAACTCCGTCCACATGGACATAGTTATGTTCATCACTCCATGTAGACAGAGTTCATCAACTCTTGCCATGGGCAGAGTATTCATTCATGAACTCTGTCCATGGACAGAGTTGATGAACGAATATATTCCTTATAATACCTATGAACTAATATTAAAGTTTAGAAAATGCACAATATCCTAATATAATAGTAAATATAAACTAATAAATAATAAGAATTATACAAGTTATATGTTTCTTTTATGATTTAGATTAAAAGCACATAAGATCAAACAGATCGGTAATCAGAAAATTTGATGTTTTATGTGTAATAATGTTGTTTTGTTTATTATTTATATAAAACGTACTAAAATATGTTTTGCGAAGTAAAGTTATCAGGGAAAGAGTTGATGAACTCTACATGAACTACTTTTTGCTAAGTATAAAAAAGTATTCTAAGGCAAGTGCAAGTACTTACCTACTCTACAGATAGACACTACTGCTGGCTACTAGCTACCTACTCATTATAGAGTTGTTAGAGAGAGAATCACTATTAAATATAGATAGAGCTTCTATTTCTTCTTATGCACTCATGTTCAGTTTCAATACTGACTGATATCAATCAACTATTGTGATTTCATGGATTTATCACATCAGATGGCAAGGACATATAGATTTCAACTTTGACTAAAGCGAGCTACTAGGGACTGACTACATAGGCCTATGGATTCTCCCCCATTAGTCCAACCTATCCCTATGGTTTTACATTACACTTATGGTTGTTTTGGTCTCCATCCCCATAAGAAGATAAATCAATTCTTTCTTTAAACTTGCCTTTCTCTATCTAACCTTTTCTCTCTATGTTTTGGAAAAGCATGAAATGGAAATGGAACTTAATGCAATGCATCATGGACTAAGATAGTCATAAAATGCCATGGGACTTATACTTCGGCTAGTAGTTCTATGGACTAAAGCAAGTAGTAGAGCTTATGGACAAAACTATATAGTTATTACACTACAGCTGAAGTTGTGACTCAGGCAAGACGTAAAATGAAAAGGTTTTGAAATCTTGTCCCCTACCCACAAAAAAACATGAAGAAATAAGTTGTTTACATAAGGAGTTGATTAGCTCTGTCCAAATACAGAGCTGACCAACTCTGTCCATTTCCTTAGGTTCCTTGTTTTTCATGTCAAGGTCAATGCCAAGTTGTGGAAATAATTTGGACTCTCTCTTTTCCAGATATGGAGCCACAACACTTCAATGTCTACTAGATTGCAAATGGAACTATGACTAGTTGTTCCCAGATTACAAATGAAACTATGACAAAGATGTCAGTGACAAGAAAAAGTAAGACAACCTTGTACTCTTATTAAATACCAGAGTATCAATGCTACTCTTTAACATTTATCTCATCCAACTTAGATTCATACAACACTTTACAACTCTATCAATGTCAAAAAAAAATTGTGAGATCAATTCAGTGACAGTTCCAGTCGATCTAACAACAATAACTAAAAATTTTCTAATTAATACAGGAATAAGCAGCGAGCTCATTGTTGTTGATAAAGGAATAAACTACCTGTACAATCTTGTGTAATTAATTCCCAACTAAAGCAGTCTCATAAATTCTAAAAGATTATACTGTTATTCCACGTAAAAGATAACATTATAATTAAATTGTCTACAAAGGGACAGTGAATTATGTTAACCACAACATTGCTATTAGCTATAGCAAAACATAATTTATCATTTTAACAACATGAACATTTAATGGAGTTTATTTCTGATCTATGCATTTATATAACCAAAATTCAGAACAATAGACATAACGATCATTTACAAGGAACACATAGATTTTGCTTTAATTACAATGAACACACATATTTTCCTGACAATGGGTAGCACAACAAGACCACACCAAAAAAATACCACAAACACCTCCACAAACAGACTTCCACGCCGAACAGACCTCCACACCGAACAAACCTCCACAAAGGGACCTCCACGAATAGACCTCCACACTGAGAGGAAACCAGATAGGTAGAAACGTGCTAGGATGGTGGATGTACACATCAGGTGGCTGGGTGACGTGGAGGGGGATGACAAGCAACGACCAACCAATCGGGTGGTGAGACAGGTGGCGGGAGGATGAGGAAAAATCGCTACAGGCGAAAACAACGAAAATGAGGCTGCAGTTGACCTTTTATGCAAAAAAATTATTCAGCCAAAAAACTATTCGACCAAATAGTTGTTCGGGGGAATAATTGTTCATCCGAATAATTGTTCGACCAAATAATTGTTCGGCCGAATAAGTATTGAAACGTCGGTAAAAGTTACCGGCCAACAATGCATTCCATCAAATTAAACGGTCCACCATTAAAGGTTATTCAGCCAAATAAATGATTCGTTATTCGATCGAATAACTATGATTATTCAACTGAATAACTTCATTATTCGACCGAATAAATATAGTTATTCAGCTGAATAACATCCGCTATGTTGTTTGGGCACCCGATTCTCACGGAAGTGTTACCCAACTTCACGTTTTCACCCTATACTAAAAATCTATTGAATTAAACACTCTCTATTGATGTCTTCCCACCTTCCATGCTCTTGGAATAGTCTCCATTTGTTTGTCAAGCCTCTACTATTTTGAGGCTAATATAGTTGGTACTTTCCTGCCATTCATCTGAAAGATTTTTTTATTGATTTGGTTGGTTCAATTGAGGTGTTTTCATTAGTCCTTTATTTACATTTGGCCATCCAATCTCTCCTACTCAATGGGAGATTGATCACAATATTTTAGGCAAGGAGGTAAGCTTATCAATTGAGGACCCATAGACCATTAATTATTTTAATTATTATATTTATATTAAGTTGTATGATTTCCTTTATTATTTCTTTTTTTCATTTCATTTGGAGATAACACATCTAATATTTCTTTTGTAAGAGGAGGAGCACTACACAAGTATGTAGAGTTGTTTCTAACCCTCTTTTCCTCCGATCCCTTTAGCTTGATATAAATCTAGTACTTATCAGGGTTAAATGAAATATTAAACCTAGTTAAATATTCCATCCACTAGGAAGAAAATAAATCTTGCATTCAATGTCCATTATAATGGTTTTTTTTGTTTTCATTTGGGTTGAAAATAATTGCTATTTACCCTTCATACATTTTTAGTTTTGTATAATAAATACTCATCTCACCAAAACGAGGACAACTAACCTGATTTACTTCTTTTTTTTTGTTAATTATTTCTTATTAATTTACTTGTTTGTCCAATAAACATAAGAAACTTGCATAAAAACTCTCATAACCTTAAGTCACTAAAAACAAGATTAGGCCCTCTTCATTTTTATTTGTTTGTTATTTTCATTTGTGTTGTTGGAAATAAGGATTATCTACTCTTCATCCATTTTTATTTTGGTATAAGTAACTCACCAAAGAAAAAGAGGAAAATAAACCTTAGTTTACTTCTTTTTCTTTGTTAATTATTTCTCAGCTAATTTATTTGTTTCTCTAATAAACATAATAAACTCACACAAAAACTATACTGACCTTAAGTTAAGTTCTAAAAAATGTGATAATTTATTCCACTTTCTCTTACAAGCTTAATCATGCTTCCATGTAGTAGTTGATACATCACTTTAATTATCACACTACAATATTGAAACACTATACATTTATTATTACTCTACAATATTGAAACACTATACAATTATATCTAAATTAAAAATACTTTTCTCTTACAACATATTGAAGCTTAATCCTTCTCCATAGTAGTTGATACATTACCACATTATAATATTGAAACACAATACATTTACATATAAATTAAAAATCTTTTGCCCATGAAAGATTTGTTAACATTGTAAAATAATATCAATCACTAAGATGAAGATAACCTACTTCATATTAATTGCTTCAATAACAAAAAGAAATTTAATAATGTCAAATGTTTTGTCCATATTAAAATCCCGACAGGCCAACCATCAGGTCCTAGACTCTTATCCTTCTTAAACGCTCTTAGTATAGCTTCAACTTTTTGGATCGAAATGGGCTTAAGGAAACCGTCATTATCTTCATCAGTGGTCATATTCGGGAAGAGCATGATAACTCTAAGTTGGTTAGCAATATTTGTGGACTTGTCATCACCAAATAGATCACTAAAGTGTTGTTTGTTGAGCAAATTTAGTGCAGGGTCCTCGGATACAGGATTACCATCCTTATCATTTAGAGACCAAATAGTATTAGTTTTCCTTCTAGCAGATGCATATGAGTGAAAAACTTTTGAGTTTGCGTCCCCTTCCTTAATCCATTGGATTCTACTTTTCAGCCTCTGAGTGGTAATCTCATGGGCCCAGTATTTACCTTTCCTATCTTGCAGTATTTTCAATTTATCGGCATTGGAAGCAGATAATAGCCCCGAATCCTCTATCAAGATATTTGATATACCTTCATTAATTTCTGGAATTTGCTTCTTCCTTTCATGATTCTTCAACCTCTCCCAACCTTTAATAGTACATTTAAGTCTGCACAACTTAAGAGTAAGGACATCCATATGGATATAGTCATCCATGTCCAGAGGGGTCTTCCACGAAGAGACGACCAGATGAGCAAAGCCCTCCTCCAAAATCCAAGCCTTATTAAATTTAAAGGGCCAACACTGAGAGAAAGATTTTGATCCCCACTCCTGGAAAATATGATAGTGATCAGAAACATCAGTAGGGGTAGCCCAAGTTCTATAGAAGGAAAGGTAGGGGAGAAGAGATCAAGAAATAAGAAACCCATCCAGCCTTTTACTAATACCATCCTCCCCCGAGTACCCATTTCTCGAAGTAGGGCCAGGGAGATTCATAGAGAGGTCCACCACCTTGTTATAGGAAATGAGCTGAGTAAAAAAAGGGGCTAATGGGTCAGTCCTGGGCTTACTTCCCAAGAATTCAGAAGATGAAATGGTAAAATTAAGGTCCCCAGCCAAAAGTAAATTAGGTAGTCTAAGAAGACCACTAGCCACCAAGTTATTCCAGTAAATGGTTCTTTGAGTATAGGGCCTGTAGAAATTAATAATAGTAAAAGTATCAGATAGATTTTTAAAGGTTTCTTCAAGAATGATACCAGCCAAAGAAGTGAAATCTTTACAACGGACCAAGCGAGGGTTCTAGCCAGCAAGAAGGCCTCCAGGAAGGCCCGAAGCATCTGAAGCACAAAATTCCCAACCCGTTTTAAGTTTGGAAAATAGATGAAGAGACTGGGATTAACATCATATTGTCTCTTGAATAAGAATCAGATATGGGTTTAAGTCCGAGAATAATCTACCACGGGATTTTTGTTTGGTAATCCCTCCAAACCCCCGAATGTTCATAGACAAATTTTTCATGGGGAAACAGGCTCTTCAGGTGTGCTTGCTCTAAGAACCTATGAAGAAACAAGAGAGATATGGGTTTGTATAGCCGCATTCTTGAGTCTAGTTGAAAGAGGAGTATAAACCCCCATAGCCCCATGATCTTCCAATGGTAATTTCTTGGATTTCTTGATGGTCACATTTTTAAAACGGATAGAATCCAGGGGTAAAGTAGAGGGAGAGATAGGATTTTTATCATAAAAGATCGAGAGAACTATAAGGAGCGAGGGGTCCTGGAATTCCAATGCTTCAAGAGGACTAGATGAAGTGGCAAAGGGTAAGGGTACAGTGCTTATAGGTGGAGACATAGGGGGAGTAGATGATAAAGAAGGGGAAGAAGACAATAGAAGGAGAGAAGGAAAGTGATCCAAAGTGAAAGGAGGAGGTCCATCAATAGCTAAAAGCTTAGAATAGGTGGGTGGCTCCAAGACAGAAGGATCCTCAGGATTCCCCATAGGGCTAGAGTGGGAGTCAAGAGCAACAGCTGACCTTTCGAAATATTTTCAAAGGTAGAAGGTGAAGATGAAGCATAGATCATATCAGTATAGTCCACCAGAGGTCCCACGGGGTTAGGTGTGACAACAGGAAGAGGAGCTAATATGGAAACCGAGAGGAGCTAATATGGCAACCCTTTCCAGGGTGATGAGTCCTACAGTCATCAGTCGGAGCACCCATATCACTGGATAGAAGATCGGTGCAACCCAATCATAGCCAAGGATCCCAAAGGCTGAGCCAAACCCCCTGTGAAAAACGCACAGCGATAAAAAAATAAATCCAGTCACTCCGACAAGAGACATAAAGATAGGAGGACCACACAGGCCTACAAATCAAACAGGATAGGCACCAAAATTAAATAGGGGGCCCCAGCTCGTATCCATGACCAAACCGAAAACCACAAATAGATACCCAAAGTAAACCCCACAACAAGAGTGAAAGACAAACCCGAGAGGTCAAAAGACAAAAAAGCCACAGGCCACAGGCCAAACCGGGAGACTAGTCAAAACCCCATGAAAGATTAAGGCAAGAAACAAAACCAGTCACTCTGATAAGAAGAAATATGATCAGTTAACCAACAGGTCAACAAAAACCCTAATAACAAAAGAAATTCCCACTTTTTACTACATGGTTGGTGTTATAGTTGATTTTACCACACTTGGTGAATCACACTTGTATGGCCTTCCCCTGTCCCTCTGCAGACTCTTTGGACCCCGTGGACCTTTTTTATACTTTTGATGTTTCCAAGATCATCCCTAAAAACATGCTTAATTTTCTATACACAACTTTTAAACCCTTTCTCGCATATATACACGGGTTTGACCCCTAAAACCATGTACATCCGGATGTGTGCAAAAGGCCAAATTCTTTTGGAGTTTTTCCTGATGTGGATCCGACTCACTTGTCTCCTGGCCTTCCATATGCCTTAAGAACACTCGGATTCGACCCTTAATTACCCCATTGAAGAGCTATATAAGGAACCCTTTGGATACATTGAAGCATATGTGAGAATTGAGAGCAAAGAAACTATAGTCCATTGTTGTCGGAACTTATACTTGAGTCTACATCCCTTTGTACCTTGGAGCACTTTGGTGTTCTTCCCAAGCTTGCCTTTTGCTTGTGAGATTTCTATAGAGAGATGTAGGATTGAGGTGGTGGAGGCCCAAGTGGGGGATTTAGTTTCTCCAATTCGCAGACGTGCCGACAGAGGTTGTATTCATTGTAATCTCTGATTTTATATTAATGGTAATATCTTTTCCTGTCCAATAATGTATGTTTGAATGAATATTTTATCCATGGATGATTTCAAAGGTTTGTACATTATTGATTATATATTATAGAGTAGATCTAACACCAATATATATAGCATGCTTGTCTTGTTTACTGATTGTTGAGGGAGTAATTTATCAATTCAAGATGGAGTTGGAAAGCTCAACTGGGATCTACATCAACCATCCGGAATAAGGTACAAATTGAGATCCTTTAGTGTTAGATATTTGATTTCTCTTGCATATTGGAAAGGATTGATTTCTAGAGTCAAGCTTTCTGTTGTGGTACCCTAAGCCATAGGAATTTCTCTTCGTAACAAAATTGACGACTCCATTGTGGATGTTCCTTTTATTTGTTTGGGGTTGGGGGCACAATGTACTTGATATTTTTGACTTTCTCTTTGTTTCTCTTTGTTTCTGTGTTGCATTTTATAGTATGTTCATCCATTGATACTCCCCTTTATTTGTTTGAACCTTGGCTTGCTTTTTACCACTGCCTTCTCTGTATACGCAGGTTTTTGGCCAAAAGTCGCGTACATACGTGGATTTTTGGCCAAAATTCATGTATACACGTAGGTTTTTGGCCAAAATCCGTGTATACACGCAGGTTTTTGGCCAAAAGTCACGTATATATACAGCTGTTCTTTAAACAGTCGCGTACATCCTCCCTTTTGGTGAGTTTGATGTTGTGGGAAGTTATTAGGTGGGCTGTGAGTGTGGTTGGGTCTTCCTTGGGTCTGATGTTGTCTATTGGATGCTTCTTTTGTGACCAATGACTTCTTTTTCATTGATTTTTCATTGAAAGTAGTTTTAGTCATTTATCCTTTTTGTTTTGCCATTAGTGCATTACTATTTTTTGTCTCAGTGTCTTGCTAGGCCTGTGTTTTATACTTGCTGCAGAGACTGAGAGTTTAAGATGAATTTTATTGCATTTTTCATTCTTTTATATTGAAAAATACAAAGTAGTTGCACTCTTAGTTGCATCTTAGATATGGATTTGAGAAGGTACTTTCATTGGATTGCTTGGATGAGAGTTGTGTTTAGGCTTTCATATAGGAAGGATTGCATTGGCATTCAGAAAGGAATATATATGTATGCATCTCATGTAGTGGTGTTGGAATATAATCCGTCAGGATTATACGTTATTGTAAATATTAGGAATATGAAGAGACTCTCGAATGTGTGATCCCAAGAGTCATCGTAGATGTATAAATAAAGGAATTCTATGGAGAAATAATAATAAGAATTTGGGAGTTATTCCATGTGACAGTGGTATTAGAGCATGTGCCTACCATAACTCCTGCCTGTATGCTTATCAGTCCTGGCAGTCTCGCTGCCAAACCTTCATCCTTTCTTCTACTTATTTATTTCAGGCTTCCTGCCCCATTAGTCTGTATTTGCATGCGTTTTCCTACAACCTGGGTGCCAATAATTCCGTGCATCTCTCCTACCAGTGCATTCATTGTGTGTGTGACAAGTCCAGGCCTACGTTGAGGAATGGTTGTCTTAGGTATGAAATAGTCCATTGGGAAATATGTTATTAATTATTTCCTCAATTTCCTGCATGTTGATTGTTCATTGCTAGAACGTTTGAATTAGTCTGCTATATACCTAACCCTAATTTTGCATCAACGCTTCATTTTCTCATTTGAGAGTTACCACTCTACTGCAACTGATATTTCTCACAGCTTCATCGTGCTTCCATTCCACTACTTGTAGAGATATTCTTCATGCTTGCATTGAGAGGGTAGTGCGCTACTCCTATCTCATCTACACTCTTCCCCCGTAGCCTATTTGTTGTAGAAGCCATGTGTTTTCTGCTCGAACATAGGAACAATCCACATGCTGTATGTGAAGTCGTGTTGTGTGAGCTGTGATTTCATGTGAAGATTTGTTTTGAGAGCTGCTATGGAATTTTGAGTGTTGCGACTAGCCAAGAGGAGATCTCAGTACTCAAACTGAGAACTTGTTGAAGATTGAAGCCTGTGATATACTGCTGCGAGTTCTTTGAAGCTCGGTGACTGAAGATCGTTGGTGGAAGACTCATGCCTTTAATCAAGAGCATGGAGGTAACAATATTGCTACTCTAATTGTTTGTGACCGTTGGGATACACAAAACCTTTTTTTGACCTAAGTCTAGGAATTAGAGATTAAGTGGGAATTCGACAAATATTTTCATGTATTTGAAGAGTGTATGATACGACATGTTGTATGAGTTATGCATATGGAGAAATAATGTATGCTGTGAGACTGATGTATTGAAGTAGTGATATTGAAGAATATAAGTCTTTGTGAAGAATTTTCTTTTCTTCAAATTGAAGCTGCGTTTTGAATATGAAGTTGTGACCATACCTATTGTATAAAAAGATTGCTATGACCTCATAAGCTGTGACATCCACATTGTTGGTACTGATTGCGTTGAAGATTGAATTGTTGGAGATAAGAGTTGAGGTTCGACCTTTTCCCACATAGATAAGAAGGCTACGTTCTAATCTCTTGAAGAAATCTTGCTTTTCTTTGACCTGGGACCTGCTCCTTTGCGTTGGTGAGAGATTGTTTTCTACTAGTTTGAAATCCATTGAAAGCATATTTAAAGTTGGTATTGTAGGCTTGAGAGGATTAAGTTTGTATTTCAAAGTTTGTATGACAATAGCAGAGACATTGACATTGTTGTAAAGCTTGAGGAAGGTGGCAGAGACTTAGACTTGCACCTTTACTCTTTCTTCCTTTTCTCCTATTGTTTTAGTTGCAAGATTCAATCATAGAAGATGCAATATATAGCATCTGTAGTTGGTGCCACTCTCACTGGCAAAGACACTTATCCAGAATGGTGGAGGAAGATCAAATCTGCCTTCATCTACAATGACCTTTGGGATGGTATTTGCGAAGGAACCATAATAGAGACAGAAGCTGGAGGGCCCATAACCAGAGACCCCGGACCTCCAGAATCCGAGAAAGAGAAGGCCATTTGGAAAACAAAAGATAAGAAATCTTTAGTGGTAATCACCGACATAGTCAGTGAAGAGGTGAGCTAGCACATATTGCCTGCAAAGTCATGTTTTGAAGCACTAAAAACGTTAAAAGATCTGTGTGATTCACACTCTAAAATGGAAGTTATTCAGCTAATGCTAAAACTATTCAGTTTAGAAGTAAAAGACAATGATCCCATGTTACTTTCCTCTGAAATCAAAGCTATCATGCACAATATTCAAGCCACTGGTATGAAACCAGATCTTCCCCTTGCAGCATTTGTAAAATATTTGTATCCTTCTCACTCCAACTATGTTAAGTCGTTGCAAGCAAGTGACAAGTTCAAATCACTAAAATTTGACACCCTGGTAGAGAAGATAGCTAACAGAGAGAAAGATTTTGGTAAGAAGACAACCGAGCATTTTGGAGAATCACTTTGCTTTGCTCAAAAAGCAAAGAACCACACCAAAGACCAATCCAATGATCATCCCAAAGGAGAAATCAGCAAGAGAGGGAGGGGAAGAAGAAACTTCGGAGGTAGAGGAGGCAGAAACAACTCCAGCAAAAGATCAGATTTGAAGTGCAAGCATTGTGGGAAGATTGGACACACAGTAGATCAGTGTTGGGGTTCGTGGGACTCCATCAAAGACAGACATAACCAGAAGAAAGATGACAATAAGAACCAAGATGCTAGTAAATCTTCAGATTCTGCTCATTGTATTGTTGCACATTGTAATCTTGGTATTAATGAAATGACTTCACTTTCATCTTACACAAATTGTTGGCTACTTGATACTGGTGCAACATCACACATGAATTTTAGAAAAGGCTATTTTGAAGAACTTAATGAAACAATAAATGGCATAGTTTACTTTGCAGATAAGTCAAGTCTTAAACCAAAGGGAATGGGAACCATTCGGCTGAAGATGCATGGATTCCCTGATTTCTTGTTGAAGAATGTTCTTTATCCTCCAAAGTTGCAGAGAAGCCTGCTATCCTTGGTGCAGATTCGACAGCAAGGCCATTGCATCCACATGTTTGATGGAATCATAGAAATAAGAAATTCCTCTGACAACCAAGTCATCATGACTGGATACGAATATGGCAAGCTGCTGAAGCTAAAGGGTTCATCTACAAGGGTTCAGAACTATGCCTACCTCTCTCAGCATGGAGAAGGTAATTTGTCATCAAGTTTATTGTGGCATGCAATATTTGGTCATATGAATTATAGCAGTCTTCGTTTGTTGAGAAAGAATGGTGTATTTGGTTTTCCCACCATTCCGAAAGAGAAGAGAAAATGTGATGCATGTATATTAGGGAAACACAGTAAGCTGCCATTCCATGAATCTAATTTCAGAGCAAGTAGGAAATTAGAATTAGTGCATTAAGATTTATGTGGCATAATGCCAACTCCTTCTGCCAATGGGAATAAGTATTTTATGACCTTTGTTTATGACTACTCAAGAATGTGTTGGATTTACTCATTAAAGACAAAATCAGAAGCATTTCAAACATTCAAGGACTTTCATACAATGATAGAAAAACAAGCACAATCTAAAATTGGTACACTTCATACTGATAATGGGAAAGAATACACTTCAAATGCTTTTGAAGATTATCTTTTCCAACATTGAATTGCACATCAGACTACAGTTCCCTACAATCCTCAACAAAACGGTGTAGCAGAAAGAATGAACAGAACCATAATGAATATGGTACGCTCAATGATGTTTTTTAAGAATGTAAAACTAATGTTTTGGGGTGATGCAGTGAAATGTGCAACCTATTTGAGAAACAAAATTCCCTCGAATGCTCTTGATAACAAGACTCCACATGAAATGTGGTTTGGCCATCTCCCTTCAGTCAGGCATCTCAGAGCTTTTGGTTCCACCTGTTATGCCTTGACTCCAAAGGAGCAAAGAAACAAGCTTGGTGCTCGAAGAAAAAAATGCATTTTCCTGGGGTACGAAGAAAACTCCAAGGCATACTGTCGATATGATGAGGTAAATAAGAAGTTTGTTATTTCCAGAGATGCCATTTTTCTTGAGACTAATAAAAATGACCAGTCCATTGAGAGACAGCTTAATCGTTTGGAAAAATATCCTCATCTAAAGAAATATTCTGAAAATAAATATGAAATTCCAAACCTTGAAAGGGGGATTCCTATTCTAGATCAACATTTGGAATTTCCATATGAAGCACCAACTCCCCCGCATGAAGAAGTTCCTGCTACTTCACCTAAACAAGAGATTCAACTGGATGATGTGATTGAGAGAATTGGAAGACTCAACCTTGAAGGAAATGAAGCACCACCAGCTGATCAACCAGGACCATCAAGGAAGATTCCTAAATGGGCCAGAAAGACACTTGAAAGTGTCCATCCTGATGAAGTTGGAAAGACGGGAACGAGAAGTTCAAAAAGACATGAAGATGGAGGAGAAGCAGATAATTCAGGTGATGACATGGATGTATCATTTGATTGTGAATTTAATTTATCTGCTAACTTTGAACCAACTTCCTTTGAAGAAGCTTCTACTTGAGTTGACTGGAAATAAGCTATGCAGAATGAGTATGTTGCACTCATGAAGAATGGAACTTAGAAGCTGGTTGACCCTCTAGTTGGAACCAAACCAATTGGCTACAAGTGGGTGTACAAGAACAAATACAGATCAGATGGCTCACTTGAAAATCACAAAGAGAGGCTTGTAGCAAAAGGCTATGCACAGAAGGAAGGAATTAACTATGAAGAAACGTTTTATGCTACAGCAAAATGGGCTACCATCCGTACCTTACTCTCTTTAGCTTCTCAGAATGGGTGGAAAGTTCATCAGATCGATGTGAAGACTGCTTTCTTGAATGGAGACTTGAAAGAGAATGTCTTCATGTCTCATCCAGAAGGCTTTGTTGTGAAAGGAAAAGAACAAAAAGGTATGCAAGCTTGTCAAATCCTTGTATGGCCTAAAACAAGTGCTTCGCGCATGGTATGAAAAATTAACCGAGCATCTTTTGAAGTTAAATTTCAAACATTTTGATCTTGATGATGCAACACTGTTTATAAAGAAAGTTGGAAGATCTGTTGAGTATCTTGTGGTGTACGTAGATGATCTTTTGATGACAGGGAACAATGAGAGCTATATAGCATCCATAAAGAAATATTTGAAAAAGATCTTTGAAATGAGAGATATGGGGCCTCTCCACTATTACTTAGGAATTGAAGTCACTAAACATCCTAAGTACATATTCCTATCTCAAAAAAAATATGTTGGAGAACTACTAGACAAATTTTGCATGACAGAATGCAACCCTATCTCTACTCCAATGGAACAGAAAATGAAGCTCACATCAAGCGAAGGAAAATAATTTGAGGATGCGACCAAGTATCGACAGCTTATAGGAAGACTTATCTACATTACAACAACTTGACCAGATATTTCGTATGTTGTTGGCATACTTTCAAGGTTCATGCATAAACCTTGTGAAGGACACTGGTCAGCTGGAAAAAGAGTTCTAAGATACTTGAAGGGGACTCAAGATGTTGGACTCAAGTACTCTAAGGTAGATGGCATCAAACTTATTGGGTACTCATATTCAGATTTTGATGGCGATAAGGAGATAGGAGTATCAAATTTTCGATACACTATGAGTCTTGGATCAGCATTTGTCTCATCGAGATCACACAAACAATCAGTTCTGGCAGATTCAACAATAGAAGTAAAATATGTGGCTGCAGCTGAAGAAACGAAAGAAATAGTATGGATCAGGAAGATACTTGAAGATTTGCAATAAAAACAAGAGAACTCCACTCCATTATTGATCGACAATACTTCTGCAATCAAGCTGGCTAAGAATCCTAGATTCCATGATCAAACCAAACACATCAACACAAAGTATCATTTGATTTGACATCATGTAGAGGCCAAGACATTCCATCTTCGACATTGTTCCACAAATTATCAAGTTGCGGACATCTTCACCAAAGCGCTTGGACGAGAAAAGTTTGAAAGATTCAGAAACATGCTCGGACTTACTAACACCCCTGCGGATTAAGAGGGGGATTGTTGGAATATAATCCGTCGGGATTATATGTTATTGTAAATATTAGGAATATGAAGAGACTCTCGGATGTGTGATCCCAAGATTCATCATAGATGTATAAATAAAGGCATTCTATGGAGAAATAATAATAAGAATTTGGGATTTATTCCACCTGACAAGTGGCATACCCTATTTTTCATTTGAAAAATATTGCACTTAGCATTGTTTGTTATGGTGTGCATAGTTACTTCACTGCTGAGTCAAAAATTCATTAGTTGCATGACCATCTCCCTTTGAGTAATTACAGCCATTAAAATCAATGCATAATTTAAAATGAACTACACATTTTTCTTTTATAGGGTTCACCAACAAGATTAGGTTTTAGGGTCTTAGAATAGTTCATTGTGAGTAAATTCTCCAAGATCACTAAACAAAAACATATACGTGTCTGTCCATGAGAGAGTGTGAAATTCCTTGGTATGATTAGTCTTTCTCAGGATCCTCCTCTTACAAGGGAGTTAAGCACGAGGAAATGTGAGCGGTTATTGATTGGGATGACCCCTAGTCATAACTGACTAGCACCAGAGATATTTTCAGGATTGTATTCGTATCTAGGGGCTCTTTCAATAGTTTTTGGCTTTGCTACCCTACCCATATGGTCTATCCCGCTTGCGACTGTCTGCCTGAGCATTGGTTATATTGAGGTGACCTTAGTTTCCTTACCTAGGTATCATAGGGGGTACTTGCAGAGGTTATTCTGTAGGTGTCCCATCCTGGTAGAGGTCAGACAGCACAGTCACTTTATGCATTGAATCTGAGCGACACTATAATTGGCTACGTACCTCCGCTTGTAGTGTATGGGATTTTCGAGTCTCTCCTAGGAGAGACATACCTGCTTCATTCGGGAGCTCACTTATCCTCCCCTTAGTTTGCTTGTATTTTGGTTGTATATTTTCTTAGGTGTGTGCTCTTTGTGCACTAGTTGGCCTTTTGGATCGAGGTTACTTGAGTATATTTATGCTCTCTTGAGTTTGGGTCCTTATATTTTTTGGCATGTCTAGTATCCTATCACAATGTGAATCACACTGGTATGGCCTTCCCTTGTCCCTCTATAGAATCTTTGGACCCCATGGACCTTTTTTATACATTTGATGTTTCCAAGATCATCCCTAAAAACATGCTTAATTTGCTATACGCGACTTTTAAACCCTTTCTTGCGTATATACGCAGGTTTGACCCCTAAAACCGCATATATCAGGATGTGTGCAAAAGGCCAAATTCTTTTGGAGCTTTTCTTGATGTGGATTTGACTCACTTGTCTCCTGCCCTTCCATATGCCTTGAGATCGCTCAGATTCGACCCTTCATTACCCCATTGAAGAGATATATAAGGAATCCTTTGGATACATTGAAGCATATGTGAGAATTGAGAGCAAAGAAACTATAGTCCATTGTTGGTGGAACTTATACTTGAGTCTGCATCCCTTTATCCCTTGGATCACTTTGGTGTTATTCCCAAGCTTTCCTTTTGCTTGTGAGCTTGCTATCGAGAGATGGAGTATTGAGGTGGTGGAGGCCCAAGTGGGGGATTAAGTTTCTCCGATTCGCAGACGTGCCGACAGAGGTTGTATTGATTGTAATCTCTGATAGTAAACCCATTGAGTAATTACTTCACTGCTGAGGATTATCTCAATATCTCGAGTTAAAGATTTGGCAGGTATACGATTTCAACCTCCCTTCTCATTTGATCGATATGAGAAGATGTCAAAATTGTCAGGTGTGAAGATAAGAAAAGATGAAGAAGATAGATTGAGAATGATCACGATGTGAACCCTATTTTCATTTATTTGATCCTTGAAAAATTATTGTCTCTATTTTCCAGTTTAACAATTTATTCAATCCTTATTACTTATTACTTACATTGAGATAATCCTCACAATTCTATCTGTGTTTCCAACTTAACATGTTCCTTACAATGTTGATCAAACTCCAGTTTTTTGTCACCGCCCACGACTAAAACCAGCCTAGATCCAAATCCTAGGCTCTATCAAGCGCCAAGAGGGATCAAATCTCCTGAGGTGCAAACCTCTTCTCAGGTATTGCACTCAAGGAGGTTTGCACCAAGTTAACAAAATAAACCACGATAGAAGGCATGCAACAACAAAAAATGATAACTCGAGAGATTGTGGGTACGAAGTCGGGTAGACTCACGTAGGCTTTAGGGAATAAAGAATATTTGTATTTTGGGAAAATAGTGCCTCCTGATAGTTCTAACTAGAATAGGAATTACATCATGTTGGATAACAGAATGAAGTCGATTGATTACGACATGTAAAGAGTGTATACAATAAATCACCCAAGTTGTGTGTGGGTTACTTACTTAGTTAGTTAGTCACTTAGTTACTTCCTAGTCAGTCTTATTTAGTGTGGTTTGCTATTGTCTATTTGAATATTCGAAGAGTCGTAGAGTAGAAGAGAGTTTATCCGGGCTGTGTGCAGATTGACAGTAGAGTGAAGTAGAAAAAGATTTAGAGACAAAAGACCAGAGAGCATGTTTGGAGAGAGAATTCTGTATAGATAATAGAATAATATCTAGAACAGAGTTTGCAGCTGAGTGTTCATAGAAAAGGTGCCATATATTTCTCATGCCACATCAAGAGCAACTTTGTGGTTTTTTTCGGATGGGTTTCCACATTAAATACTATTTCAATGTGTAGTCAATGAATGTGTTTATGTTGCATGAGTGTATATCATGAATGTGATTACATCGCACAAACGTATCTTGTGAATAAGTGTTTATGTATTTGCTTATCAATGACTTGTTTTATGCATGTGTCGCACTGTTGATAGAAAACCTTTGTGTTAAAAAATTATATTACAGTTATAATATCTTTCAATGGATAAGCAGAGGAGCATCTTGAATTTTCATAATAAGTATAAGTCATATAACCACCAGCTTCGATCGAGCGAGTTGGTAAGGTGTTGTAAGAGGAGGAATCCCCACCCAGCTACAGAAACCTGGTTTTGGTAGTTACCCATAAGAGATATCTTGGGTGAGACTGCATCTTCATCACAGGTGCCTCTGACTGAGACTTGCTCAGTCAGGCCGATATCTTGGTTCAAAGGGAGAAACACCAACATCTTCTATCAAATCCTGAATGATGGTTCTCCATTGGAAGAAGGACTGATAAATGCTTACTAGTTATGAACCTAGGTCGAAGGGAGAAACACCAACATCTTCTATCAAATCCTAAAGGATGGTTCCCCATTGAAAGAAGGACGAATAAATGCTTACTAGTTCTATGGGGTTGATTCTCATTTCTTCTCAGGATTTGTTTTATTATATTTCTCCTCCTTTTCGTCATTTAGGCTTCCACATTTTGTTAGATATATGAGATGATATATTTTGATATATTTGTTTTCTACATAGAGGTAGATAAATTTCAATATTTTTTGGAATTAACCAAATATGGATACTTGATAGGGATACCATGCAGATAAGATGTTGATCCAAACTATTTTTGCATCAACTAAAATACTCATGGATAATTTTTTCACTTCAAGATACGATCCTTATATTCGACATATAGCTATGGCCTATATTTTCATCATATAGTCAGATTGTTTGTTATTTTTTGTATCTGCTCTTTTATGTATGAATGGTGTCACTTTGTTTGGTCTATCTGGCTGCCTACGAGAATGGGCATTTTCTGTTTCAGCATTGTTTTCTATATTTTCTAGTTTATGGCCTAGTTTACGGGATGTATGGGTACATGGATGGTCATATGGTGACTATATTTTGTCTCTAGTGGAGACCATTTTACTATGTATTGTAATTTTGTCTAGACAAACTTATACTTTTAAGTATAAGTATAAATTTTTCAGTTCTAAAAAAAATTATAATAGCACTAGTAAATTTGTTTCAAAAATAGGTTATACTTGCATAATGTCAAAATATACATTCAATATATGTTGTTAATATGTTAGAATATTGGTATCCAAAGAGACATGCTTGTAGTAATATCAATGACCTATTATCGAAAGAACACATGAAGTACAACGATATCTGACTATACATGTTATAACATTGTCAAAATAACGCCAAACATAAATTTGAATAATAAAATAGAGATGAAATATTCTCTTAAATTATGTTTATAGGAGGTCGAAATGTTGATGCTAGGGAGGCAATATAAAAAACCTCCAAAAAAAGTGGCATGGGTTAGCATAAGAAAGATGTCATTTTGTGGTCAAAATACTGACATTGGGTTTAAAAATCATTTCTCAATGGCTTACCATGTGGACACAAAGTGATCTCACAATTTTAACTATGTATCAATGTGTAAAATCTACGATGTAGTTATGCCAAGTTTATCGTGACAATTACAAGAAATATTTTTCTAACATTCTTACATTAAAAGAGTGTTGATAATAATGTAAAAAATAGTGCCCTTTTGTACCGGTGTTTAAATTATGTAAATGACGAGTAATTAACATGCCTAATTTTATTTAGGGTTAGTACTTTCAAGTTTATCTTATTCATTTGACATGTTAAAGAAGGAATGATAAAGGTATTTTTTTGTTACAGTGTTATGTGTAGGTATTTAGGAGAGATTTGTGCCTACTTAATTTGACTATATTAGGAATTAGAACTGGACTTATTTCATAAAGTATCTCCCTTTATATTTTTTACATTTCACTTATAAAGACCTAATGTGTGTGAAATAATGGTTAAATATCTACCCTTGGTCTATTAGTGAGGATATGATAATCTCATTGTAGACTTGTAATTACCATGTACCATAATCCCTCAAACAATAAAGCATGGGTTTTCTATAAGTCAAGTGTAGTTCACACCATCTTCTTGTGAGTATGGTTGGATAGAAATCATGGAAACCTAACCCATGGTAATTATAATGTTTGGTTACACCCCACATGTGTAACAATCCAAACTAAACACAATAGTAATTTTTTTTAAAGTAAAGGTAAACTTACCTATGTTTGTTGAATTTTAAACCCTATCTAAACAAGTATCTTGGTTTTTCAGCTGCATGTATTCAAAGCTCGGATGACTCTTCACCAAAGATTGGGAAGATTTGAAAGGTTAAATAAGAACTTGCTTAGATTTGTGGCTAACACCTATCTCAACCTTGTCTACAGGTGTTCCGAGCATCCATAACACTTCAGTTGTTTATCCTAGGAGAGAAGACTAAGGTTACCAACTTTAAAAACAACTCTAAAAGTACAAGGGTTAAATTAATTAAGTTGCAATATAAAGAAATATCAAATACAGTAAGTGCATTACAGCTGTTTCGCACTTGTTATTCGGAGGCTGCCTTTGGCTAGGTTTTCAATTATAAGCTTGTTGGGGCATTTGTTCATGCTGCAACTTCATTAGTTTGTTGTCGAAATCCATCTATAGCAGACTTCTAGTAGTCCCCAAGTGGACTAACAACTCTACCACAATTGTTAACACCAGGTTATTGTCAAAATGTGTACGCTCTAGTGGAACTAGCCCCGGTTCATTATTTTGGGAAGCTTATGCTCCATATACTTTCCCGCATTGACACATTTGTGGTTTACTGCAACAAATTCCAAACCAGGTAAGGAATACGTTCTAGGGTTTTCTTATTTTAAGTGTTTTTAGTTCAAGAAAGAGTTTATTAATACGACTACTAGTTCTATACACCTGCTCGAATTTAGGTTTTCAATATTATTATTAATTCTAGGGTTTACTATTTAAGATGAAACAGATATAATAAAAACATGGGTTTGATTATATCCACTCTGCTTATTTTGTTAAAGGCTCTACATCCATACTGTATTCAATATCAATAAAATAAATAATGTGAAATATTCATAATAAGCGTAATATAAATCATTTAATATAATTTCCTTCCTCTAGTTTGTAACTGAGTATGAGTAACATGCTAGTATAAAATATTTGCACATGGTAACTATCATAAGAAAGAATTTATTTTTTCGATAAACATATGTGCACAATCCGATAGTCGAGGTGTCAACGGCTATACACCACCCAACCATAGGAACTGCGAAGCGTTCAAGCTTGTATTGTTCCACCCACTTTCCCAGACTCTTAGGTTTAAAATTTGTTGCCTACAGCTTCAAGTTTCCACCACTAACTAGGAAGAGTCAGTTTCTCCAGAACCTAGCATTCTCTTATTCTCACTATCTGTTCCAGTACATATCCTAACATCACAAAGATGTTCTCTGATAGCTCTGCATTATCTCAAGGTTACAATACATAAAGCCTTTAATTCTTTATCTATGGCAACTCTCTCTTTTTATTTCTCTTTTTCCTCTCTAAAACCATCTGCATGCCCTATTCTCTTTACATAATACTTTTATAGCAAATAACTAACTCTCCTTAGTACTAGCCAATTGTCTTCGTAAATAATGATGAGGATTTGGTAACTGTTCTAAACCCAAGTTTCTGTCAATTAACTGTATAGCTGTTAAAACTCTCAACTTCAAAATTATATTAATATAAAAAATAACTCATTTGTGCCATTATACTTAAGTAAAATAAAATAGCAAAATGTAACAAGGGGTATTACAACATGTGTCCCTAAATATCTCTCTTGGATATACTAAAAATCTATTGAGTTAAACACTCTCTATTGATATCTTCCCACCTTCCATGCTCTTGGGCTAATCTCCATTTGTTTGTCAAGCCTCTACTATTTTGAGGCTAGTATAGTTGGTAATTTCCCGCCATTTGTATTAAATAATTTTTTATTTCTTTGGTTGGTTTGATTGAGGTGTTTTCATTAGTCCTTTATTCACATTTGGCCATCCAATCTCTCCTAATCAATGGGAGATTCATCACAAGTTTTTAAGCAAGGAGTTACACTTATCAATTGAGGACCCATAGACCATTAATTATTTTAATTATTGTATTTATATTTAGTTGTATAATTGCCTTTATTATTTATTTTTTTCATTTCATTTGGAGATTCTTTTGGAAGAGGAGGAGCATTACACAAGTATCTAATTTTTTTTCTAACCTTCTTTTCTTCATATAATTTGTATCTTTTCCTTGAGCCTAATTTGTATCTTTTCCTCCAAGCCCTTTAGCTTGATATAAATCTCGTACTTATTAGGGTTAAATCAAATATTAAACCTAGTTAAATATTCCATCCACTAGGAAGGGAATAAACCTTGTATTCAATGTGCATTATAATGGGTTTTTTTTTTCATTTGGGTTGAAAACAATTTCTGTTTACCCTTCATACATTTTCACTTTTGTATAATAAATACTTAGCTCACCAAAAAGAGGACAATTGACCCTAGTTTAATTTTTTTTGTTAATTATATCTTATTAATTTACTTGTTTGTCCAATAAACATAAGAAACTCACATAAAAACTCTCATAACCTTAAGTCACTAAAAACAAGATTAGGCCCTCTTCATTTTTATTTGTTTTTTATTTGCATTTGTGTTGTTGAAAATAAGGATTATCTACTCTTCATCGTTTTTATTTTGGTATAATTAACTCACCAAAAAGAATGAGAAAAATAAACTTTATTTTACTTCTTTTTCTTTATTAATTATTTATACTAACTTATTTATTTCTCTAATAAACATAATAATCTCACACAAAAATTATACTAACCTTAAGTCGGTTCCTAAAAAATGTGATGGTCTATTCCTCTTTCCCTTACAACATGTTGAAGCGTAATCCTCCCTCCATGTAGTAGTTGACACATACTTTAAATATTACACTACAATATTGAAACACTATACATTTACCTGTAAATTAAAAATATTTTCCTCTTACAACATATTGAAGCTTAATCCTTCTCCATATAGTAGTTGATGCATCACTTTAATTATCACACTATAATATTTAAACACTATACATTTACATCTAAATTAAAAATCTTTTGCACATTAAAGATTTGTTAGCATTACAAAATAATATCAATCACTAAGATGAAGTAGCTCTATATGGATTCCTTATTATAATTTAAAATGTCATTCTAAAGGGTACGTCTAAAATAGCCAATATAAGTGTTATATGGATTCCTTATTATTATTTGTTGAGTTTAGCAAGTTGTCATGACTTTAATTTTTCTTGTTTTGCTTGGGTATTTTTCAGAAATGCTTTGCGACGGCCATTCAAGGAATACAAAATTTCTTTTTAGGGTTTTTTTTGTTGTCCTGCTAAGTGTTGAACCCCACGCTACAATCATTTGAAACACTATACATTTACATCTAAATTAAAAATAACATATTTAAAAGGTTAACTGAATTTAGTTTAGGCTGAAGGCCTTCTTTCTCCGAGGTCCAGTTTGAAAAACCATGTACCTCTTTTTGTCGTCTATTAATCAAATAAAAACGTGACACGTATGTTGGATTGGTCTAAAATTCATTCAAAACTCTGATTGTCGTTCCCGAGACACTAACAAAATATTGATTTTGCAACTCGATTTCTATATGTCAACTCGTAGTTATTGCTATTGGAGGGGGGTTTTGAATGTGTAGGAAATCTCACGATCTATGACTTCCTGTTAGGATTATAATCCTCCCTTGTCCAATTTTGTCAGTCACCAAGAGTCAATTTAGTCATTATTTGGGTCCACTAGTACCATTGGGTCCACTTGGTCTAATTGGGCTACATGTACCTATTACTAGAGTGTGGGGAACACTAATTGAGGCTAACGGCCACTGACTGCACTTGCAGGCATCAGTTTAGGAGCCTCCTAGACCAATCCCTGCAATTTAGGAGCCACTGGGAGTGCCGGCACCAACCTCCTTCAGTTGAGTTCAGTTTGGTAACTAATCAAGATTAGTTAGGAGTCAGTTACATTCATTTCTAGTCATTTACATTCATTTCTACTCAGTTAATGCTAGTTATGCATGGCTACATGTGGATGAGGCGCATTTACTCACCTACCACAGTCATTATACTTGTTAATTGATAATTAAGACTGAATTAGACACTTGAGTTGGGTTGTTGAACTCCAATAGTGATTTAGACAAGTTCAGTTAGCCATGCAGTCAAGTAAGGTCAAACCAATTTGAATTTCCTCACATGGATTCGAATTGCATGAGGCTATTTAGCCATTGTCCTACATTGTAACAATTATCCAATTACTTTTGATTAATGAAAGCATTCACAGCTGCAGGCCATTTTTTGCATTGTGTCATTCTTGAATTCTAGAGTAAAATGGTCTGATCTATTTTGTGAGTTGTGTGTTGATCCACAGATCTATGTGCTCAATTTTATATGGTATCAAAGACTCGGAAAGACAAGGAACTTCTCCTACTACATATTCATACTTGGATCAAAAAATAAAATTGAGCAAAAAAAAATTGACATTAACTTTTCTCACCGCAGATTCTCCATTAGATGCACCAAAAGCGACAAGTTTACCATAGAAATACTAAGTAAAGAAATTGCTGATCAATCTTGCTTGGTTAACTAAGCTGGGTGTGATGAAAACTTGAAAATTGTAGGTTTTTCGACCGTACATTGCCCCTTTTTTGTTTTTGCAGGTACAACTTCGAATGGATTCATCGGTTCCTCCTCTCACCCCATTCACAAGCTATTCAGAATGTAAGTTAAAGATGATTTCATCTATTAAGGGAAAATATCTCTATGAGGTGTCTATTGGAATTCGCAAAGAGTCTTATGAGAATGATAAAGACTTGCTAAATGACAGTGATGGAGCTTCTGGAGAAATAGGTCTCGCCCTTTCTCCTAGGTTGCGCTACCTCACTAAATCTGTTGAATACCCAAAGGATCTCTGGACAAAATTGGAAAGAACCTTTGGCGAGCATAATGAGGATCATAATACCAATTCAGAGAGCACACCCAGCACCACAAGAGTTATTGACCCAAAATTATCGGCCTTGGATCTCTCTAATGAAGTTTTTCATGATGAAGAAGAAGCAGAATCTTCTACACAATCAATTCGAATTGAAGAATGTCTCCTTGAAGTGACTCATTATCCTGATGCTCTGGAAGTTTATGAGATCTATGATATCTCATATTCTCATATGTATGATACAAAAGAAGACATTTGAATCCATGATATTGAATAAAAACACTATTGCTCTTCTATGCAAACATTCTCTAGTGATTCTCCTTTAAATTCTATGCAAAATTTGCCAGTGATTGCTTCTGAAAGTGAAGAGGAATTTGATTTCTCTCCCTCTAATGTTGTTGCAGTGTGTAGATAAGTAATAAATTGGATGTTTTGAAAAAAATATCATATTGTAGGACTGATCCATTCGCTCTCCTTGATCTATATCTTCCAGCAAATTCCTATAGGATTGCATGCACCAATATTCAGAATTTTAACGAAAAAGAAAATTGTGCATCTACCGTCTCGGTGGACCATACTTTTAGATACGATATGAACTTATTTGGATCTGATATGAGCTTATTTGGATCTGATATGATATTATTTGGTTCAAATTTTATATTCCAAGAGCTTTCAGTCATGCTTGTAGCTGCTCTCACCAATTTCGGTGTCAAAAATCAAGTACCGCAAGTCTTCTTCAAATTTGTTGGTGGGGATTTGTGTTAGTTTCCTCTTATGAGGTTTCTGATATTTTATTTTATGAATCATTAGTTAATTCTGAAGCTACATCAGATTATGGATCTTAATCATTCTCTCTCCAAAGTCCCAGGGATTCTCTACCTTTGGGCACATGCTAGTCTCCTCACAGAACTAGTAAAGAGGAAGACATTCTGCATCTGCCTGGATACTTGCTCCTAACACTTGGGGATTATTTTAACACTCATGGTTTTTTTGTTCAAGGCTGCAACATATCAGTTTATTTATTGTTCCTCACATGGCTAGAATCCTCAAACACTTTTGCTCTCTTATTAGTTGATTTTAGTTGCTCTAAATGGGTTCAATTTTCATCCAGTAGCTCTCTATGTTCCTAATCCAGTTGAGTGCATTATTCTTATTCCAAAGAGGATTATTCCTCTATACATAATCATTTATTTTTTATGGAGAAGTTCACATTCCAAGCCCCAGGATACCTGTGCATAGAAGAACAAGTTTTTTCCTGATTTTACCTGCTTAGTTTGAGGTGGGGTATTTCTCCCATGAGGTTTTTCCCCGTTTCCTTGGTTATATTGAGCAGTTACTTTTTTTCATTTTAGTTGCAATGGGTGAACTTTGGTATTATTTACCAAGGCCCACATTGTCCAATTTAAGATTCAGGGGGAGTGTTAGGATTATAATCCTCCGTTGTCCAATTTGGTTAGTCACCTAGAGTCAATTTAGTCATTATTTGGGTCCACCAATAACATTGGGTCCACTTGGCCTAATTGGGCCACATGTGCCAGTTACTAGAGTGCGGGGAAAACTAATTGAGGCTAACTACCACTGAATTCACTTGCATGCATCAGTTTAGGGGCCTCCTAAACCAATCCCTACAATTTAGGAGCCACTGGGAGTGTCGGTACCAACCTCCTTCAGTTGAGTTCAATTGGTGACTAGTCAAGCTTAGTTAGGAGTTAGTTACTTTCAGTTCTAATCAGTTAGTGCTATTTATGCATGGTTGCATGTGGATGCGGCACATTTACTCACCTACCATAGTCAGTTAGACTAGTTAAATGATAATTAAGACTAAATTTGACACTTGAGTTGGGTTGTTGAACTCCGATAGTCATTTAGATAAGTTCAGTTATCCATGCAGTCAAGTAGAGTGAAAACAAATCAAATTTCCTCACATGGATTTGAATTGCATGAGGCTATTTATCCATTGTACTACATTGTAACAATTATCCAATTACTTTTGATTAATGAAAACATTCACAGCTGCAAACCATTTTTTGCACTATTTCATTCTTCAATTCCTGAGTAAAATTGTCTGATATATTTTGTGAGTTGTGTGTTGATCCACATATATATGTACTCAATTTTATGCTTCCGCGAACCCTAGCTCCGCTCGAAGAAATCGACAATATTCTCCTTCTGCGCTCCTGCACCTGCGACAGAAATGGAAAAGACTAGGTAAGCACATGCGACCTATTATGCGATGCTTGGTAAATATAGTGCCATTGTAGTGCTCTGATTCTTATGTCCCCGATGACAGATCGAGCAAAAAATCTCAATCATGTGCTAGAACAAAACACTTAGCTAGTGTTTCTTTGTTGCGGGACCAGGGCCTCATCGCACCGTTTGTTACCAATACAATGGAGGAATATTTCCAGGAGACAATCCTGTAGATTATGTTATTTATCCCATAAATATAGCAGTTTTATCTTTTGAAGTCTAGCCCTTGGCTACATTCCTTTAATAAAAAGTTGTGTTTGTCGGTCAATCCCAATATTTGCTTTACTTCGCAATCAGCATTCGTATATATGATATAATATGGAAGTTTTTGTGATCTCTCCTTATTCTCTCTGAAATGATACAAGTAATTAGATAATATTGTAGTACATCATTTTGTGCAGAAAATACCTCTACTATCTACCAAAGAATGCCTAGGGATGGAGCTACTCAGATTCAATGACTCAAGTAAGAGTACCCATTTTTCATCAAATATATGGGTATGCGCAAAGCCAATGACAATGACTAGTTTAGGATCTCAGCCTACGTAGATGACACTCAATGGGCTGGAAAGTGTTGATATATTCACAATCTTCTCAAATTATATGAATTCCATTTATCATTCATCCAGTTACCAATATGCAAATTCCAAATATACCCTTGCTAAACATTGCAACTTAATACTCGTTTAGTCCATTACAAGAATATTTTACTGATAATTTTACAAGGAAAATATATGCAAAATATAAGAATATGCACACTTTACATTGTAAAGCACCAAACCACTCACAAGCTGGGTGCTCCACCATCCATGAAAATTTCCTCCAATGCTTTTCTAACACTCCCAAGGATAATAAAATCCAGTAATTCCTTAAAATGTAAAACTTGCATTAAAATGTAAATCTATTTATGAATGGTTTTTTTTATTTTATAAATGAAATTTCAAACATACCTATGGTCCTTTTAACTTAGCTAAACATATCATAATTTTGGCATTCATGAAGACATATTATGTCTATCCATGATAAGCTTTGTTATTCTCATGAACTCCACAGGATTTCCCACCTTTCCCAAGATAGGTATCCACACATGGATTCAACCAAAGTGGTTTTTCCAAGGCACTTCAATTTTTGGTTTCAACATCTCATCTATGCTTTGCACAAATTTATGTTGTGAGCAGATCTTTGGAAATTACCGAACAAAAACTCATACATTTGAAAACAATGGGTCAAATGTTAATGCATGACCTGTATTCCATCTAAGACTCTGTTGTTTAACAAACATAATGTTGTTACTCTTAATATTAGATCTTTTTGCATATGCATATGGGGGTTTTTCTCTCCAACTGCAATACCCATAGAGTAATTATTAGTTTATCGCATCTGAACGAATCATTATGAAGACAATAAGGCAATTGCTTATAAACTATGAATTAATAGGAAAATGATTACCAGCTGACAATTCGTAACGTTGCATGGCGTAGATCAATTGATAGTCTTTTTAGAGGATATTTTAATAAAATTAAGGTTTTCATGAAAAAAATTCATCGTAATCTTTCAAATTAATGTTTAAAATTTAAAGCTCCACTTTCTAAGGAATAAGACCATATGACTCAAGTTCATGCAACTTTTTTATGATAACCTTCTTCAATGGAATGGGACCATATTACTCAACTTCATGTAGCTTTTCCATAATAACCTTCAATACTAACCTAAAAAGGAGCAAATATATCATCACAAATGTATAGTGTAAAAGATGACAATTAAAATCACTAAGGAGACATAGGATTATAAAAATGACACTATTATTGAAGAGAGAATGAAAAAATAGGATTATAAAAAGGACACTATTATTGAAGAGAGCATGAAAAACATGGGAAAAGTTGGGAGTTGTCACAATGGGAGGAATCTTTTTAGAAGTAAAAAAGTATGATATTTGGTTAAAGGAGTGTGATGAAAAATCAAGTGTTTCTACAGGTTCAATTTTGTAATGCCCATGACACCACATGGGAGGTGGGAAGTATACTACAAGTATGGGAATGTTCATCTCAGCTTTAATAAGAAAATTTTCAAATGTTTCAATTATTTTTAATTTTATAAGTTAATATTTAAAAGGAAATGTTATCAATTTTAATAAGAAAAATTTCAAATGTTTCAATAATTTTTAATTTTATAAGTTAATATTTAGAAGCAAAAAAAGTATTGATATTTGGTTAGAGGTGAGCAGAAAACAAATGTTTCCATTGGTATCTTCATGCTCAATTTAGCAAGGCCCACAAATCAACACCACATGGGAGGAGGGAAGTGTATAACAAACATGGGAGTTTTCACATAAATTTTAATAAGCAAAACTTTAAAGCAAAAGTGTCAATAATTTAACCTTGAATGGCTTTGTACATGCTACACAATGCTGCACAACACCCTTTCCAGCCATGTACAGGGAATGTTATTATTATTTTTTACAATTTAACTATAAAACTAGTTCTTATATTTTTATCAAACTTTTTGTAACATCCCCTAAGTTATTTCAATTATTTTGCAATGGAGAATACAAAGGTGAATGTAAATATACAACTTTCCCATGATAAGCTCAAGGTCGATAAAACACTGTAAGTAATGTTATTTATTTTTATAATTTGTCAATAGCATTAGGAGACTTAGGAAATGGAAGGGCTTGACTCACCTACAAAACAAATCCACCAAGGGAAGTTGAACATGGCTGGAAAGACAAGGATATCAATAATGGATGCCAACTTGGTCTTAAACCTAAGTTAAACTAAGTGATCATTCACTACAAATAATTATCTTAATTTAGGCATGGGATATTCAGAAATTAGCTCTAGAGATCCCAAAGGAAAGAAGCTAAGGTTTCCATCCTTTTACTATAATCATCTTGGGTATTATGTGAGACAAATATTCCTATGTAAAGTTATCTTAATAGTTAATTTTATACAAAAGTGGAGAATCTCCTAATAAATATATAAGAGACAAAAACAAAAGGAGATAAATATTGTTTTTTTAATACTAAAAAATATTTTACTTTATATAAATATTGTCTCTAAACATATTTGAAAAGAAAGTGCTAGGATAAAATATTGAATTCTTCTTTATGAATAACAATATAGATATATTATCAACAAATATATATATATATATAATTCTTCCACATTTAAAAAAAAATATCAAGTAATATAAATAAATGCAATGGGTATATTCTAGAAAGTGTAATACTATTATTATTATATTTTACTTTATATTATGAATGTGTTATTCCATATATGAATGTTATGTAATAAGTAGAATGTTTTAGGAAATAATAAAGAAGCGGTCGAATAACCGTTAAGACCATTAAAATATTAATTAAAGGTTTTAAAGAACGATTAAGAGTGTATCCTGAAGGGAATATAGTTGGCGTCATGCTTTCATCGCAGGTGTAAATTCATTTAATGGTCAAAACATGTGCATTCCTCCTTTAAAATACAAATTACATTTTGAAGTGAAAAGTAGGTAAGAATGGTCATAGATACTCATTACAAAATATAATAACACTTTAGTATTAGGGAAATTAAAATCAAATACGCTACTTCCACAGGGAC
>LPNX010711458.1:350219-374060 GCA_001517045.1 Pseudotsuga menziesii | reverse complement strand
CTCATACCTTGTCAACCCTAGTTGGAGCATGCAAATTGGTGTTCATGAAAGCCTATTTGGTGCATGCAAGTATTGGTGATCATGTGTTTCTAGTTCCCTTTCCTAACTTGCATGATTGCTCAGTAAACCCTAGTTCCATCTCATACCTTGTCAACCCTAGTTGGAGCATGCAAATTGGTGTTCATGAAATCCTATTTGGTGCATGCAAGTATTGGTGATCATATGTTCCTAGTTCCCTCTCATAACTTACAAATTGCTCACTAAACCCTAGTTCCCTCTCATACCTTGTCAACCCTAGTTGGAGCATGCAAATTGGTGTTCATGAAAGCCTAGTTGGTGCATGCAAGTATTGGTGATCATTTGTTTCTAGTTCCCTCTCCTAACTCTCATGATTGCTCACTAAACCCTAGTTCCATCTCATACCTTGTCAACCCTAGTTGGAGCATGAAAATTGGTGTTCATGAAAGCCTCGTTGGTGCATGCAAGTATTGGTGATCATGTGTTTCTAGTTCCCTCTCCTAACTTCCAGATTGCTCACTAAACCCTAGTTCTATCTCATACCTTGTCAACCCTACTTGGAGCATGCAAATTGGTGTTCATGGAAGCCTAGTTGGTGCATGCAAGTATTGGTGATCATTTGCTTCTAGTTCCCTCTCCTAACTTGCATGATTGCTCACTAAACCCTAGTTCCATCTCATACCTTGTCAACCCTAGTTGGAGCATGCAAATTGGTGTTCATGAAAGCCTAGTTGGCGCATGCAAGTATTGGTGATCATGTGTTTATAGTTCCCTCTCTTAACTTGCAAATTTCTCACTAAACCCTAGTTCCATATGATACCTTATCAACCCTAGTTGGAGCATGCAAATTGGTGTTCAAGAAAGCCTAGTTGGTGCATGCAAGTATTGGTGATCATGTGTTTCTCGTTCCCTCTCCTAACTTGCATAATTTCTCACTAGACCCTAGTTCCATCTCCTACCTTGTCGACCCTAGTTGGAGCATGCAAATTGGTGTTCATGAAACCCTAGTTGGTGCATGCAAGTATTGGTGATCATGTGTTTCTAGTTCCCTCTGCTAACTTGCAAATTGTTCACTAAACCCTAGTTCTATCTCATACCTTGTCAACCCTACTTGGAGCATGCAAATTGGTGTTCATGAAAACCTAGTTGGTGCATGCAAGTATTGGTGATCATGTGTTTCTTGTTCCCTCTCCTAACTTGCATGATTTCTCACTAAACCCTAGTTCCATATCATACCTTGTCAACCCTATTTGGAGCATGAAAATTGGTGTTCATGAAAGCCTAGTTGGTGCATGCAAGTATTGGTGATCATGTGTTTCTAGTTCCCTCTCCTAACTTGAAAATTTATCACTAAACCCTAGTTCCATCTCATACCTTGTCAACCCTAGTTGGAGCATGCAAATTGGTGTTCATAAAATCCTAGTTGGTGCATGCAAGTATTGGTGATCATGTGTTTCTAGTTCCCTCTCCTAACCTGCAAATTGCTGACAAAACCCTAGTTCTATCTCATACCTTGTCAGCCCTAGTTGGAGCATGCAAATTGGTGTTCATGAAAGCCTAGTTGGTGCATGAAAGTATTCGTGATCATGTGTTTCTTGTTCCCTCTCCTAACTTGCATGATTGCTCACTAAACCCTAGTTCCATCTCATACCTTTTCAACCCTAGTTGGAGCATGCAAATTGGTGTTCACGAAAGCCTAGTTGATGCATTCAAGTATTGGTCATCATGTGTTTCTAGTTCCCTCTCCTAAATTGCATGATTGCTCACTAAACCCTAGTTCCATCTCATACCTTGTCAACCCTAGTTGGAGCATGCAAATCCGTATTCATGAAAGCCTAGTTGGTGCATGCAAGTAATGGTGATCGTGTGTTTCTAGTTCCCTCTCCTAACTTGCAAATTGCTCACTAAATCCTAGTTCCATATCATACATTTTCAACCCTATTTGGAGCATGCAATTTGGTGTTCATGAAATCCTAGTTGGTGCATGCAAGTATTTGTGATTATGTGTTTCTAGTTCCCTCTCCTAACTTGCATGATTGCTCACTAAACCCTAGGTCCATATCATACCTTGTCAACCCTATTTGGAGCATGCAAATTGGTGTTCATGAAAGCCTAGTTGGTCCATGCAAGTATTGGTGATCATGTGTTTCTATTTACCTCTCCTAACTTGCATGATTGCTGACTAAACCCTAGTTCCATATCATAGCTTTTCAACCCTAGTTGGAGCATGAAAATTGGTCTTCATGAAATCCTAGTTGGTGGATGCAAGTATTGGTGATCATGTGTTTCTAGTTCCCTCTCCTAACTTTCATGATTGCTCACTAAACCCTAGTTCCATCTCATACCTTGTCAACCCTAGTTGGAGCATGCAAATTGGTGTTCATGAAAGCCTAGTTGGTGCATACAAGTATTGGTGATCATGTGTTTCTAGTTCCCTCTCCTAACTTGCATTTTTGCTCACTAAACCCTAGTTCCATCTCATACCTTGTCAACCCTATTTGGAGCATGCAAATTGGTGTCCATGAAAGCCTAGTTGGTGCATGCAAGTATTGGTGATCATATGTTTCTAGTTCCCTCTCTTAACTTGCAAATTGCTCACTAAACCCTAGTTCCATCTCATACCTTGTCAACCCTAGTTGGAGCATGCAAATTGGTGTTCATGAAAGCATAGTTGGTGCATGCAAGTATTGGTGATCATGTGTTTCTAGTTCCCTCTCCTAAGTTGCAAATTGCTCACTATACCCTAGTTCCATATCATACCTTTTCAGCCCTAGTTGGAGCATGCAAATTGGTGTTCATGAAATCCTAGTTGGTGCATGCAAGTATTGGTGATCATGTGTTTCTCGTTCCCTCTCTTAACTTGCAAATTGCTCAGTAAAACCTAGTTCCATATCATACCTTGTCAACCCTAGTTGGAGCATGCAAATTGGTGTTTATGAAAGCCTAGTTGGTGCATGCAAGTATTAGTGATCATATGTTTCTAGTTCCCTCTCCTAACTTGCATGATTGCTCACTAAACCCTAGTTCCACCTCATACCTTGTCAACCCTAGTTGGTGCATGCAAATCGGTGTTCATGAAAGCCTAGTTGGTGCATGCAAGTATTGGTGATCATGTAAGCCTAGTTGGTTTCTGATTTGTACATGGAAATGTAATTAAATCTATATTAAACTAAAAACAACAAGAAATATAAATTTCAACAACTTGAGAGCTTGTTATTTTCTGAACTTTATTTGGTGGTGTCTAAAGACACCATTCGTGGCGCATCCAATGTCTTTTAGATGGCGTTTGTATCCTAGGAACATGAAAGGCTAGAAATTAGTAACATCATAAGAAAGAAAAGAGAACCCAATGAAAATGTGCAAACATGATTTATAGATAGATCACCCAAGGTTGTACGATCATGTTTATAGTGTCTAGTATCCTCTGAATAATATTATGTCTATGAATGGTATCTGTCAATCATAGGTTTATAACATTTATAATAAAGTAAGGCTAAATAATTGAAATTGTGCTTCAGAATTCACTTTAAAGGTTAAATAACGCACCTGAAAATGCACTCATACAAGTAGATCATCCGGATCATCTCTGGTGCCGATGGTGTCCATCAATATTTCGTGCTCTATATGATGTAGCAAGTATCGTACATGTGACCTATTTTTGTGACCAAGTGTATGCAGCTTGATGTTTATACCAACTATTAGGTTGGTGAAGTGGTATACAATAGCTCCTGGTCTATAATCCTGATATACATACCCACCCTTCCTTTTCTGTTGTGCTGCAAATGTCAAGTACTCCCCTTTTATAACCATCGAGTCAGTTGGGAATTCAATATTTTCATCATTTGTAACAAGTTCGAGAATGGTTTTTTGCCCCTCTAAGCAATGCGCCAACCAATAGTCAGAACCCCATTCATTATTTTTTGGGACAACCACTACATATATCTGACCTGTGAAAGGAAATAGGTCTAATTAACAATACATTTTGTAAATAAGGTCTTGCATTTCTAATTTCTACATAAATTAAATTCTACATAGGTCGAGTAAACAATACATAAATGCATTTTCTTATTTAGGTACTACTCATGTACCTGCTTGTATGAGATCCGATATGTGATCATAGTCTATAGAAATATGTGTCCGATCATCTTCCAAGTGGTCTATTTCATTAACCCCATTGAAATTGGTGCCAAGTGTCACTCGATCCCATGTATCAACGGTATCCGTATCCTCACAATCATCCCATTCACCGATGCTATAGGAACTGCAAAAGCAAGCCTTCAATCTTGTCGAAATTTGTAGGGCCGAGTTGTCTGAGCTTATAATTGAATGAAACTGTCGAGTTCCATGCACTGTGTTCACCCGATGTGTTTGTTATCATTCCACATTTGTCACCTCCTAGAATATTATTCGCACTAAGTGTTTCCTTTTTGCTTGTTCTCCCATGACAGATGCACACCATTCGACTATAGATTCAGTGCCTCAAAGGCGAGCACCTGTAAACTTCATCTCTTCCCTTCGAAGGGTAGTTTTAATGCATGCACCAAAACGATCGTGCTCTCCTTTTCCATCACCAGTTTCAAAGTAGTTCCATACCTGTGGCACCTTGTATTTTATGTGCAACAAACACAACCATTCAAATACATGTGCATCCTTGAACTATCAAGCACAACCATCTGACCAAATGAATTAACGATAAAATGGTATATCCATAGCTATCACGTGATCATAGAATAATTTAAATCAATGTTGCATGTAATGGATGTCATGGTTCCAGTCGTCACTTATGTAGAAGTGACTTTATTTTAGTATCACACGTTTCTCTTCATTTATATCTTACCCATGTTGATACGTGATATGCACCATTATGCTCACCTAATATGAGTGATAGTATTGACTTTGAATTTCATTTTGTGGTTGTAGGGTATAATTTTCTGCAAAGTAAACCACTTATAGTATTGTTCCGAGAGGGAAGGTGTCCCAGAATATTCTCAATTGCTCATCTTGCCACCTTGCCATATCGACATGTTGAATGTACTATTGGATCTTTCCATGAAACTCTAGAATAAAATCACATACTCGCACCTGGTACATGAATATTAATATGTCAATAAACCACATAAAAAAATGTGGACATGAAAATTAATATGTCAATATTCAACAATTTACCTATGAAGTCACATTTTTAATCTTCCTGCTTTCTTTCCCATCATTTAGCTGATATGTCTCATACTGATAGTTCTGCTTGTCGACAATTGCATTCCCGAATGCTTGATCTTCACTTTCATGGATGCAATCAGACCATAATGATAGCCCACCACAATTGTTGGAAGAACCATCTACACATTGTTTTAAGTAATGTGTCTGCCCATCTTGCCTCATACACATTATGCTATGGATGAAATATTTGGATAACATTGGCGGTACTGTACTTGAGCATTCATGCACATGGTTAGGATGCAAAAAATGACGTATATGTGAAAATGTATGGTAATATAGGTCAAACTCTATGTGGTATCTACAACAACAAGTGCTCCGAATGGTATTGATTCTAACATACCAAGGCTCGCATTTTTCAAAATATCTTTGCCCAAGCCTTAGCTCTACATGGGAAACTTTAAACATCTCGAACAATTGAGTTTGTGTCATGTCAAGATAATGTTTAACATGAGGTTCAGTGTTTCTAGAACCCCTACAATGTTTTAACACATCCTTCGTGTTAGAAGAAGGCCTAGTGTTATCATGCCAAAACGTTTGCACTAGGCCCTTCACTGCTTTGACTAACTTCATGTCTTTGCGGGGAAGCCTACCGCTAAATGCCCATAATATTTCCATTTGTCCCTCTACATCAAGGTTGTCTCTTCTTACTGAATATTTTTTAAGTGTCTTTGGATGTAAAGGCACAATTTTTCATGTGCATTTAAGTAAACGACGTTGTCTTGTGGATCTACATACAATTGATTCAACCAATACACGACGAGCCACATTACAGTCTTGTGAACGAGTTTTTTTACCAATCGATGTGAATGCAGTAGCAAGAGATTTAATAATGTGATTACTTGATTCGATATGCTTCATTGTTGTTATGCCTAAATTTCTTCTAACAGTTGCCATATTTCTAGATTTAAGCAAAGCTAAAAACAATTGGCATTTACCGGCTTCAGATTTGTTATCAAAATATTGTTTCATTATTTGAGAACAATGACGAAGGATAGTGCGTTTAGCCACCTTACCTTCCATAGAAGTCAATCCACTCTCGTCCACTTGTATTTGTTTAGGAGTTCTCTTTCGTTTTGATGCAAAATTTGTTGTCGTTTGAAATGATGGAGTGATGTTTACATCCACTACAGGCTCACAACTTCGATTAGGATATTGAACCACCAACCATGGTTGTTGCTGAGTCACATTTGCATCGGGAGTAACATAATTATTGAACTCTTCACAATATTGTCCATTTACTAATGGATCAATAATATCAACTTACATATAACCAACTTCCTTTAATGTTGAATTATATTCCTCAGCCTCTACGTCAAGTATCTGTTGAGGGGGAATGGGAACTATTCGCTCATGTAATGAATGCCAATGATTTCTTGAATCTTCCCCCTTTTTTTCTTTTTTCTTTTCTACTTCTTCCAGTGTAAGCACATTCCTTGCTGACTTTCATCCTCTATTAAGTACATTCCTCATTGAAATCCACCCAAACCTGTACAAAACTATGGAATTATGTAAGTAATGATAAAAAATTGCACATTGAACAGTTCTCTATGCGTGGGTTCAGATGAATTATGTCTTTTGATACAATAAACCTAGCCCATAGCACGCAACCCAACATTTTTTATACAACACATATCGCATATGCGATATAACGCACCTACGATATATCGCATATGCGATATTGATACAATGTTTTTTAATGAACAGGCAGGTTTTTTACATGTTCTCCAAAACGCATATGCGATATATCGCATATGCGATTTAGTGCTCACTGAATTTATGCAATTTACATTTATCTATGCTTATGAAGATGATGATGAACAATGATGGTGATGATGAGGAGGATGATGACTATGATGATGATGATAATGATGATGATGACCATGATGATGATGATGAGGATGAGGGTGATGATGATGAGGACGAGGATGATGATGGTGATGATGATGATGATGAGGATGGTGATGATGATGAGGATGGTGATGACAACGAAGATGATGATGAACAATTATGGTGATGATGAGGAGGATGATGAATATGATGATGAGGAGGAGGATGAGGGTGATGATGATCATGACCATGATTCAGATGATGAGGATGAGGGTGATGATGATGATGATGATGAGGATGAGGATGAGGATGATGATGAGGATGGTTATGGTGATGATGATGAGGATAAGGGTGACGATGAATATGATGATGATGACCATGATGATGATGATGAGGATGAGGGTGACGACAAAGATGATGATGAACAATGATGGTGATGATGAGGAGGATGATGACTATGTTGATGATGATGAGGATGAGGGTGATGATGATGATGATGAGGAGGATGAGGATGAGGTTGATGATGGTGATGATGACGACGAGGATGAGGATGAAGATGATGATGATGATGATGATGATGATGACCATGATGATGAGGATGAGGATGAGGGTGATGATGATGATGATGATGATGATGAGAGTGATGATGATGAACAATGATGGTGATGAGGAGGAGGATGATGATGAGGATGAGGATGAGGATGAAGGTGATGATGATGATGATGACCATGATGATGATGCTGAGGATGAGGGTGATGATCATGATGATGAGGATGAGTGTGATGATGAGGATGAGGATGATGGTGATGATGAAGATGCTGATGAACAATGATGGTGATGATGAGGAGTATGATGATGATGATGATGATGATGAGGATGAGGGTGATGATGATGATGACGATGATGAGGATGAGGATGACGATGATGATTAAAAGAACACGATAACTATAACAATGTTGATTAAAGTCACCTATCGCCTATCGACGAATCATCACTAGTGGTTTGCAGTGAGAGCATACTTTGATCCATCGGTACTCGTTCTAGATTTTTTACATCCAAAAGAGCTACCAAACAAGCATTCTCATGACTTTATAACATCCTTTGAGCGCTGACATAAATCAATCTTCAATCTCTCTATTAATGTTGCAAAGTTTCCCTTAAAGCTGAATAGATCGAAGGACAGGAGGAATTATTGTTTTCTTGAATGCACAGCCCATGTCTTCATTCACTGCCCTATTTTCTTGAATGCACAGCCCATGGCCTCATTCACTGCCCTATTTTCTTGGATGCACAGCCCATGGCTTCGTTCACCATTAAAAAGTGGAATTATTTGTGTCCATCATAGTGTTTTCTAAATGGTATTATAATGGGATAAGGATGCCATTACTCTTTTTTACTCTTATACTAAATTAGTTAAAAAAAACCGCATATGCTTTATAGCTTTATCATATCGCATATGCGATATGAATAAGCTATAATGCATATGCGTTATAACGCATATGCATTATTTTAAAATTAAAATAATTGGCAGGAATAAAGTTTGGCATTAGGTTCGGAAAGAGCTTCAGACTACCGAACCTATTGGCTAGGACAAATAAACTAGGGCTATTGCTTGTATTTTAGAACTCTATCAATATGCTCAATTTAGATGGTGTATTTTGCTATGACATACACAATATTTTTTTATGAAAATCTAGGATATTGTAGAGTAAGATCTTACAATTCTGAATATGTAATTTTTTCCTTCAAAACTATGTTTTATTTATTTATAATTATTTTTCTAAATGACACATGTCAGTTTTCGAAAATACATACATCAATTGTTTGTTATATAACTTTTGATTTCCATCACCATTTCCCAATAAAACTATATGGTGCACTAGACGAGATCAAGCTCTACGATATTATATTTAGAAATCAAATATTTCATTACTTTTTCCCCCTAAAGTGTTGCACCCACACATAAGGTTTTAATTTCAAGCTTTTGTGACTTCAATAATTAATAATAATAAAAATAATTCATAAAAAATTCTGAATAAATAGTGTTTCACTAGGCCCATATGTCCTTTATATGTTTGCAAGATTTTATCCCAAATTGACATCATTTACCTCATATATTGTTGCACCTGCACAAACATATATGTTAAGATGTGCTGAAAATTTGAAAACCCACTTTCACATAAACTAATTTTACAATCATTTACACAAATTTTCTCTGCATAAATGTTACATATTATGAAAGCTGATTCAATTTCCTATCTTTTCTATTTTTACTTCATATTCAAATAAGTTAGGGAAGTACCCCTAATTGTCACCTAAAGTCAGAGCTTTTCGTTTATTCCAGTATTATGTGGCATCTAAAGTGTCTTAAAAGAAGTCCATGATTTTGCATTAGCCCTTTACAATGTAATATTTATAAAGCATTGTAATGTATTAAAAGTGTTGAATTTTAATGTTGATTTTTTTTCAAAGCTAAAATGACAACTTTATATTATAAAAAGTTATGTTATACATAATTACAATTTTTCAAAAAGATTCCACCTTTTGCTAGCTATCTAGATAGACTAAAACATCCCAAGAACACTAAGGACCCAAAAGTCTTTAAAAGGAAGCTACCCTCAAAAGTCACAACTACTGACCATCATATCAAAAGTCTTTGCTCAAAACTGGAAAAAAACACTAGCTACATACAAAAAGAGTAGTCAAAACTCATATATTACTCAATGTGTCTGAATGAGAAAAAAATCTATTACCAAGTAGCATAGATAACAACTTGATTTGCACATCACATAAATTACCATACAATGTGAAGTGTGAACATGTTCAAATTTAACATTTATTTTTGTTTCTTTAACTTTTCAATATAAATATAAAACATTTATCTATTCATTTCCTTAGGTTTGGTTCATTTTTTTATGTTCTTACAAACTAAGAGAACATTTCCTACAAATATTATTGTAAATATAAATTTACAATATTTATGACTTTAAGTATGATAATCATCTATATTCAAGCATCAAGAAACATTGTAAAAATACGTCTAGGTTGGTTTGTAGTAAATAGTTAGATATTGTTTTTCAACCTAGAAGTGTTTTTCTTTGGTTGGTTTGTTCATTGTGCACTTATTCTAGGATGAGATATTTCTCTTCCATTTAATTTATGTATATATTGAATTTTTCTTAGGCCTTTTATTGCACATTTTGGGGTAATTGCTAGTTTAAAATATTTTTTAGACATAATTTTTAAACTTTTTTAGCAGTTATTTATCTCATATTTTTAAAATTTATTAGTTATAATGATTCAAAAATATATATTTAAGTATTATTGATCAACTTATTTTATAATAATGATGATTAATGTTTACTAAAACCAATTTTTTTAATTTATATAAATATTACATTTTTTTAATATATATATATATATATAATTTTTTCAAAATAATTTTATTTTGTCACTATTAACATTTAAAAATAAGTTTTTTTACATGAAGATCGCATTCTATAATATTTTTAAAATAAGAAATATTTGGTTTTTATATTTTCAATTGGAATTAAAGTACTTAAGAGATGAAAGTAATTTTTATTCAATTTTTAATTCATAATAAATCAATTTAAATTTATCTTAATTTTCAATTTGTTATTTATATGTATGGGCTAGTACAAAAGCAAATCAATACCTAGAGCAAATCATGGATCTACACTACAGAGGTTTAACTATCTATGTACTATGGCCTAAGTCTAGGTTGTGGTTGGTTACGAGAGCCAGGAAGAAATCCATTAGACAGATAAGCGCCCACCAAGAACAAATCCATGAGCTTCCTTTAATCCAGCATTCGATGCACCCAATTTTACTGCATGAATCATTTTGTCATAGAGCAAATCATGGAGCTACACTCCCTATATTTAACTATCTATGTACTATGGCCTAAGTCTAGGTCGTGGTAGTATAGGTGTATAGTATGAATTAATTGGTTGGGGGGTGGGCATAGCAACCTTTCCTACTTCCATTGGAAATTCTTTTTTATATAAATGCCATTTCTTGAAGTTTCTCTCTCATCATAATTTCTTGCTTGATAGGTAGGGGCAATATGAGGAACTATCGCATCGCATGGGGGCCACTATGAGCACTATGATAAGATTCGTTAGGTTTGATTAGTGATTGAGGAATAATCATTACGACAGGCTCTCGAATAACCTTTACATTGAGGTGAAGATATTCTCCCATATAAGTTAGTTAGTAAGTAAGGGTAATACAATGGGATAAAAATGGTTCCAAATAGGCCCCTTGTCATGTATTCCATGTGTCAGACACAACATGTGCCCTAATATGTGTCAAACACAAAAAATTTTGTTCCCAAATTCTCGACATGTTCCACATGCGTCGAACACGTGCTAGGAATGCATCCCAATTTATTGACACGTGTCCCATAAAAAAAGACTTCCACGGGTTGAAAATCGGGATTTTCCCTTTCTCGACCCTTTCTTTATTTGCAGAGAGATATTTCGTGTCGCCAAAGAGGGTGTTCAAGACTTTCATGAGAGAGGGTGTCGATAATCCTTGCTATTGTCGGTGCGAAAGAGTAAGGGTATCGATTTGATGAAGCTTGAAGTAGTGAGAGAGAGTTTGTTGTTGTAGTGAACTTGTGAAGGACGTAAAGGCCATAATAACAAGGAACATAACAACGACAATGATGTTGATTGTGACATGGAGGAGTAGGAGGACAATTGATAGTGGCTAGTACCAGTGATGAGCTATGAGATTCTTTTGTGTGGCTATTTAGTATTTTCAGTTTGTATCTAGTAGTACTGTAGATACTAGATTGTAGTAGTATCTACTCTATTTTGTATTTTTCGGTGCTATTCTCTCGATATCAATGTAATACATTTTGATTTTGATGATTTAATAAGAAATATGAAATATGAAATTTATGGTTCAAAGTTCATAATTCATTGATAATGTTATTATTAATTCATCATTATCAAATTTCAATTGAATGATATTATGATTGATGTATACACTTTTAGTTTTTTAAAAATGTGAATATATATATGTAGTATATATATATCCCTTATGTCATGTTTCTGAGATAATCATATCTCGTATCAAATACTCATATTTTTGTGTCCTTCGTATCCTATGTGCTCATTTCATGTCATAAGACTTAGTCTATCATATTTTAATAACCTAAATTTTATTATTAAAATAAGTTTATACTAACTTATTTTATTATAGTATTTATTATATCATTATAATTGTTTTAAACATAAAGTGTTTTTTAGTTCATATTAAGAATCAAACAAATGTTAACTGTTTCTTTGACATAATCAATTTGTAATCGCCACACGCAATATTCCAATGAATTTAAAAGCTTATTCCTAGGCATAAGTAACTTTAACTAGGTGGAGAAAGCAACGGCATTGCTCCATTTAAATTTGACAATAAATCAGCATGTTCAATGGATATTGCCATGAGTAATATTCAAAGTGATATATCATGAATTTTTAAAAGGTTTTGTCTCCTCCATGTGGCTTGGGATCAAGAAACAAAATCTAAAGTTGTACATGGTAGAAATGGACAACAATAGATTTGTTTGATATCTTTATCAAGTATTTCCCGAGGAAAAAGACCGAAAATAAAAATAAAGGAAAGCATGAAATTGTAATAATGGAGTGTTAATTGTAATTAGTAAAATAGTTACCTACTATGTGTATAATAACTTTATAGTTATTAATTTTCATTTTTTTTGGCTCAAAGGTTTGGATAGAAATCCTTTCGAGAAGAGAAAGGCCTTGCGACCTCAAAGAAAGGAGTTCATTATGGTTGGATATGCTGAATATGAAAAGGGATACAATCGCTTTGATCTCTCCTTTCACAAAACATTCATCAAAAGGAGTATACAGTTCGAAGAAGAGCCCATTTAGGAGATCAAACTAGCTCAAGGGGAATGCTCAAATCCTCCACTCCATGATGATGTAAGTGATGATTCTTCCTATGATTTTTCTGATTCTAATATTGATTATGAGTATGATGACATGCATTCAGATCATGACTCACCCATTTGTCCAAAGTAGGCTGAGAAAACCATACAAGCAGCTGGTGATCTTGCTAGAGATCCACTAGACTCTAGGAAGACTAGATCTCAATTTCACAATTCTTTCTCTACTTGTGAATTGAATATTTCAGAGAGAGGCTTTATGATGGTTGGGTTTGATCCTTAGAAATATTAGGAAGCATCACTTGACCCAAGATGGAAAAGATCCATGCAATAAGAGTTTAAGTATTTGCAAGACAATGACACTTGGGAATTGGTTCCCTTGCCCTCCAAGGGGAAAATAGTACAATGTAAGTGCATGTATAGGACCAAAGTGGCTTCTGATGGTTCTGATATAAAGTACAAGGCCAAGTTGGTTTACAAAGGTTTCTCTCAAGTCCAAGGAGTGGACTATCTAGAGACATTTGCACCGGTTGCAAAGATGGACTCTATCAGGCTAGTTTTGGCCATTGTTGCATCTAAGCGATGGGAGGTTCACCGCATGAATTTGAAGAGTGTTTTTCTTCATGGTGAACTTCACAAGGAGATCTATATGCAGCATCCTGAAGGCTTCATTCATGATCCTTCACTTTTTTTTATGTTGAAGAAGTCTCTCTATGGCATCAAGCAAGTCCCTAGGGCATGGTATGCCAAAATGGACAATTTTCTTCTATCGTTTGGTTTTGAAAGATGTAAATATGATACTAATGTATATTTGTAGCATGTTGGTGATTTATTTTAGGTCATAGTATTATATGTTGATGACCTTTTGATTACAGGGAGCTGCACTTCTAATATAGGTTCAATTAAATATTCATTCCACAATGAATTCTCCATGACTAACCTTGGATTGTTGAAACAATTTCTTGGCTTAGAGATTGAGCCATCTAATGCAGGATGGCTTCATTGGCAGGATTCATGGATTCATTGCCTCAAGAATAAGACAAGTTGGTGCAAATGGGTACCATCAAATCCACCAAAGATGAAGCCCTTGCTGCAGGAGTTTTGAATCTAGTCAAAGGCAAGAAGAAAGCTAGATACTCGAAGCAGCAAGAGAAAAATAAGTAGAAGAAGCCCAAATATTCAGATGGGGTTTTGAATCCTAGCAAGGAAAAAGATAAGAAGAAGCAAGGGAAGAAAAAATGAAATTATTGTCACAAAGGTTGGAATCCATAGAGTTCATGCATGAAGAAAACCATTGACATGATGGTGCAACTCCTTGAGAAGAGCAACATTCCCCTGCCAGAAGGTGCAAGGAAGAAAGAGGGAGGTTCAAGCTCATAAAGAAAGGAAATATGCCATGCTTTGGTTGTTGGATCTTCAAGCTCTTATTCCTTCATCATATAATCAGTTTCCTCAAGGAAAATGGCTTCCATGCATGATTCCTTCTCCGCCCTACATCCTTACATTGGTCCATCCATCCTCATGGGTGATGATTCAGAAATCCAAGCCGAAGAGATTGGCAGGATTGATCTTGAAGATGGGTACTTCAACAATGTGTTGTTTTTGGCTGATCTAGCAGTGAACCTACTTTGTGTCTATCAAATTATAGACACTAGTACATCCAAGAGAGTAACATTTACTCAAAATGATGCGAATATATCAGAAATATCTATAGGCCAAGTTGTTGTAGTGGGTTTTTCTCACCATGATCCGAGAATGTACAAATTCTCTCAGATCCTTCCATACTCCCAAGGGAATGTGATATTGTCACATGCCAATGAGACAAGCACGTTGTGGCATGAGAGATATGGGCATCTCAAGTACATGTAACTTCAATCACTGAGCAAGGAAAGCATGGTGGAATGGCTTCCTAGCATCAAGTTTTCCAATTGCACTTGCAAAGGGTGCATAGTGGGGAAACATGTTGAGCGCAAATATGAGAAAGGAAAGGAAAGGAGGGATTTTCAAGTGCTTGATCTGATCCATTTAGATATCATAGGGCCTCTCCCCACACCCTCATATGGGAATTCAATGTATGTGTTGACTTTCATAGATGATTTCTCAAGGTATCGTTGGGTGTATTTTCTCAAGCTAAAATATGAAGTTTTTGAGACTTTCAAAGTGTACAAAGCTTTAGTTGAGAATGCATGTGGGAACAAGATCAAGGTTCTTAGGACTAAAAATGGTAAGGAGTATGTCAACAAGAATTTTCAGTAGCTTTGTGAATAATGTGGCATTCAAATTCAACATTTTGTGCCCTACACACAACAACAGAATGGTGTTGCAGAGTGCAAGAACAGAGCTCTCAAGGAGATGGCTACATGCATGATGGAAGCAAAGGATTTGAATCCTAATATATTGGATGAAGCTATAAATTTTGTTGTGTATTTTTAGAATAGATATCCAAACAAAGCATTGGAAGGAAAAACTCCATTTGAGGCTTGGAGTGATCACAATCCCAATGTTTCTCATTTCAGGGTTTTTGGCTCAAAGGCTTGGGCTAGAATTCCTACTGAGAAGAGAAAGGCCTTGAAAACTCAAAGAAAGGAGTCCATTATGTTTGGATATGTTGAATATGCAAAGGTATACAATCTATTTGATCCCTCATCTCATAAAACATTCATCGGAAGGAGTATATAGTTCGAAGAAGAGCCCATGCAGGAGATCGAACTAGTTCAAGGGGAGTGCTCAAATCCTCCACTCCATGATGATGTAAATGATAATTATTCCTATCATTTTTCTGATTTCGATATTGATTATGATTATTATGGTATGCATTCATATCATGACTCACCCATTTTTCCAAAGTGGCTTGAGAAAACCATACAAGCAGTTGGTGATCTTGTTGGACATCCACTAGACTCTAGGAAGAATAAATCTCAATTTCATAATGCTTTCTCTACTTGTGAATTGAATCTTTCAGAGACATGCTTTATGATGGTTGGATTTGATCCTCGAACATATCATGAAGCATCACTTGACCTAAGATGGAAAAAATCCATGCAAGAAGAGTTCAAGTCTTTGCAAGACAATGAGACATGGGAAATGGTTCCCTTGCGACCTCCAAGAGGAAACTAGTACATTGTAAGTGGATCTATAGGACCAAAGTAGCTGCTAATAGTTATGATATCAAGTACAAGGATAGGTTGGTTTACAAATTCTTCTCTCAAGTACAAGGAGTGGACTATACAAAGACATTTTCACCAGTTGCAAAGATGGACTCTATCAGGCTAGTTTTAGCCACAAGTCTCTCTATGGCCTCAAGCAATCCCTTGGGGCTTGGTATGCCAAGATGGACAATTTTATGCTATCGCTTGGCTTTGAAAGATGTAAATATGATCCTAATGTATATTTGAAGCATGTTGGTGATTCATTGCAGGTCATAGTATTGTATGTTGATGATATTTTGATTAAAGGGAGTTGCACTTTTGATATAGGTTCAATTAAATCTTCATTGCATAGTGAATTCTCCATGATAGACCTTGGTTTGTTGAAACAATTTCTTGGCTTACAGATTAAGAATACTGATGTAGGGATCAAGGCCATCCAAAAAAAATTATGTTTCATACTTTTTATTAAAGTTCAAAATGGTTGAATGTAAGGCAGCCAAGTGTCCATTCCTTTCAAGACTAAAACTAGGTGATTTTGGTGCATCTCCATTGGTGGACAACTTATTGTACAGACAACTAGTTGGGAGCTTGTTGTATCTTACACACTCTCAACCTAATTTGGAATATATTGTAGGTGTTTTTGCAAGATATATGTAGGATCCTCATGACATCCATTGGAAGGATGGAAAAAGAGTCTTGCATTATGTGCAAGGAACTAAACACTTCGGGGTACACTATGTTGTTGGTTCTCCACTAGAACTAGTTGGATTTACTTATTTTGATTGGTATGGATATTCCATTGAAAGAAAGTACACTTCAAGTTATGTCTTAATGGTTGCACATGCTCCCATATCATGGTTAAGCAAGAAACAACACACTATATCCCTTTTATCAGTTGAGGCTGAGTACAGAGGAGCAGTGAACGCAGCTACATAATGTGTGTGGTTACAAGTTATTCTTGGGGAAATTGGATTTGCATTTGATTTACCCATAGTAATTTGGTTTGAGAATAAAAGTGAAATAAATATTTCCATTGATCTAGTGCAGAGACAGAGAACCAAGAAAATTGAGATATGCATGCACTATGCTAGGAGCTTGGTGCATGAGCAGGTGATATTGTTGCAGTATTGCCCATATGCAGAGAAAACTAATGACATATTCACCAAGAGATTCACAGAGAAAAAATTTACCTATTTAATATCACTTCTTGGAGTGGATTACACATGGTGATGACTGATATTCACTTTCATATTTTGCTCCATGTCCATTTTAGAGGGGAGGTTTTTTTCCCACGAGGTTTTCCTCCTTACCTTGGTTATATGGACAACTAAATTTGTGTAAGAGATGACTTGAGCCTTAGTTTCTAAGGAATCAATAATATGATATAATTACACTAATTCAGTCTTAAGGGGGGTTATTATAGCATCATACCACCTAGTACCATGGTCACATACATCTAGGAAACACTTTCATTTGTCTTGTACTCATGTCATATGGTCCAAAACTTGGTTATGTTGTTCTATCAAGGTATTTGTGTGTTTGAGACTCACAAATGCTTCAAAGTTCCCTTATTTGACCATTCTGGATGTTCATGTGTCCTCATTAATGATTTCTTAGTCCTCGTTGCACTACCCATCCCTTAAAACATGGAAACTAGTTGACTAGAGGCGCCCATGAATGTATTTTGGTGGTTTTTTTCTCTTTTGGACCATTTATTGCTTCCTAGAGCCACTCCCACTCACCCATGCACTCCAACACACCTATCCTACCCTCATTTATGTCCTAAAATAATCTATCCACACTCGCACTATCATTCGTGACCATTTGATGTGGTTTGGTAAGTCATTGGTCCACTTAGGGGGGTCTTGAGGTCCAATCTAAGACTGTCGCATGTATGCATCCAAATTGCATCCAAAGGATAACGATTTTATCCTATTGTAATATAAACATGTTTCAGACATATTTACATGTTGGACATTCATAATAAACTCTATTATTTACACCATTTCGATGTGTTAATTTCACTCTTTTCAGTGTTTTCTGCATAATTTGTGGGTAATTTTGAATTGTGAGGATTCCCTTAGCTCCTAGATATTGTTGTGAATCATATTTTCATAGCCAAGAACTTGGGCCATGTGAAAATATATTTCTCACAGATGTTGCTATATGAAGTTTATGCAATGTAGAATGCCACATTCACGGAAATGAAGGTAAGAGAAGGTTCATTGATCAAGCATGTGAAAGAATCAAATAAGATTGTTAATAAGATGAAAAAAGTAGTGCATTAAATCGAACAAAAATCCAAGACCTGGGAGGAATGCAGGAACATGTTCGAAAATGGTGTAACACATGTTGAAACAATTTTGCAAATGAAGGAAGCATAGAGGAAATGTTTGTAGAAGCCAAATTCGTTCAACTTGGAGAGATCACAGAGGACCTTTGCAAAAAGGTCACAGAGATAGAAATCCAAGTGAAACCCAGTACACCCTCGAAGGTGTTAGAATAAAGAAGAAAAGTAGCGACAAAGGATGTGAAGAAGATACAAGAAGTAGAGGCAATGTATGCCAAGACCATCGGACAAGTTTCTCAGACTTGGTAAGAATTGATCAACGATGCAGAATTAGAAAAAGTCGTAGAGCAGATGCGCACTTTCGAAAAGGATGAGAATTAGATGAAGAACAAAATGAAGAAACTGCCCTTAGTAGAGAAAATGGCTAAGGCCATTGAAATGAAGAAACTTCAACAGAAATTCGTAGTGCTGCGAACTCAACAACAACAACGGACCGAAAAAGTAGAAGAATCACATGCCAAAGAAGAAAGAGTGACAGGAATCATTCAGGATGTACACCAGAAGGTGCAACAAGCAACATATTTCGTGGGACTTACAATGTTGGAACACATTAGTTCCGAACATGTGGAACAATTACAGAAGGAAGAAGAAGATGTGCAGCAAGAAACATAGGAGATAGTGAAAATATTCCAAGGTTTTCAAGGAAAGGTCATAGTAATAGGAAATTCATATTAGCATGTCTCGATAGGAGCCATAGGTGAGTGTTGGGGGCCTATTGGGCCTAGGAAAAAATAGGCAGGATTCAGTTAGAATTCTTCTTAGGAATGTGAAAAATATGGTTCCAGGAAGAAGGAAGTTGCGACGGAGGAAGAAAGAAGTTGCGAGAAGGGAGAAGAAGTTATGATGGAAGTAGAGGAGGAAGAAAGAGCTAAGACATAAGAAGTCACCATAGAGGATGTTGCAACAGAAGCAACCATAAGGGAAGATTTCGCTATAGAATGGAAGTTGCGACATAAGCATACACGGAGGAAGAAATTCACAACAGAAGGAACGATGCGATGGGATTAGCTGCGACAGAACAAACCATGATAGAAGGTCTTGTGCAGCGGCAGAAAAGGACAACTTGAGAGATCATGGGTACAGAGTCAGCTAGAGTCACACGTGCTTTAGGGAATAAATCATCTTTGTATTTTGGGTCGATAGTGCCTACTGATAGTTGTAACTAGAATAAGAATGACATCCTGTTTGCTAACAGAATGAAGTCGGTTGATTACAACATGTAAAGAGTCTATAAAAGAAAGAACCCAAGGTGTGGTGTGAGTTACTTACTTAGTCATTTAGTCACTTAGTTACTTCTTAGACGGTCATATTTAGTGTGGTTAGCCATTATCTATTTGAAGAGTTGAAGATTTATATAGTATAAGAGAGTCGATCCATGGTGTGTGCGGATTAACAATAGAGTGAAGTGGAAGAATATTTAGAGACAAAATATCAGAGAGAACAAGAGGGGAGAGAAGTATTTATGGATAATAGAAGAAGATCTAAAACATAGTATGCAACTAAGTGCATAGACAAAAGGTGCCATATATTTCTCATTCCATATGAAGAGCTCCTTGTGGTTTTTCTCAGTTGGGTTTCCATGTTAAATGTTGTGTCGATGTGTAGTTGATGAATGTGTTTATGTTTCATGAGTGTATATGATGAATGTGATTAACTCACAAAAATGTATATTGTGAATAAGTGTATATGTATTTGATTATGAAGGAGTTCTTTTATGCATGTTTCACACTATTGATAGACAACCTTTTTGTTAAAATATTATATTACTGTAATAATCTCTTTCAACAGATAAGCAGAGTAGCATCTTAAATGTGCATAATAGGTATAAGTCATATATCCAGTGGCTTTAGTCGAGCAAGTTGGTAAGGTATTGTAAGAGGAGAAATCCCCACCCAACTGCAGAAACCTGTTCTGGAAGTTACCCATAAGAGATATCCCAGGTGAGACTACATCGGCATCGTAGGTGCTTTAGACGGAGCCTTGCTCTGTTAGGCCAATATCTTGGTATTTTTTTACAGACAAAAGAAGGTCTAAACCTGGGTCAAAGGGAGAAACGACAACATATTCTATCAAATCCTTAAGGATGGTTCTCCATAGGAATACGGACCAATAAATGCTTACTAGTTCTATGGTGTTGATTCTTGTTTCTTCTCAAGATTTTTTTTATTATATTTCTCCCCCTTTTCATCATTTAGGATTCCACATTTTGTTGGATATATGAGATGATATATTTTGATATATTTTTTTTCTACAAGGAGGTAAATAACTTTCAATATTTTTTGTGATTAACCAAATATGGATACTTGACAGGGCTACCATGTAGATAAGATGTTGATCCAACCTCTTGTTGCATTAACTAAAATACTCATGGATAATTTTTTCACTTGAAGATACGACCCTTATATTCGACATACATCTATGGCTTATATTTTCAGCAAATAGTCTGATTGTTTGTTATTTTTTGTATCTGCTCTTTTATGTATGAAGGGTGGTACTTTGTTTGGTCTATTTGGCTGCCTGCAAGGATGGGAACTTTGTGTTTCAGCATTGTTTTCTATATTTTCTGGTCTATGGCCTAGTCTACGGGATGTATGGGTACATGGATGGCCATATGGTGAGGGGAGACCATTTTACTATGTATTCTAATTTTGTCTAGAAAATCTTATAATTTTTAATATAACTAGTATAACCTCTCTCTCTCTCTCTCTCTCTCTCTCTCTCTCTATATATATATATATATATATATATATATATATAATAAATTTGTTTCAAAAATATGTTATAGTTGCATAATGTCAAATTATACATTCAATATATGTCATTAATATGTCAAAATATTGGTATCCAAAGAGATATGATTGCAGTAATATCGATGAACTATTGTCGAAAGAACACATGATGTACAACGATATTTGATTATACATGTTATAACATTGTCAAAATACTGCCAAAACATAAATTTGAATAATAAACTAGAGATGAAATATTCTCTTAAAATATGTTTATAGGAGGTCGAAATGTTGATGCTAGGAAGGAAATATATTAAACCTCAAAAAAAGTGGCATGGGTTAGCATAAGAAAGATGTCATTTGGTGCTCAAAATACTGACATTGGGTTCAAAAATAATTTCCCAATGGCTTACCATGTGGACACAAAGTGATCTAACAATTTCAACTATGTATCGATGTGTAAAATGTATGATGTAGTTATGTCAATTTTATTCTAACAATTAAAAGAAATTGTTTTTTAACATTCTTACGTCAAAAGAATGTCTATAAAAATGTAAAAAAGAGTATCATTTTGTACTAGTGTTTGAATTATGTAAATGATGAGTAATTAGCATGTGTAATTTTATTTAGGGTTAGTACTTTCAAGTTTATCTTATTCATTTGACATGCTAAAGAAGGAATGTGAAAGGTATGTTTTTGTTACAGTGTTATGTGTAGGAATTTATGAGAGATTTGTGCATGCTTAATTGGATTATATCAAGAATTAGAACTGGACTTATTTCATAAAGTATTCCCATTTATATTTTTTACATTTCATTTATAATGACCTAATGTGTGTGAAAGAATGGTCAAATATCTACCCTTGTTCTATTAGTAAGGATATGGTAATCTCATTGTAGACTTGTAATTACCATAGACCATAATCCCTCAAACAATAAACCATGGGTTTTCTATAAGTCAAGTGTGGTTCACACCATATACTTATGAGTATGGTGGGATAGAAATCATGGACACCTAACCCATGGTAATTATAATGTTTGGTTACACCCCTCATGTGTCCCTGGATATACTAAAAATATATTGAATTAAACAAATGGATACTATTCCAAGAGCAGAAAAGTACCAGCTATATTAGCCTCAAAAAGCCATTTATATTTAACAACCTGGAAATTCCCTTTAGCATGCAATGGGATTTAATAAACTCCTCTTTCATCTTGTTCATTTTTAATATTAAATTTCTTTTTGTTATTAATATTAAAAATGAACAAGATCAAAGAGGAGTTTATTAAATCCCATTGCATGCTAAAGGGAATTTCCAGGTTGTTAAATATAAATGGCTTGGAAGCACATTTAAAAATAGCTGTATATAGATTCCTTATTATAATTTAAAATGTCATTTTAAAGAGTAAAGTAGTGAATATATAATTGTCTAGGCGAGATCTTTGTTGAGTTTAGCAAGTTTCCAGAACCTTACCCTTTCTTGCTTGGGCCTTTGTCAGGTACGCTTTGGGATGACCATTCAAGGAATAAAAAATTGGTTTTTTTGGACCTTTTTCATCCTGCTCAGTGCTGAACCCCGTGCTACAATCATTTGAAATGCTATATATTTATATCTAAATTAAAAATAACATATTTGAAAGGAATAACCTATCGACCTGACCATTTGCACCAATCCAATGCCCAACAGAGCATCGTAGCAGCCTAATTGGAGCCCTGGTCCTCTGATTGGTGCAAATGGTCGGGTCGATAGGTTATTCCTATTTAAAAGGCTAATTGAATTTATTAAAATATTTTGTCAGACACCATTTTTAAATTCTTTTAGTGGTAATTTATCTCATATTTTAAAAATTTGTTAAATTTAATAATTCAAAANTCCCTACAATTTAGGAAGCCACTGGGAGTGTCGAAACCAACCAAGGTCAGTTCACTTCAGTTAATGACTAGTCAAGCTAAGTTAGGAGTCAGTTACATTCCGTTCAAGTCCTCCACATTCAGTTAGTGCTAGGTTTACTTGATTGCGCACATGTGGGGCTCATTTCTCACCTACCACAGTCAGTTAACCATTAGTCAACACTAAATGTAACACTTGGTTGTGTTTTAGAGCTCCGATGAACTTCGATTATGATTTAGACAAGGACAATTAACTACTGGGTCCTCCGATAGTGATTTAGAGAAAGTCTTGTTTATCTACAGTCAAGTAGAGTCTAATCAATTCAAACTTCCTCATGTGGATTTGAATTGCTTGTGGCTATTAAATCCATTTTACTTTATTGTAATTATCATCTGGATTACTTTTTTGATTAATGAAAGCATTCACAGCTGCAATCCTTTTGCACTATTTCATTCTTCAATTGCTAAGTAAATTGTGAGATCTTCTTTGTGAGTTGTGTATTTGTCTACAGATCTATATGCTCAAATTTACATGGTATCAGAACCTCGATGGACAATACTCCTCTCCTCCTCAGATCTCCAACCGGATCATTTTGTATGTTTGATTGTGTGACAGGTTATCAACTTTTCTTACAGCATTCGCTACAATAGATCAGTCTTTCTTATTACATTCAAAATGGCTCATACAATGGAACCTCTCACTCCCTTCAACTATCACGAGTGGAC
>LPNX010711458.1:331029-350082 GCA_001517045.1 Pseudotsuga menziesii | reverse complement strand
TCAGGTATTTCTTGTTTTTGGGGTAGCGGGGTCCGTCAAAAGTATGCAGTGTGGGTACTCGTTGGATGCGGAATCAAATTCTGCATCCAATGAGCTCTCTCGATCGAAATTTGAGTAAAAACACAATGAGGTATGTCGAAAATACGAACAAAAAAAGTAGTTTTTTTTAATGACAAATATGTCAATTCAACCATTATGGTTGACTTATTTTATTGAAATTCTATTGGTTCTTGAATTCCTACTCACAAAAACTTATTTTGGCACATTTTCTTATAAGGCCCATTTTAGACCCCAAATTTCCTCTAATGAGGATGACATCAAAGTATTGCTTCGCACCAAGCATCTCTTCAGACTCATAGAAGAAACAGAGGAAGAGCCAGAATCAGATAAAGACAAAGCTAAGTACATGAACAGGCTTGATGAAGCCATTGGACTCATGCACTCCTCGGTCTCTAAATATATTTGATTTCACATCCAAGACTTGGACACTCCCAAGGAGGTTTGGGACAAGCTTTCTTCCTTATTTGCTAAGCATGATGAGATGAGGATCCATCAGCTAGAAAATGATCTGATTACTCTCAATCCATCAAATTTTGAATCTCTAAATGAATTCTTCTCAAAGTTCAAGAACCTGATATATCAGTTGAAGCAATGTAAAGTGAAGAAGGATGAAGATCAGCTCATCCTTGCTATCTCACCAAGCTCAATTCAGACTACTCAGTCTTTGTATCCACCTTCCAAATAGTAAGGCTCACTACTCCAAATTGGAAGATGCCCACTCTTAATGCTTTCATCCAATCTCTTATTTCTGAGAATGATAAATTGATCCAAATGGGGATCATTCGATCTCCCAAAGATCTAGCTCTTGTTGCAAGAGGAGATAAGGTAGCGAATGACAAAGGGAAGCAAAGAGATGAGCCTGAGTAGTCAAAAGAACCTTCAAGTTCAAAGAGAAGCAAGAAGAATGGCAAAGGCAAGGTCCTCTACCCTTGCTATGGAAGGGGCTTCCATTCAGAAAGCTCATGTATGAGAAGACAACTTGATGAAATGGCTCTTCTTTTGAAAAAGCACAACATTTTTGTACCTTCTAGCGCAAGGAAGGAAGACTCTAAAGAATAAGAAGAAGAATACCAAAGGAAAGGACATGCACTGAAAGGTTGTTGCACATCAACACCTTCCTTCCTCATTGATTCTGGAGCTTCCAACCATATGGCTGCATCCAGAGAATCATTCTCTTCTTTTCAGTCCTTTGATGGTCCTAGTCTTCAAATGGGCAATAACAGTAAATTCCAAACTAAATGGAAGGGATCTATCCAACTTGAACATGGAAGGTTCAAAGATGTGTTGTTTGTTCCCTCCCTAGCTTCAAACATGTTATCTGTCTATCGGATGACCCATACTGGATCTCCAAAGCGAGTGATATTTGGTCCTGACTCAGTGGAGATCACAGATATCTCTACTAGGAGTATCATAGCAAAGGGTATTGCGAATCATGCTTCAAAAGCATATGAGTTCTCACATTTCATGCCTCCTTCAGAACCAGTGCACTCTCAGCAGCCACCTGCAAGGGAAGGTAAAACCATTGCATCTACTTCTTTTACAACTTCTACTAGTATTGCAGATCCATCTATATCAGTTTATGACATTAAGATTCAGGGTGACTCAGATATAGATTCAGTCCCTACTTCCAAAATGGAAGCTAGGAAGATGATTGGAAACTCACCTGACACTCAGAAAGGAAAGACTCTTGTGCTATGTCATACTATTTTACCTCCTTCAGAGAGATGCAATAGACTTCCTGTAAGATGCAATATGGCAAGGGCTTAGTCTTACTACATTCAGAAGAATGGATATGATCATACACCTCTTCATTCAGCAAGAGATAGAGGTTACATTCCTCCTTCCTCCCATCATCATTTTTGGAGAAGAAGGAGAAGTCTACATGCCAGGCCCCAGAATACCTGTGCACAACACACCATGGATGCTGCTTCACTACCTCACAGAGATGAAGATTGCAGCAACATATTTTCAAGTTTTTCAAACTTGAGACCTGATTCTACCTGCTTAGTTAGAAGGAGGGATTTTTTCCCATGTGGTTTTTTCCCTGGCTCCTTGTATTGAGCAGTTACTTTATTTTACTTGATGTAATGGGTGACCTATGGTCTTAGTTACCAGGGCCCATAGTTTGTCCAAGTTAGCATTCAGGGGGGGTGTTAGGATTATTAATCCTCCCTTGTCCAAATTTGGTCATATGTCTAAATCGGGAGTCCATCCAGTCTATTTATAGTCATTACCATTAGAGGAATTTTGGGGTCTAAAATGGGCCTCCTAAGGAAAATAATAAAATAATATTGATTAATTTTGGAGGAAGAAAGAAAAAAACTACTTTTTGTGTTCGTATTTTCGACATATCTCCCTGTGTTTTTACTCAAATTTCGATCAGGAGATCTCATTGGATGTGGAATTTGATTCTGCATCCAACGAGTACCCATACTACACACTTTTGATGGACCCCACTACCCCAAAAACAAGAAATACCTAAAAAAACGTGATCATGACATCATCATCATGTTTTTTCAGGTATTTCTTGTTTTTGGGGTAGTGGGGTCCGTCAAAAATATGCAGTGTGGGTACTCGTTGGATGCGGAATCAAATTTTGCATCCAACGAGCTCTCCCGATCGAAATTTGAGTAAAAACACAATGAGATATGTCGAAAATACGAACAAAAAAAGTAGTTTTTTTTAATGAAAAATATGCCAATTCAACCATTATGGTTGACTTATTTTATTGAAATTCTATTGGTTCTTGAATTCCAACTCACAAAAACTTATTTTGGCACGTTTTCTTATAAGGCCCATTTTAGACCCCAAATTTCCTCTAATGCACCATTGGGTAAACTTGACCTAATTGGGGCACATATTTTAGCTACTAAAGTGTGGGGAACACTATTTCAGGCTCACGACCACTTATTTCACTTGATTGCATAAGTTTAGGAGCCTCCTAGAAGCCACTGGGAGTGCCAAAACCAACCAAGGTCAGTTCACTTCAGTTAATGACTAGTCAAGCTAAGTTAGGAGTCAGTTACATTCAGTTCAAGTCCTCCACATTCAGTTAGCGCTAGGTTTACTTGATTGCACACATGTGGGGCACATTTCTCACCTACCACAGTTAGTTAACCATTAGTCAACACTAAATGTAACACTTGGTTGTGTTTTAGAGCTCTGATGAACTCCGGTTATGATTTAGACAAGGACAGTTAACTACTGGGTCCTCCGATAGTGATTTAGACAAAGTCTTGGTTAGCTATAGTCAAGTAGATTCTAATCAATTCGAACTTCCTGAGGTGGATTCAAATTGCTTGTGGCTATTAAAGCAATTTTACTTTATTGTAATTATCATCTAGATTACCTTTTTTATTAATGAAAGCATTCACAGCTGCAAGCCTTTTGTACTGTTTCATTCTTCAATTGCTGAGTAAATTCTGAGATCTTCTTTGTGAGTTGTGTATTTGTCTATAGATCTATATGCTCAAATTTACAATATATATATATATATATATATATTATTTTTTCAAAATAATTTTATTTTGTAACTATGTTAAAAAATAGTTTTTTTACATGAAAATTGCTTTCTAAATTCTTTTTAAAATAAGAAATATTTTGGTTTTTATATTTTCAATTAAAATTAAAATATTTAAGAAATAAAAATAATTTTTATTCCTTTTTTAATTCATTATAAATCAATTTAATTTTATCTTAATTTTCAATCTATTATTTATATGTATGAGCTAGTAGAAAAGCAAGCAAATCATGGAGCTACAGTCTCTATGTAGTATGGCCTAAGTCTAAGTCTAGGTGGTGGTAGGAGTATAGGTGTATAGTATGAATTAGTTGGTTGGTGGGGGGCATAACAACCTTTTGTACTTTCATTGGAAATTCTTCTTTATATATAATGTCATTTTTTTGAAGTTCTTTTCTGATTATGATTTCTTGCTTGATAGGTAGGAGTAGCATGAGGAACTGCCACACTGTATAGGGGCGAAGTTTTATTTTGATCATGATTTCTTGCTTGATAGATAAGGTAGCATGAGGAACTGCCACACTGCATAGGGGTCATTATGAGCACTATGATAAGGTTTGTTAGGCTCGATTAATTATTGAGGCATAATCATTATGGAATGCTCTTGAACAACATTTACATTAAGGTGAGGATACTCCCCCATATAAGTCACTTAATAAGTAAGGATAATACAATGGGATAAAAATGGTTCCAAATAGGCCCCTTGTCGCGTATTTCGTGTGTCAGACACAGCATGTGCACACTAATATGTGTTGGACACGAAAAATTTTGTTCCCAAAATATCGACATGTTCCACATGGGTCAGACATGTGCTAGGAACATGTCCCGATTTTTGGACACGTGTCCCATACAAAAGGACTTCTACAGGTTGAAAATCAGGCTTTTCCCTTTTCCGTCCCTTTCTTTCTTTACGAATGAGAGATATTTCTTGCCGCCGGAGAGAGTGTTTGAGACTTTGATGAGAGAGGGTGTCGACAATCCTTGCTATTGTCGGTGTGAAAGAGTAAGGGTGTCGATTTGCTGAAGCTTGATGTGGTGAGAGAGAGTTTGTTGTTGTAGTGAACTTGTGAAGGCCGTAAAGGTCGTAACAACAAGGAACATAACAACGACAATGATGTTGATTGTGACATGGAGTAGGAGGACAGTCGACAGTGGCTAATACCAGTGATGAGCCATGCGATTCTTCCATGTGGCTATTTAGTATTTTCATTTTGTATCTAGTAGTACTGTAGATACTAGATTGTAGTAATATCTACTCTATTTTGTATTTTTGTATTTTCCAGTAGTATTCTCTTGATATCAATATAATACATTTTGATTTTAATGATTTAATGAAAAATATCAAATAGAAAATTCATGATTCACAATTCATAATTATTTTATTATTGATTCATCATTATCAAATTTCAATTAAATAATATTATAATTAATATATATGCTTCTAGTTTATAAAAAATATGGATGGTTATGTATAACGATCCCTCATGTCATGTCATGTTTGTGGGGTAATCATATCTAGTGTCAACTACTATTTATCCTCGTGTCATAAGACTTAGTTTATAATATATTAATAAACCAAATTTTATTATTAAAATAAATTTATACTAACTTATTTTATTATAATATTTAATTATGTAGCTATATATTTTTTAGTTTTTTTAATTCATATTAAGAATCAAACAAATGTTAACTTGTTTCTTTGGAAGTAAGCTATCTACCTCGATCGTTTGCACTAGGGTCCATATGATGCCGTAAAGTAAATAGCTTACTCTGTTACCCTTTTGTAAGACCAAGACTTACTTACCCGTTTTCACACTTTCATACACTTGAAATTTTTATACCATCGGGCATGATGAGTCGAAGTGGTTATTAGGCATGACTAGAAATCACGTAAGCTTTGCCCGCCCAGGTTTGAATCCTGCCATCCCGGTTAACATTTTCAGATGGGGATTGTGTACACTTTAACTTGGAAACTTATCCTTACGGTTTTCTCATTTTCAAATTCAAATTGTTCAATTTTTTGCTTACGGCATAGATGCATAGCCATATGTGTGTTTGATTCCTATGGTTGGAATGCATCGGGCCTTCAATAGTGTGGTAGCAGAGTCCAGTAGATGAGATCTTGGATACACCCTGACTCCTTGCCATTTAAACATAAAATGCACTCGGAGCCTCTTTTCCAGCTTTGAGGTAGAGTGATGGAACATTATGTAATCATTGTGTAAGCAATTTAATTATGTATAGAAATTTACAAGTATATGAAAGTGTAAATACCGGTAGTAAATATAAGTAAATAAGTTTGGGTAGGTAACTAAGTAAGCTATTTACTTGACGACATCAAATGGGCCCACGTGCAAATGGTCGGTCGACTGGATAGGTTACGTTTCTTTGAATTTCTCAACTTTTTAATTGCCACGTGCAATATTCCAATAAATTTAAAAGCTCGATCCTAGGCATAAGTAACTTTAACTACGCGGAGAAAGCAACGGCATTGCTTCATTTAAATTTGACAACATATTGCCATGGCCCATGAGTAAGATTGAAGATTGAAGGTCATGTATCCTGAACTTTTAAAAGGTTTTGTCTCCTCCACGTGGCTTGGGAACAAGAACTCTTGGAAATCTAAAATTGTACATGGTAGAAATAGACATGTCCAATTCAGGTTGAATGTGGAACCTAACATGTCCAATTCACAGCTCTCCACTTGTCATGTTATCACAACTTGGAGTTTTGATTCCTCTCGTGACCAAAAAAAAGAGTTGTATGTGACTATGGCAGCAGAATAAAAAAAAGTTAAGAAATGCGTGTTTCTGATTGCAAGACCAACTGCGTCATTAAAATAGGCTGTCTAGCAAGTTAGATATAGAAGAGATGAATGGATTTGACGATAAAGACAGGTGTTGGGAGGTACACAGACATACCTATAGAGCCGTGCCGACATGACGGTTCTGGTTCAACACTTCCCTTAAACGGGGCGCGACAGCTGGCTGCATGATAATAGAAAAGTTCCTTTCAGGGGCCTAGGGTTATATGAACCTTTATCTTCGGTCGGTGTGGTGGGCGATGTGTCTCTTTCAATGCCTTAGACAGCAGACAAGAGTCCAGGGCATTTGGACAATATTGAACATAATTGGAGCTATTCCATTTTTCTGTCGTTGCTCATGTCTTCTTCGTTTGCTTTTTCACTTACTGTTTTCGGTGTTTGGTAAAATGTATTATTCATAATTCTTTTGATCTTTTCTCTCAAATTTTTTTTGTTATATCACATCTAAAATGAAAATGCTGATCACTAAACATGATTACTAAATTATCAGGTGAAACATTTAACATGATTACAATAATATATGTTAATAACAATTTAACATAGGATAATCTAAATATTAAGTATATATTAATAATAAATTACAATAAATAATAACTTTTTAAAAATAATATTAAATATCTTTTATATAATTTATATATTAGAAACACATTTTAAAGAATTGAGCAAATTATATTTATTTTTTAAAATAAAATTTAATATATATAAATTAAAGATAATAATAATATTTAAACATTTATAATAAGAAAAATTATTACATTTATGTAACAAATAAGAAGTGTTTCCTTCCTATAACTATGAAGCCTTGAATTTGATTATAGTTTTAATCATGTAGAAGAAGATAATAGGAGTATGGAAGTTTTTTTATTGTGTGAAGGATAAATATAGAAAACTTTTGATTATAGTTTTAATAATAATTCTTATATGTAGAAAAGGATAATAGGAGTATGGAAGTTTTCTATTGTGTGAAGGATAAATATAAAAACTTTAGGTAGAGGGGAATTTAAGAATATAATTTTTAAACTATTAATATAATTAATAGTTTTGTGTAGTTTTTTGTTATTGGAATTCTAATATATCTTGAAAAAAAGAAAGAGAAATATTATGTTAAAATTTATCATATATTTAAATTTGGATCTATAGATGTTACATCTAATTCTTGTCAACATCATGTTATGAGATAAGTATCTCATTGTTTGTCTAAAAAATTTTAAAGATGGAAGTTGAAAAATGAGTGAGAAAGAGTAATTCCTTATTCTAAGCCACCACCTCACTTTCCCTATTTGCAACCAGTGATACTCATCTCAGCAACGCATTTTGTCCATGTGCAAAGAGTGGTGCCGCCACCTGCTTCACATTTACAAGAGGCAACGCTCCCCTAGCATTGAATATCTTCCTCATAAAAGGTGCGGTGTTCAACTTATGAAGGAATAAAAGAGAGGTTCAAGAGGCTTCTCGAGGGTGGCCTTCGTGGAGCCTCATCCCTATGAATTAGGATAGGTAGAACTCGTGATCCCCTATCCTATGGATGATCCCACTACCTCTCCCATGGAATCTTCTACCTATTCTACCCTTTGAAGCTTTTATATAGTAGCTCATCCTATATAAAGGAGGGAGAACTAGAATGTGTAATAACATCTAAATTCTGGCCAAATTCCCTTAGACTCTTGAGTGATCAGGAGGCAATTTGAAAGCTTTGAGGCAAGATCCTATTAAGACGAGTTCTCAACACCAAGGCATCCATTGTGTTCTCTCATTTATTTTTTAATGCAAATATAGTTACGTTCTCATAAACATTGTGTATCTTATTCTTATGCTTTGTTTATTGTTTAACTCCTTGGTCTTTTACATAAGATTACAAATTATCTTGTCACTCTCACTTGGTTTGTTTATGTTGTGTCTATTGCAGGATCTCAGTATAGTTCAAGCATATCAAGGTTCAAACCTTCAAAGCCAATAAAAGGTAAAGAGAGTAGTCAATTCAAGTAGTTTAGTTAATCCTAGGGAAAGGTTATTTATTATGTAAGTGTTTTGTTTTTGTCTTGAGTCACTAAAGCTAAAGAAAAAACCTTTGTTATTATTGGCTCAGTGTTACAAACAACAATAGATATAGACAAAGTATCAAAACATATATTTTGCATCTCAAACTTATAATTATATTTTTTTAAATTCTTAATTTTATAGATCTTACAAATTTTTTAATGAAATTAAATACAAATACTCTGTATCCTTATATATTAATAATACCACATTCCAATTAACAAAATTTTATTTAAGTTATTAAATTGAATTAATAATATTAAACTTAATTTTAAAATTTTGATTTTGTTTTTATAAATTGTTTTAAACACTAAAAATTTAAGTTTATAATTCAAAAATTGATATAATCCAAGTTACATACCACAATTGTAAATTAATGAATTCAATCTTAATTACATTTTAAATAAAAAAAATATCCACTATTAGTGTCTTAATTTTGTAAATTAATAAATTTAATATTCATTATTTTTATATAAAAATTATGCAATATTCATTACTTTTTATATAAAAAAATCATTTCTATGTTTCCATTGGATTGTTTTCTTTTCCACTTTAAGAATTTAATATATGTTTTTATAACAGTATTATTAATCTTATCTAATATAATTCTTTTCATAACAATATTTTTGATTAATTTTATATTGCTATTTTGTGTAGGTTTCTGTTCCATTATATAGTTCTAAGTTTTTATTCATTGAATTAGTTCTTTGCTCAAATAAATCAGGATGATTTTTTTCCCAACCTCCAATGATGTACTCTATCTGTATGGAGATAAACTAAATATGCTTAAAATTGACATGATGCTTCACTATCAGGTAACATGCATAGTGTGTAGCCAGACACCATGGGCGCATAAGGAATTTGTATGAAACCTGAAACCTTTAATTTTCTTAAAATTGACATGACGCTTCACTGCGGGGGAGCATGAGTGTAACCATCATGGCATAAAAGGTCTCAACTATGAAACATGATTAATTATTGTTTCCCCAACTAACTGGACATAGATATTACAAGTTGAAAATATTCTCTTAATTTAAAATGAGTTGTTAATATGTAAATTAGTGAAGGAGCAAGATAATCTTTACGTAATCGTTTCGAAAGAGAGTTTTGGAATGTGTTTTGGTATTATAATATTTGTGTTCAGAGGGTAATTTTGCATTTTAATTCGATGATGTGTGAAAATTGATCTAATTATATATATAATAAATTATAATTCAAAATTTATAATTTTTTAATGTTTTTATTTAATATCATACTCTACAAAAAATTAATAAATTTGTAAGGATGTATTTATAGTTATATGTTATATTTGTAATGTTAATAAATTAAATAAAAATATTAATTTTATATAAACATTATAATAAAATCAACATAAATTTATCTTAATTAAAAAATATTAAATATAATTATATAATAAAAAATAATGAATTCTATTATAAAGACCTAAATGCTATGTGTACTCACATTCTGTCATCATGTCAAGTAAACATTGCATGCCTTCGAAAGTGACAAATCTGTCATAACCAAGGCTGTAGCCATAAGAGCTTTTATGTCTACTACGTCTGTTTGGCAAAACTTTGGCCCGGCCCTTCTTGATTGTAGTTGAAGTCATGGACATAATTTTTAATACACAAGTTAGTTATATATATATAATTGCGATACCATTAAATGAAATTCAAATGACAAGGTCTCATTTTGACTTTTGAACCGTTATTCTTTGTTTATATACTCTTTCAAAATTGGTTTTAGCCATTCAACCTGAGGTTATAGAACTGGAAGAACAAAGTTATGGAAGTGGAAGAACAAAGCAATAGAGGAATCAGACATTTCGTCACAATGAATTGAGAGAACAAATTTGCATCCATATGTAGCAAAATCAAGAAGCAGCATTTTGTTGTAAGCTTATAAGAGAAGCCAAAATATGCAAGATTTTTGGATAAAAAAAGCTGAAATATAAAGAAAGCTGAAATATAAAACAAAATGTAAACTCAATAAATATATGTATATATATTGAATACTACATCTAGGATGGTAGCTTTCATAGACATTTAATCTTACAAAGAAAACTTTAAAATTCTTATCACAATTCACAATAATAGTGTCCATAAACATTTACTATTAAAAAAACCAAAAACCTTTAAATTCTTATCACAATAATTTATTGTTACTCAACAACCCTATCATTGGCTTCACCTAGAAGCCCACAAGGCAAAGAGATATACTGCAAAACGTAACCCCATATAAATTGGACTACTACTACTATGATGGCAGACTACTGCTTATTTCAGCGACAATACTTATTCAGACTACTGCACGGTTTTTATGTCTTAAAACCGTGCGGTAATACATATTAAGATAGCTTAACACAGCATACACGCGGGGCAACACCAGCTGGCTCAGACGTAGTTATAATTATTTATCAAAGGTTTGTGAGCAGAGAAGGAGAGTGCAGGACAGCAGGAGAGGTTTGTGAGCAGAGAAGGAGAGTGCAGGACAGCAGGAGGAACATTGAGAACGCGATCAGAAAGCCAAGAAATGCAATTCTCTCTGCAGCCCACCAGCAGTAGGTGATGTGATTATATTTCTCTGAAATATGATCTTCTTTTTCATGACATATGACGCTTTCTCTGTTATAGTTCATCAAGCGAAAACGGTTCCCTATTTTCAATGTAATTCCACGCTGAGCAACGATAAAATTGCGACGGTCTTCTTGGAATTGTCGTCGACTTTTGAGCAGCTGGAATTGCCCAACAAATTGACGAAGAATACAGTAAGGCAATGGTTAACAGAACGAGTGGAACTGTAGTCCACCAATATTGCTCAGTACAGCCTGTTGTCCCGGGCTTTATTTGCTGTTGTGCATAAGAAAAGAGGGCAGTGAGAAGCGCTCCTTGAATGACAACGTAAATATTTAAGCATTTGTATATGTGATCACTACGGGTGGCGTAGGCAGCGTGCAACAGGGGAATCTGACGATCCAAATAACCCATAACTCCAATATTCATGATGTCACCCTGCTGCAAGTTTTCTTCGAGGGTAGCATTATCAATATTATGAGCCGGAACTGCTTCTCCCATTTCTAGGTAAACGACTTCTTGGCTTCCCAAGTTGTTCAATTGACTGGCCATGAAAATTTTCAGTGTAACCTAATTCAATTTACAGAAGAAACTGTAAGAATACTTTATCCTTATAGATCTATTTTAACTTGACCTTATATAATTTGGTCCTTGCTCTAAATTCTTCTAAATATCTATAATTTGATCCTTCTTAAACCAAAGTTTAAATAAATTTATAATGAAGTTACATTTAAAACCTAAAACCAATTCAAATTTCATTAGTTTTACATTGAAAATCAAAATAATTTTATGCTTAATAAACAAAGATTCAAAGAGTCCAAGACTAATATTAAAAATAACTATAAAAATGATTGAGCACTAGAGATGCATACAAAAGCGATTATAATTAGCAAGGCTGTCCGAAAAGCTGGAACCGAAGAGAAAACAGAGAGTGAAATATCACAGGATCGTTGGAGCTCCACCACATGGTTTTATAGCATTACGCTCACATAAAATAAAATAAGTAAATACATTACGCCAGGAAATTTCCCATGGTGGAGTTTGATATCGTCAGAAATCACATGGGCTTTTCTTAGAAAGTTCATGGACTCGACATCATAATTACACGACTAGAGAACCTTCCCCCGATATTTATGTGGTGATTATTGTAGCTAATTTTTTAAAAATAGATTTTTATGTTAATAGACTTTTTTATTTAAGATTTGGGGTAGATTATGGTTTATGTTTTTTCATATGAGGATGACAAAAGTGTACTATCCAAATTGATTTTATGGTAGTCATTCAAAATAAACAATTATTAAAAAAAATATAAAAAATAATCAGTAGTTGATGAGTGGATAACCAACTCTTCATGGCACATAACTAGAAGAATGGAGAGAGAAAAAAAAACAAGAATATAAAAAGTAACTGATGGTTCATAAATGGATAGCTCACAGCTAATGCATGAATAAAGCATGATTTTGGGTGGACTTGTGGTTAAAACATGGATAACTTATAATTCAATTTAAATTAATAAGTGGTTGTGCTACTTTTAAAGTTTTAATATAAATAGTGAATTTTTAAATATCAAATATGTTTATATATATTTTTTTAAATTGTCACTATCTTATGATGATATTTTTACAAAACTTGAATTTAGTAAGCATTGATATGAATACAATTTTTTGAGGTGAATTATCTGTTTGAATCTATTAAGCATTGACATAAATACAATTTTTTGAGGTGTATTATTTTTTGAATGTTAAATTTTTACACTCAAGAAATTGGATCCCTCTATGGATAAGGATGAGACTGGACAAGGATGAGATTGACACGGGATGTGAAGAACCTCAGCAATAAACATGTATTACTTCATAAAAGAGTATTACATATCAAGGAAATCAAAATTGTTATTTACAATTAGATAACAAGATTATTAACAAGAATTTACTAACTAATAACTGAAATATTATTTACAATGATTCAAAGGATTTTTCAACATTTCCCCCTTAATCCGAAGGGACATTTGACATGCCAAGCTGCATTCCAAATTTTTTAAGCTTCTCACGGCCCAATGCTTTAGTAAAGATATCTACAATTTTCTCTAAAGTAGATAAATGTGTCAAATGAATGATTTTGGCCTCAACATGATGTTGTATCAAGTGATATTTGGTGTTGATATGTTTGGTTCAATCATGGAATTTTGGATTCTTGGCCAATTGAATTGTAGAAGAGTTGTCAACAAAGAGAGGCGTTGAAGTCATTTGTTTCTCTTGCAAGTCTTCAAGTATTTTATGAAGCCAAATGATTTTTTTGTGGCTTGAGTTGCTGCAACATATTCGGCTTCAGTTGTAGAATCAGCAGGAATATATTGCTTTTGTGATCTCCATGTGATAGTTGTTGATCCAAGGTTCATCAAATAGCCTGAAGTAGAGACCCCATTCTCTTATCTCAATCAAAATCAAAATCTGAATAACCAGTGGGATGGAAGTCTGAAACTTCAGAATATTTGATGCCATAAGATTGAGTGCCTTTTAAATATTTGAGCACTCGCTTTGTTGCATTCCAATGACCTTCACAGGGATGATGCATAAATCTGGAAAGTATTCCTACAACAAAAGCTATGTCAGGACGACTAGTAGTAAGATAAATTAAACTGAACCAACAAGTTGTTTGTACTTGTTGGATCTTCAAATGTGTTATCTTCATTTTAAGTAAGCTTTAGATTCTGCTCCATTGGTGTAGAAATAGGATTACAATCTTGCATGACAAATTTGTTCAATAACTCTCCAACATATTTTTTCTAAAAAAAAAATGTGCTTTAGTTTTTTATCTACTTCAATTCCTAAATAATAATGTAATAATCCCAAATCTATCATATAAAAAATATTTTTCAACTCTCTTTTAATAGAGGCTATATAATCATCATTATTTCCTATGATAAACAAATCATCCACATAGACAACTAGACATATAACCGATCTTCCAACTTTCTTGACAAATAAAGTTGCATCATCTAGATTGAAATGCTTATAATTCAATTTGAGAAGATGTTCAATTAACTTTTCCTACCATGCTCGGGGTGCTTGCTTCAAACAATACAAATATTTTACCAGTTTGCATACCTTTTGTTCTTGACCTTTGATAGAAAAACCTTCACGCTGAGCCATATAAACATATTCTTTCAAGTCTCCATTCAATAAGGCGGTTTTAACATCCATATGATGTATTCTCCATCCTTTTTGTGCTACTAAAAAAAATAAAGTTTGAACAGTGCCCCATTTAGCTGTAGAAGCAAATGTTTCTGTGTAATCAACACCTTCTTTTTCTGCATATCCTTTTGCTACAAGTCTCTCTTTGTGTTTATCAAGTGAGCCATATACTTTATACTTGTTCTTATATATCCACTTGCAACCAATATGTTTGGTTCCAATTGGAGTGTCCACCCACCTCCAAGTTCCATTTTTTATGAGAGCATCATACTCTCTTTAAATTGCACTTTTCCATACATCACTAATTACTTCTTGTTGAAAAGATGCAAGAAGTAACATCATACCTTTTTCATTCACAATCTAATGTGACAAAATCATCATACCTTTTTGGAAATATGTTAGTCCGTATTGATTTACAAACTTGTTGATGTGGTGTTTGCTATGTTTCTCCTTCAAGAGAAGGTTCTTCATTATCTATGAGAATTAATTTATCCATTCCATTAACAATATCATCAACTATCTCACCCTTTGTTTCATCAACTTGTGCATTAGAATAAATTGTTGCTATAGAAGAAAATACCTAGAACAAGAATCCCCCCTTCAAGATTTGGAATTCTATTATCCATTTCATGATAGATTTTTTTAGAATGAAAGCTATCAAGCTCGACAATTTTTTTATCAATAGTGAGTGCATCTTTCTCAAATTCAAGAAATATAACATCTCTAGAAACAATAAAATTCCCATTATCTTCATCATACAATCTATAAGCTTTGGAAGTATTAGAATATCCCAAAAAAATACACTTTTGACTTATTACTCCCAATTTATTTTTTTGTTGCTCAGGAATCAAAGCATAACATGTAGAACCGAAAATTCTAAAAATGCTTGACAGCTGGAAGATGGTCATGCCACATTTCATAAGGTGTTTTGTTTTGTAGTACAATAGAAGGAAATATATTCTTAATGTAGACACCACAATGAACTGCTTCTCCCCAAAACATTAAATTAACCTTCTTAAAAAACATCATTGATCTTACCATATTCAACAGTGTCATATTCATGCATTCTGCCACACCATTTTGTTTTGGATTATAAGAAACAATGGTTTGATGTTTAATACCATTCTCCTGTAAATATTTTTCAAAGTATTGAGATGTATATTCACCACCATTATCAGTTCGAAGGGTTTCAATATTGAGCGGAGATTCATTTTTAATCCACAAATGAAAATTTATAAATGTATCAAAAGCTTGAGATTTTGCTTTTAATAAATAAACCTAACTAATACCATCCAACATATGTATTGAGTGATCTTGTTGTCTAATTTTCACAATAGATATTAGATTTCACTTCAATGGTGGAACATAAAGAACATCATAAAGTATGTAATCACCAAGTCCTAATAATTTCATTCTAACAGAGCCAATTCCTAAAGGTTTTAACTAAGATTTATCCTCCATATGTACTACCGCATCAATTTGATCACTAAATGTATCAAAGAACTCATTTTATAAATGTCATATGACATGTGGATCCAGTATCTAATAACCAAATATAATTCCAAGAAAATGAAGTACTAAAAGATTATTCAATTCCAAGATTACAATGTGCAACAACATAATGTGCAAATTCAGGAGGGTTACCTTTATCCTTTCCTTTATCTTGTATTTTCTCTTTGTTGTTAACAATTTTCTCCCAAGAGATTCTACAATAACTAGCAGTATGACTATTTTTTCTGCATTTATAACATAGTTTCTCTCCTTGATTAAATATTCCCCCTTCCTCTGTAATGACCTCTTTGTCCTCTACCTCGACCTTTGCTTCTATTTTCATCCTTTGCAAATTCTTATTTTGATTTGTGTCCTTTCTGTGCGAGACATGCAGTTTCTTCATTGAGATTAGACTCCTTCTTCCTAAATGTTTTATCTCTCTTTGCAATTTTCTCAACAAAATTTTCAAACGGCATAGCTTTCATCTGGACACTAGCTTGAAGTGATTATAAATAGTGAGTATAGGAAGGGTGGAGAGATTTAATAAATGCAGTAAGTTGAATGTCAAATTTTACACTAGTTGCATCAATATCATGGAAAAAAGATCTAATTTCATAAGCAAGTTTCATTGGATCATTATCTTTTAATTCTAACTTAAATAACTTCATTAACAATTGTATGTTCAAGCTTAGAATGTGAATCATACAAATCTTTTAGTTTCTTTAATGCTTCCCAAGCACTTTTACTAGAAACTAAATGTCTACTTACTTATTCACTTACAAAAGCAATGATCAAGGCATAAGCCTTCTTGTCCTTGCTTTTCCATAACGCTAACTCTTAGGTATTAGTAGGTGGTACTTGTGCACTTTTATGCACTTCATCTATTGCATCTCCATCTTTCTTATCTTCAAAATTCTCATTCTCACAAATTCCACCCCACATATCATTAAAAATAAGGGTATTTTTAACTTTACGAAACCATTCATGATAATTTTCTTTACCAGACAAAATTAATCCAACAATTGAAGTTAAAGAATTCATTAAAATTTACTCTGTACAAATTACAGTCTGATATATTGTTTTCCTCTATGTGGATGTTCTTTAAAATCTTTTTATCTTCTAAAAAGATTTCCCCAAATGTTTAATAATTCAGTTTAAAAGAAAACTTGTACCCAAATATAAATGGTGGCTTAAAAGATTTTATTTTCTAAAAAGAACTCCCCAAAGATTTCATAATTAATTTAAAGAAACTATTGCATGCAAATATAAATGACGTCCCTCTTTCTTTTTGTTCTTTAAAAATAAGAAAATCATGTTCTTGTAAATAATTTACGTGCAATCTCCCCTATATGTGCATTCTTTCTTCCACAGTCTTTACTAAACAGCTCTCATTTCTTGGTGATAGCTCTTTTGCGGGCTCCTCCTTCACAGGCTCCTTCTCTCTCACAAATGATTCGTTGCCTTTCTCTAATACCACTGACACATGTCGTGAAGAACCTCAACAATGAATGTATTACTTCGTAAAAGAGTATCACATATAAAGGAAATCAAAATCGTTATCTATAATTAAATAACGAGATTATAATGACAATTTACTAACTAATAATTGAAATATTATTTACAATGAAATCTCAAAGGATTATTCAACAGAGACAAGTGTTATGGAAGTTGTTACAAATTCAAAATAAACAATTATTAAAAAAAGAATACCTAATTAATTGATGAATGGATAACTCTTAAGTGATGCATGGATAGAGTCCTTAGTGATGCATGTATAACTCGTTGTTTGTGAGAGATAATTGTGAGAAATAACTCATTTAACTAGAATAAGGCAAGAACAATAACTTATTAATGACACTTAATTTGTGACCTATCAATGTTCACCAACCACAGGTTAAGTGGTTATGCTACTTGATAAGTTATTAGTCGACATGAATTTTTACGCAGATAAGCANTCTTTTGGCACATTAGATGCAATACAAAACTGAAAAAACAGACATCCATCAACTTGCATGGATATTTTGAGACACTTACACAATGAATCTTGCGATTAGTAAAAAATAAGAAATGTAGGAAATTGAATGAACTTTCCAAATATATATTCTTTTTCTATTGAAAATGTTGTCAACTATCTAATGTTAGATAAATTTTAATGGGCACTTTTTATTTTTGTGACAAATTATAAGGTATATGTTTTTGTGGGTGCAGCGTCTGAGTGTCTAAATCATGGAATAAACTTATGAAAATTGGTATACATATAGAGAACATATAGGACTAGTGCAAAACTATTTTTCCAATAATAAAAATAATATTTTTTAATTTTTTTTTAATTATCTAAGAGATCAAACCTCGAAAACGGTACATCATTTGTGGGTGCAGCGTTTGAATGTCTTAATGCAATTATTTGGAAATGGGTTTTTTATAACATGTAGAGATTGGTGTTCTTTAGTGCACCATCCAATTTTTTTTTTAAATGGTTGAGAAACAAAAGAGATATGGAAGAAACACTACCAGTGTGTTTTTTGAGTTGAGGAGTGATGACAGAAGATAAATAAGAAAAAAATAGAAAAAATTATGTATTCTTATTAAAATTTACATATTCAGAATCTGCAAAAAAAACCATATTTGTTTCTAAAATCTCATAAAAAATGGAGGTGTGCAGCATAATCAGACGAACCGCTAAACATGTGAACATATTGAAAATTTTGATATAATGTTGAATTAGCCATGGTTGATCATACTTCAAGGCATAGGCATGTTGAATCCGAAGCAAAGTACAAAGCAGACACATAGGCATAGGAATTCCACGAAAGCATGGGTGGAGGCTCAGCCTTATCATTTGGAGGGAATAATTTTTTGAATTTAAACAATACGCGAGCGTGATTTAACTGAACCAAACGCGTGCGCGTTATATAGAAACACAACGCATGCACGTTATATAGAAACAAAAAGCGTGCGCGTTATGTGCAGACAAATCGTGTGCGCGTTTTGTAAAACCAAAAAATAGCGTTCATCATCATCTTCATCTTCATCATCTTCAACTTCATCATCATCATCATCATTAACATGATCATCATCTTCAACTTCATCATCATCATCATCATTAACATGATCATCATCTTCAACTTCATGATCATCATCATCACCATCAACATCATGAACATCACCATAACCTTCCTCATCATCTTCATCATCATCACCATTGTCATCATCATAATCATCATCAACATGATCATCATCTTCATTATCTTCATATTCATCTTCATCATCACCTTCCTCATCATCATCATCATCCCCATCGCCATCATCATCATCATCATCCTCATCATCATCATCCTCATCCTCATCATCATA
>LPNX010711458.1:318158-330794 GCA_001517045.1 Pseudotsuga menziesii | reverse complement strand
TCTTCACCATCATCACCTTCATCATCACCATCGTCATCATCATCATCACCATTGCCATCATTGCCATCATCATCATCATCATCATCATCATCATCAACAACAACATTATCACCATCATCGTCATTGTCATCATCATCACCATCATCATCACCTTCATCATCCTTATCATAATCATCACCATCAACAACATGAACATCATCATCATCATCATCCTCATCATCATCATGATCATCACCATCGTCTTCATCATCATCATCATCATCACCATCATCATCACCATCGTCACCATCATCATGATCACTATTTCCATCATTGCCATCATCATCATCATCACCATCAACATCATGAACATCATCATCATTCATCATCATCATCATCATCATCACAATCATCATCACCATCACCATAATGAACATCATCATCATCATCCTCATCATCATCACCTTCATCATCATCATCATCATCATCCTCATCATCATCATCTCCAACAACATCATGAACATTATCATCATCATCATCATCATCATCCTCATCCTCATCCTCATCCTCATCCTCATCATCATCATCACCATCACCATCACCATCAACATCATCTTCATCTTCTTCATCATCATCATCTTCATCACCTTCATCATCACCATCGTCATAATCATCATCATCATCACCTTCATCATCATCATCATCATCATCATCATCATCACCATTGCCATCATTGCCATCATCATCATCATCATCATCCTCATCATCATCACCATCAACATCATCAACATCATCATCACCATCAACACCATGAACATCATCATCATCTTCATCCTCATCCTCATCATCACCATCGTCAACATGATCATCATCATCACCATCATCATCATCAACATCATGAACATCATCATCATCATCATCATCACCATCAACATCATGAACATCCTCATCATCATCATCATCACCTTCATCATCCTCATAATCATTCATCATCTTTCATCATCACCATCATCCTCATCATCATCACCATCAACATCATCATCATCATCCACATCATCATCCTCATCATGAACATCATGAACATCATGAACATCATCATCATCCTCATCATCATCATCACCATCATCATCATGAACATCATCATCATCATCCTCATCATCATCATCACCATCATCATCATGAACATCATCATCATCATCCTCATCATCATCATCACCTTCATCATCGTCATCATCACCATCATCATTCATCATCACCATCAACATTGTGAACATCATCATCATCATCCTCATCATCATCATCCTCATCATCATCCTCATCATCATCCTCATGAACATCATGAACATCCTCATCATCCTCCTCATCATCATCACCATCGACATCATGAACATCATGAACATCATCCTCATCATCATCATCACCTTCATCATCATCATCATCCTCATCATCATCATCACCATCAACATCATGAACATCATCATCATCCTCATCAACATCAGGAACATCAACATCATCATCCTCATCGTCATCCTCATCCTCGTCATGATCATCACCTTCATCATCATCATCATCATCATCATAATCAACATGATCATCATCATCACCATCACCATCATCATCACCATCAACATCATGAACATCATCATCATCATCATCATCATCACCTTCATCATCATCATCCTCATCATCATCATCACCGTCAACATCCTGAACATCATCATCATCATCCTCATCATCATCCTCGTCCTCATCATCATCATCACCTTCATCATCATCATCATCATCATCATCATCATCATCAACATGATCATCATCTTCACCCTCATCATCACCATCATCATCACCATAATGAACATCATCATCATCATCCTCATCATCATCACCTTCATCATCATCATCATCATCATCATCCTCATCATCATCATCATCTCCAACAACATCATGAACATCATCATCATCATCAGCATCCTCATCCTCATCCTCATCCTCATCCTCATCCTCATCATCACCATCACCATCACCATCAACATCATCTTCATCTTCTTCATCATCATCATCTTCATCACCTACATCATCACCATCGTCATAATCATCATCATCATCACCTTCATCATCATCATCATTATCATCATCACCATTGCCATCACTGCCATCATCATCACCATCATCATCATCACCATCACCATCAACATCACCATCATCATCATCATCATCCTCATCATCATCACCATCAACATCATGAACATCATCATCATCATCATCATCATCATCATCATCATCAACAACATGATCATCATCATCATCAACATCCTCATCATCATCATCCTCATCATCATCAACATCATCATCATCATCCTCATCATCATCATCACCTTCATCATCGTCATCATCATTATCATCATTGATCATCACCATCAACATCAAAAACATTTAGAATAATTAAAAAATTTGCACTTTATTGTAAATATATATTTGAAAATTTTTCCTTTGAAATGTAACTTATAGGTCCATTTCCTTTTTATTATTATTTAATCATTATCAATTATCCATCCATAAAAAATTTTAAACTAAAACAATTTTATTTGGATTAGCTTATTGTTGAATGGGGTTTTATGATGTAATGGTTGATCCATTTATTATAACATGTTAAGTATAATTTAATTAGAAAGTATATAAATAAATAAATATTTATAAATAAATTCAGATTTAAGTTTAAATTTTTATGTAATATAAAAAAAAATTTAGTAAACAAAATAATAAATTTGATTTATTAAACTATATAAATATATAATTTAATATATAAAATAAATTGAGTTAACAAATAACAAGTTTGATTTATTAGACTATACAAATATATAATTACTAGAAATTGTAGATTAAAAATTGAAAAAATTTGAAATGTTTTTAATCTTTTTTTATGATTTACAAATCGCGTACGCGTTTTATAACTACATATCACGAGCCTGTTTTGTAGTTATATAACGCGTACACGATATGTCTTCCTATCCTACATGTCCCATGACATGTCAGGCTCGGGTTGAACATACCAAGTGCTATGTCAGGCTCGGGTTGATGTATTTTTTGGTAACGTGATCTTGTTTTTGAAAACTAGGATTGCATCTAAAAGGTCCCTCAACTTCTTGCACACACCCATATATATAACCAACAGTTCATTGCAGATAACTAGGAGAATGTGAGATAAAACTGTTGTATTGATTCACATTCTCCTAGTTATCTGCAATGATTGATATTTGTGTGTGTGTGTATGTGTGATAGTTGATAAATGATGCTTCCGTGCCTCCTTTCCAGGTATTTAATAATTCTTCTTCCTCTGAATTGAAGCCAATATCTATTGAGAGGGAGGCATTGTTAGAGAAATTTCCTGCGATTTCTTTAAATGTAGTTGCACATTCAAGGGAGATAAGTCACGGAATTTTGAATCCTAATTTAGGGTTTGGTTGTGTCTCTCTTGAGATGGTGGTTAAGGTTTTGGATACCACTGTGCATAGTGATGTGGGACCGATTATTGGTGATTTCACTGGTTGTATTTCTTCTCTGAAGATGGTTTTGGGGGGTGATGACCAGGTTATTCAGTCATCTGTGATTTCTGTAGAGAAAGACTCGATGTCTGATAGGAGGGAGGATATTGTTAATGAATTTCATAAGGTTTCTTTGTAGGAGAAAGACCTTTTTGGATTGGACTCTGGTTTGGGATTTGTTTGTGTATCACCGGAGCTGGTAGATGGAGGTCGGGATAACAGTCTCAATCAGGATTGTTCTTTTGGTAATATGGGTCAATCCAAGCAGTATACGAAGGGAGCTACCTGTCTGAATATGGGGGGTTTTGTTCCATCTTTGTCAATTGGAATGGAAATTCTTGGTGTCGTCATTGCTAAACAGAGGGGGAAAAAACTTGTTCGCAAGGTGGATACTCCATTGTTGGTGGTCGGTGAAGATATTGCCCTAAATGATATAGTGCTCACAAATGCACTTACTTTGGTTGGCAGATTCAGAGGGCGTAGATTCTTGCCGAAAGGTGTGAAAATATGGGTTTCTGACACATGGATGAATATCACATGTCCTGATATTTTTCTGCTTCCGAAAGGTTGGTTGGCTTTTAAATTCATCAATGAGGGTGATGCGGATCGTATTTTGTCTGGGATATGGAAGTGGAACCATTCTGGGTTGCTGCTTAAACATTGGACTCCTCTCTTTGATCCGAGGCATGAGAGGTATGATATCATGCCTATCTGGGTCAAATTACAAAATTTACCTTTCCAGTTTTGGTCTTTTCCTTTTTTCAAACTTATTGGTAATACCCTAGGTTCTTTTTTAGAAGCCGATCTTTCATATTTAGTTTCAGGTTTGCTGTCTAGGTCGGGTTTTGGTTTCTTTGGACTTACGGAATGGGTTAGCCTCTGACATTGATATAAAATTTGGGGATACTATCTTCAATCAATCTCTGGATTACATAGGTATACCTTTCAAATGCAATAGGTGTCATTGTGATGGTCACTTAGCCTCGAATTGTCATTTATCCTTGGGGAAAAAATCAATCCTGGGTGAGGGTTTAAAACCTGATCCTGTCTGTAGGGTTAAACATTCGGGGTCTCCTGCTATTTTTGTTAAGGGGAGGGATACTTCTCTGCTTTCTTTGGAAAAGGGTTTGGAATGCTCTGTCGAGGGGGTTTTTAGTAAATCTGATGGTTTACCCTCTCATGAAGTGGCAGATGGTTTACCCTCTCATGAAGTGGTAGATGGTTTTTCTGGTGAGTTTCTTGTAAATGGACATTTTTTTAATAACCTGGTAAACAACTCTCCCAAAGTTAGTGATTCAAGATCTGATCTTAAATCTTGTTCTAATCTGTATGGGAATGTTCCTTGTTCTTCGGGCTTTGATGGGGGATGGGATGCATTGGGGTTGAAAACTGAAGGTCTTCCTTTGTTGGAAAAAGAACCATTTCATTTTGATGGGACACTTACAGCAGTGATGTCCCCGGTTTTACTTACCACATGATTTTGATGACCTTGAATTGTAGGGGTTTGGCTAGTAAACCTAAAAAACTAGCGGTGTGTAGACTTGTTGAAGATAAACATGTAGATGTTTTATTTTTGCAAGAATCTATGGGTGATGGGCAGTTCTTTGTGGATGAATTGGAATCTATGTTGAAGGGATGGAATTTTTTATCCTTGGATGCTCGGGGCAAATCTGGAGGCCTTCTTTTAGGCTGGAGATCTAGATTTTTCCACCTTCTGAATGCTTGGGGGGTGGTTTCAGGACTTTGTGCATCTTTGTTCTCTTTTGAACTAAATTTGGTTATCTGTGTGGTCAATATCTATGGTCCTTTCATTGACAGAGAAGGGTATTGGAGAAATATTTTTGATTTGTTATGTCACAAAGGTAAAAAATTAATGCTTGGAGGGGATCTGAATTTCTCATTGGGTTTTTCTGAGATATGGGGAAATAGAGCTAGACTGGATCCTCTTTTTGATTTTTTTACAAAATCCCTGGAAAACTATGATCTTGTCGATGTTGTTCCTTCATTAATGATTCCCACTTGGAATAATAGAAGGGTTGGGGCTGATAACATCTGTAAAAGACTAGATAGGTTTTTGTTATTTGTAGATTTACTTGATTTTCACTTCTTCTTTAGACAATGGGTGGGCAGTGGTGGGGAATCTGATCACCTTTCTGTATTCCTTCAGATTTTGAACAGGGGGATCCATTTGAAAATCCCATTCAAATTTAATCCTCACTGGCTTGAAAATGAGGATTTGGTTAAATCTTTGAAAGATTCTTGGGTGATTTTTTCAGACAATATTCATGAATCCCCTGCTTTTCATTTTGCTTCAAATCTTAAGAAAATTAAGGAGGTATCAGTGGCTTGGTCTGTTTGTAAAAAAGAGAGGGAGTTTAAATACTTAGTGGAAATTGAGCTTATGTTAGCTGTTATTTCTCATCAAAATGGATTTGGTTTCCTAACTGAAGCAGATAAGGTAGTATTGATCAATTTGGAAACTCGTAAGAGGAAAATCCTTTTGGAGAAAGAACATGAAGCCAGAATGTAGAGTAGGGCCACATGGCTACTGTGTGGTGATGACAATACTCCTTTCTTTCATAAATTTGCAAACCAAATAAAGAATTTGAACACAATATGGAAGATTAAAGATGATGGGAGGAAGGAGGTGGAAGGTTTTAAAGATATTGCTGGGGCTTCTATTAGTCATTTTGACACTCTTTTTCAAGCTGATACTAATCTAAACCTTACTGAACTATTGAAAATTTCTGCTAATTTTCCTTCTTCCATTTCGGATGAGGAAAATTTTGATCTTATGAAACCGGTTACTTTGGAGGAGTTACTGTCTATTCTTAATCTGTGCAAAAATGATAAGAGTCCTGGACCAGATGGGATTCCTGTAGAGGTGTACAGGTCTCTTTTTGAGGTGTTAGGTTTGGACCTGTTAAGGGTTATTGAGGAGTCCAGGATGAGTGGTAAAATCCCTGCTGTTTTTAACACAACCTTTTTAGTCCTGATTCCTAAATCAGCTAACCATAGCACTTTTGATGGTTACAGACTTATTTATTTATGTAATTTCAGTTACAAAATCACTGGTAAGATTTTATCCACCAGGATAAAGAAAATATTGGGAAGATATATTTCTTATGAGCAATTTGGCTTTTTGCCTGGAAGACAAATTCATGATGTTGTGGGTGTTGTTCAGGAAGGCTTTCATTCTATCCACTGTAAGGGTTTAAAGTCTGTGGTTCTGAAAATTGATCTTTCTAAATCCTATGATAGGGTCAGTTGGATATACTTGTAGGTTATATTAACCAAAATGGGGTTTGTGGTTCCTTTCATCACTTGGGTTATGAGCAGTTTAACATTTGTTTCTTTTTCTATTTTGATTAATGGCGTGGCTTCTAGTTTTTTTAGATTTGGTAGAGGACTTAGACAGGGGTGTCCTCTTGCACCTTTGTTATTCCTTGTTGTAGCTGAAGGTTTGAGTAGATCTCTTTTAGCTGCTAAATCCACTGGTTTTTTTAAGGGTATCTCATTTGGTAATATATCATTGACTCATGTTCTTTTTGTTGATGACATAGTGATGATCACTGATGGATCAGATCAGTCTTTGTCCATTTTATATGAGATCTCGAAGGACTATACCAGAGCCACTATAATGATGATTAATGAGGAAAAATCATCATTTTATTATTCTAGGCTTGAGGAAGCTGAGTTAATGTCTTTACAAAATATTTTCTCCTATTCTGTATATGAGATTAATAGTGGTATCAAATATCTTGGCTTTTACTTAAAACCATGCAGATATTTGCTGAAATATTGGGATTGGCTTATTGCTAAGGCTGAAAAGCACATCAAGCTTTGGAGCCATAGATGGCTGTCTAGAGGAGGAAATCTCGTTTTGATAAAATCTGTTCTTGAAGCTCTGCCAGTTTTTTGGATGCACTTCTGGATTCCTTTTGGGATTATTGAAAAGATTAGAAAACTTTGTTTTAATTTTTTATGGTCTCGAGGTGATGGTTCCTCTTCTGGGATGCCATGGACTTCATGGAAGGTTTTGGCATGTCCTAAAACCATGGGAGGATGGGGTCTTAAAGTTCTTGCTTTATTTGCCAAAGCACTTGCAGCAAAAATTGTTTGGAACATCATCCATGGATATGGGTTATGGGTTCAAATTGTTATTCAGAAATATATTAGACCTCTCTTCTTGCTGGATTGGATCAAAGTTAGTGATAAGAAGAAGTCAGGTATATTCATTTGTTGGAAAGCTGTGATCTAGTCTTTTCATCTTATTGGAGATTTTTTGGTTTGGAAAATCGATAATGGGGTTAATGTTCGTATTGGTATGGATCCTTGGGCAGGTTCGCCACTACTTACCTTCCCAATTGACTAATTTTCTGCACTCTGCAGGATATTATTTTTTATCAGATGTTGGGATTGGGCCTGTCACAAACCTTATGGAATAGGTTTGGTTAAGTTCTAATGATTTAGGTCTTGTTGATAATCATTTTATTACAGCTTGGAATAGTTATATTTCCTTGCTCAAAGCCAGCCATATAAGATTTAGAAATGAGGAAGATGTCCTGGTCTAGAATTAGGCAAAATCTAGTGTTTACACTCCCAAATATGGCTACATTCATTTGATATAGGATCAGCATGACAGGGAAACTGAATGGTGGTGGAACATGTTCTGGCATTTGAAGAGTCCTCTTAAATCAAATATTTTTTGTTGGGCTCTTTTCTCAGGGAAAGCTCTCACTTGGGATACTCTTATTAGAAGGGGATGGGAAGGTCCTGGTTGATGCCATCTATGGAAATGTGATTTTGAAACAAATTTACATCTAGGAGTTGAATTCCCTTATACCAAATCTGTTTGGAAGGAGATTGAAGCAAAGTTAAATTTTCAAAATCTTTGGGTTGGGGAAACTGTTCTCACCTGTTTAAAGAGTTGGGTATTCAACACTAAGGTACAACCAATAAGATCTCTGCCTTTAATAGTTTTCTGGTTTATTTGGAAATCTAGAAACCGTAGCTGTTTTGATGACATTGACACATCCCCTACGCAGGTTTCAGCTTTTAGTCTGGCTTTGCTTTCTTCTTATCCTTTGGAAACTACTACTTTGAAGGTTAGAATCATTATTGAGGAAGTTATTGATAAATCAAAACCTTGGGGTTTTTTTGATGGATCTGCTTCAGGTATCCCTCAAGTATGTGGAGCTGGGGGGGTACTTTTCCTCAATGATAATCATTAATTTACATATAAAGTCGGCCTAGGGGAAGGGTCAAACAATTTTGTAGAGTTATATGCTTTGAAACTTCTTTTAACTCTGGATTTGGATAAGTAGGTTTCGAGTATTCAGGTTTTTGGGGATTCCTTGCTTGTAATTAACTAGATTCGAGGAAAATACAAAAGTCATAATTTGAATCTTGCATAGTTACTATGTGAGGTCATCAGACTAAATGAATTTTTTGAGCAGTCTGTCTATCAACACATTTATAGGGAAAGGAATACTCTAGCTGATAAGCTCGCTAATGATGGTGGAAATAATCAGTATGGACATTGGTTTATCAGGGAGTATGATGGGTCTCGAAGACATGATACTTTTTAGGTATTTTAAGTTTTTTGCTTTGGAGAGTATTGGATCTTTGAAGATGATACTTTTTCCATGATACCTGAAGATGACTATTGGAAGACATAATTTTTATCAGTTTTATATTAGGTTGTTTATAAAGATGGATATATTGACTATCGGTTGATATGTTTTGATGATTTTAGGTACTTGAAGCATACTATCCTAAATTGGTAGTGCTATTGAAGAAAATTGGACAATTTCCAGTTGAAGACTTTGGATAGTTTGAATTATGATGATCTTGTGTTGTGGATAGCAGTTGATGTTTAAAAACTGTTGCTGTTTAAAGATGTTATTTTTTTATGAAGACTGATACTTATGTAATAAGGCTCAATTTTTTTTATGTTTTGATGGATTGACATTTGAAAGATTCTTGTTTTAATACCATAGTACTGATATGGTAAATAGCTTTTTGGAGCTGAACATCTAGGTTAAATAGCTTTTCGGAGCTGAACATTTGCAAATATTGATATTGTAAATAGCTTTTTGGAGCTAAAATTTTGGGTTAAATGATCACTTATCAAATTGTTGATAGTGGATCATCCTCACAATATATTTTGTATATATATATATAAAATATGAACTTTTTCTTTGGAAAAAAATATAGTTGATAAATGGATAACATGAAGAATGTTGGTGATAACATGTATCTAAGCATGGATAACTCATAATTGAACCTGTTTAACTGGAAGAATATGATGAATATTTTTTTCTTCTAAAGTGTCTTCCATTCCATCACTATCTCTCAACCATTTGATCTTTATCTACTTGATCTAGCCACAAACTATGTGGATGTAGTAGTTTAAATTACATTTTATTTTTGTGAATCCTCTACTTGGTTGTAAGCACATCGCTTCTCTCGGTGCAATAAAATGAGTAGAATTTTTTTAATTTTATCATTCATTTTTTTGTTGGCAAAGTGGTACCCCTTACTTGCATGGTTTTCCTTTGGCTAAGAAACCACGAACTAGAGGCATCTAAGCCGTCAAAATCAAATCACCCAAGGATCTCACCTGACCTAGAAATCACCTAAGGATCACATTCGTCCTAGACTGCACTAGCCCTTAACATGGTTGGATTTTTGGTATTTGCGAGGTTTTGAATGGGTGACCATTCAACTTCGTGGTGTCTTAACATCACCCACCACTGGCTATTGTACGTCTGGTGGATAATTTTATCATTCATTTGAGATAACAAACTTGGTTGACATTGAAATATAATGATAGGTTCTTGATGCATAACACTTTCCTTCACAAGTAGAAAGATATCAATCTTGGATAGGCTCTACAAGATGCTCTGACCACTTCCTTATTTTGTTTGAATTGGATCATAACAATCCAAAACCTATGGCTCTAAGTATGATTTAGGTCAGGAATCTTGGCAGATTTTTAAACTTATCAAGTGATGCATTCTTGAAGGAGCTATGATGTAGAATTAACATGTAAACAATTAGCAAGGAGCTGAAGACAAAGGTGGTTGCTTGGGGTAGAGATAAACATATATAGCCAAGGATGGTGAAATAAAGGAAGTTGAAAAATATTTAAAATCCTTGCTATCTCGATTAAGGTTTTTTCCATTGAATGAAGAGCTCTTGGTTACTTTGAAAGAAATCGAAATCGAAAAGTTAAAGTTATTGTTGGACCAGGAAAGGGAATGGAGACTCAAGACTAGAGGGACATGCTTGGATTTAGGTGATAAGAGGACTGAATATTTTTAAAGTTTTACTAATCATTAGTGGAACATCAGTACTTTTTTAAAAATGTTTTACAATGATTATACAAAAGTCATTAGTTTTCATGTTTTGCAAAACTAACAGTTTTATATTTCCAAAATATTTTTAAAGCATGCAAATTTTCAAAGTGATCACAAACCTTTAGACTAGAAAATGAGGAGGATAATGAGAAAATGTTCGAAGAAGTCACTAACATACATATATGGAGTGTTCTCAACTCCTTTAATAAAAACCGAGATGGTGGACAACTTTGTTTCGATTTGTTGAGTGAAGATCTGAAAGGAGTTAAGATAAATAAAATAAAATAAAAAATTTACATAGATTTAATTTAATTTTTTAATTTAATATTATGATGATTAGTTTTTAATAAATATAAATGAATATACTTATAAATTTAAAAAAGATTTATTCAATTATGATGATTAGTCTTTAATAAATACACACTTATAAACTTAAAAAAAAATATTTAATATTATAATATTAATCCTTAATAAATATATACTTTCAAACTTAAAAAATAATTATTCAATATGATGTACTTATAAACTTTAAAAAAAAATATTCAATATTATGATGATTACTCAATATTTACGCCGTAAGGCGTTTCTCTCCGAACAAGTTCGGAAAAGAACTGTTCATTTTCGTCTATAGCTCCAATGGCCTGATGATACGTGTTTGATGTTGACTATCTGGAGTTTCCGCTGCGTGTTGTTTGATTTACCTACCACTGTTGTGTGTTCCCAAATATCAGCTCTTGCCATGGACTTCCATGGACTCTTGAAATGGTATGTAGTATGCATCTTCCTGTTTGGACTTGAATTTGCGAGAATGAGAGCGGGTTTTAAGGTTTAGGGTTTATTCTTCTTCTCTACGTCCAGGAACGAGATGGAGCTGCCGGTCTTTTGCGGCTTGGAGGTGCTGGAAGACCAGGACTTGCATCGAGAATCTGCAGCCATTGTCAATTCTATTTCCAAAATTCAGAAGATAATGCAGGCCGCTGGAGCCCATGATTTCTCTTCAAAGGATATTTTCAGGCCTAATCCCCAGTGTACCATCAAGTTCTTCATCTCCCTCATCCATTTCTGCCGATATAGGTGAGGTGAACATCATATGCTCTGAAACCCTCGTGCTAGTGTTTGATATCGGCTTTAATGAGTTCTTGCTTTTTTTCTTCACACGCAGGGAAGAGAAATTATTAGTAGTAAGCCAATCAATAATGGAATGCGACGAGGAACTGGAGAAGGAGTCGCTGATAGAAGAGAGGAAAACTGAGGTTTTCTATCCAAATTCTCATATGAAAAATAATCAGTTCGCATCATATATTTTTTGTCAAAGTGAACTGGTTGAGATTTGAATGCTTATTCTATTTTTTGGGTCTGAGTTGGAATGAGAATTGGCTGAGATTGCGGTAGAGAGACAGTCAAAGAAGCCTTTAATTCAGGCACTAGAGGCTGAAATCAAGGATCTGTAGCAAAACATCTTGTCCCTGAATAAACAACAATCTGATCTGCAGGCCGAAGTACGGAATCTCAAGGAAAAGATCAATGACTATAATAATAAGGTAATATCTTTCATTTTGTGGGTTTTTTTGCTTTTGTAGGCTTGCGGTTTCTAAAAAGAATATCCAGCAATATTGATAGGAAAGCTATTGTGGAAATTGTTTGCCACATGTTTCTACTTAGTTTGTATGTGTGAGTGTGTATACAGAGATATTCAGCTGTCTTAATTAATTTTCTTAGGAAAGTATAATTAAAAAAATAATTGGCAATTAATC
>LPNX010711458.1:307105-317814 GCA_001517045.1 Pseudotsuga menziesii | reverse complement strand
ATGCTTCTGCTCATTTTTGTGTATCAGCCCCTTTTTGATAAAAGGTCAACAAGGCAATTTCATTTGTTTTTTAATGCCTTAATGGTGAGAAGTCAACAACTTGCTTTGGTTGCAGATATCAAATGCAGATTTCTTGCTACTACAAAAGACCCAAGAAGGTTCTCAACTGCGTTCTCAAGTTGTTCAATCTCCAGAAAAGCTTCATGTTTATATCTTTGATAAAATTTTAAAGTTGAACATGATTTTATTATTAAATATTGGTTAGAAATAATTGCAGAAATAAATATTGTTAGAGATGGAGTGTCAAGTAAAATCTGCAAGGATTTTTAATTTTCATTGCTTGTCACTTTTATAATAATTGTTTGCATGAATCTGATATGAAAATATTTTGACTAATGTATGAAGCTTCGATGGAACTAATGTGGAGTGTTTGCTAAATGATATGATAGTGACAGTATTTATAAGTTAATTTCTGGTCAACTAGATATGTGGGTCACTTAAAGTAAGGTTAAGACAAAGCTTTGTCTGATAAATCTTATCTTCATATATTTTATCGAACAATATTTTGCTTAAATTTTTGTGATTTGTTATGTAGTAGTTTTTGTTGTTTCTTTACATCTCCACATGACAATATACTAAAAATTGTAGCACAGTTTTTTATTGAACTGAAGATCATTGTTAGGGACTTGTACCTTTGTTGGAAAATCCTTGAAGGGTCTGTGACAATTGCTTGGGCATTTTTGGTATGCCAGATACAGTTTACCTTTTACTGTGAATAGATGTTATCTTGATATATCTAATGAGGAACATCTTGCTTAAATTTGTTATGTTTTAGCATTGTTATCCCTTCATAAATCCACATGATAATGTACAATATACGTGTAGTTTAGGTACTTATTTAACTCATGATGATTGTTAAATTCATTTGCCTTTGAAAATTCTCATCCAATTTATGTTTGATGATGAATCCCTCATCTATACATGATTTCTATGAAATTGGTATTGGATCGCAAATTTTTTTGAGCCAAAGATGTGAGCTTATTATTATAGTAAAAGGGATTATTTGAAATCTTTTTATATGACTAAATATCACATGGTCTTTTGTAAACAAAATTTATGAGGTAGTATATTTGGTGAGTAAAGGTTCAATTTTCATTAAGGCTCGAAGAGGACTTAAGATAGGACAGGGAGATCTGAAGAGTCTCATTGCTTTTAACAATTGCAATAGTTTTACTTGATGAAATTGTCACGTGGCTTTTTCCCTTCCAAACATTTTCTCTTTTGACATTATTGTCAATATTGATATCACATGACTAAGTAGGGATTGTCACTATTTCACATGGGTGTACTGGAGTAGCTGCAAGAGCTTGTTCTCTTGTTGGTATAGACCCTTCAAAGGTAAACATATCTCCATTCCCAGCGATCTCTGCCTTCATTACAGGTTGAAACAGGAATTGGTTCTTATCTTTTGTTGTTTAATTCAGGTTGCAGAGATTCTCAAAGATCGCACATCTTAGCTTCGGGATTGCTGCAGTGTGGATGTTGTTACCATTGTTTGATGGGGATCCATATTCAGCCATTTTTAGCTGGATTTTGATTTTATGTATTTGGTTGTGCTTACTTGAGTACAGATATCTATTATTTACCTGCATGATTGAGCTGTTTTCTTAATGGTTTTGCTCTTGAATGTTAACAAAACACACTTGCTTTATTGTAATTTTTCGTGAACACAATTTTCTTTTTCATTGGTGAGGTTTGGTGATTTCCTAATTGCTGAACACAGACTCAAATGCTGTGGCTTTTATGCTATATTTATTAAAAGGACTTGTTGAAAGGTATTTTGTAAATGCTGTTCTTATGGTGCAAATGTTGTTTTACCATGTAGGTTTAGGTCAGTAATTCTCCTGTTTACAAAGTTGATAAAAAATTAGCTAATGGTGGATATGGTCAAGTTTGCGTTGGGTGGAGATTATGTGGAAGCACAGATCGTACAGGATCGAATGCTTTGGAGGTATTGAACTCCTTGTGGCAATTAGAAACTTGTAAACACAGACTGCATGGGTGATGTAGCATACTTGTGAATGTTGAAGGAGTGCTTGTTTTGAGCTAGAATGGTTCTTAAAAATGATGTATTGTTTTATGTGTAGGTTTCTTTAAAGTTTGAGCACCGCAATAAAAGCTGTGTTACTGGTCCACCTTATGAGTGGGAAGTCTACAAGTAAATATCTTTACTCCCCATTTATATTTGATTCATCACCTTCTTTGCTGCAGTGCTCATTTTACTGGGTACGGTTTTTATATGTATTTATTATGTCTTTACAGTATGCTTGGTGGAACTCATGGGTTGCCTTGAGTTCATTATAAGGGGCGACAGGGAGATTACTATATTTTGGTATGTTGGAGCATTAATTGTGGTAATACTGCATCAATTTCATTGCATTCTCCATGAACTTTGTATGTTCTTGCTACAACATTTTTTTTCTACACATGCTTTAAAATAAATCCATTTAGTTGTGATAATGGTGGCATTGTATTCTTGTTATTTGTTAATTATTATGCATGGTAATGTTTTATCCAATTTTACAGGTTATGGATATGTTGGGGCCTAGTCTTTGGGATGTTTGGAATAATGCTGGTCAAGTGTAAGAAATGATTATTCTTTTATTGCTTCATTGTATTACTATGGCCTTGGACAAGGCATATTGCATATTTTAAGTAATTTTTACTCTAATTGTGATTGCCAATGGATATTTGAGACAGGATGTCGGCCCAGATGGTTGTGTGCATTGCAGTGGAGGCAATATCAATATTGGAAAAGCTGCACATTAAAGGGTATGCTTTAAGGTAGCTTTTGTGGCTTATTGCAATGATTCATTTCTTTACATAAATACTAATAGTTATGATTTTCCATTTTAGATTTGTCCATGGAGATATTAAGCCAGAAAATTTCTTAATGGGACAACCTGGTACCTCATATGAGAAAAAACTGTTTCTGGTAGATCTTGGTTTGGGTAAGTTTTATTTTATTTACTTTAAAGTCTTACACCAAAAAAATTGTAGTAGATAGCTTCACGTCGCTGTCTTGGTATTCACTTATTATTCATACCCCATTTGGATTACATGATTTCAAATTTCAAAATGATATTATGATTAAACCATGTCAAATGTCTGTCATTTAAATTTCTATCGATCTATTTTAAAAGGTGTGGAGAGAAATTTCAACTTTAATCAGTAATACTGAAATTCCTTGTATTTAATTTTAGCCATTGCCTTTATTTTTTTTAAGTTTCGTTATTTGATTTTTAAGAAATAACCTAGGGATTCATAATGTTTCTTTTTTTTTGCAAGCTTGGGGCTTTTGCATTCAAATTTCACCCACAGTGTTATTTTAGAGGATTATAGCACTTTTGTGAATAGTTTTCAAAATATATATCATTAAGGATAAAAGAATTACCAAATAGAACTCAACATATAATAATACTAATTTGTGAAGGATAAAGCATGTTGTAGATATCATTTTTTTCTCCATACCATCTAATTCTCATTTGATTTAGGTATATCTCAGAGAGAGGAAAGGAGTTGAACATGTGACTGGTTGACTCCCTTGATTATGATCATCTTTTGCTGAGGATCTTCAATTTTAATGATATTTTGCTCTCTATGTAAAATCATTCTTGTTCATCCATGCAAATTTCACAAGATACAAATTGCTACACAACTGGCCAAATAATTTGAATTTAATTAAATATTCAGCAGGACTCTGCATTGCCAAAACAAAAGATCAACATTATTTATGGATAATTCAGAATTAAGGAAACAAAAACTGAACAAATCACTATTGTTCTACATTAATCATCATCCTATATTATTTCTAAGTACACCACTAATGTATTTTTTTTATCCAGCTTCAAGATGGAAGGATGTATTGACTGGTAAGCACGTTGACTATGACCAGAGGCCAGACATATTCAGGTCAGTGTTTGCATTTATGAATTCCTATGATATTAAATTTATGTTTAATTATGTCTCCTCTCCCCCAGATATGAAGTAACATTCTGTTTGTGATCAGGGGAACCGTACGGTATGCAAGTGTCCATGCCCACCTAGGTAGAATAGGAAGTAGAAGAGATGACCTTGAGTCATTGGCATACACCTTGATATTCCTTCTTCGAGGTAGGCTACCTTGGAAAGGTTACCAGGTAGTTCAAGAATTTAGTATTTTGGTACCATGCTTTCAAGATAAGGTCCTCTTTTAGCCTTAGGTACTTGTAAGGAGTGTTTCTCTCTCTCTTTCTTTTACAGGGTGACACAAAAGGGTTTCTTGTTTGTAAAAGTAAGATGGCAACTTCATCGGAAGCAATGTGTTGCCTCTGCCCACCTCCTTTCAAAAAATTTCTTGAAGCAGTTGTCAATATGAAATTTGATGAAGAACCAAATTATCTAAAGCTTATAACTCTTTTTGATGGCATTTTGGGGTCAAATCCTTCAATAAGGCCAATCAACATAGATCGAGCTCAGAAGGTATTGGATGCTCTTTATTTAGGGTTTTGAAGTTGGAATGGAATTGAAATTTTAACATAATTAGCATATTGAGTTTGTGAAAATGCAAGTGTAGTACCTTTTTTTGTCATTAATGACCTTCATGTTTGTCTGTTTTGCTTGCTATTTTGGTGAGTCTCTCTTGGGAAGCCTAAGCAACATCTGAAAGCTTGGATTGATATTGGTGTATGATAGGTTGGGCAGAAGCGTGGAAGCAACCTCTTTGGGGTTCTAAAATGTTGTTAATAGTTCTTGAACTTTTAAGACAGAACATTCCAATGATTGATAATTGATTGTACCATAATGCATATACATTCACTCTTACCTATTTGATGTGCCAGATATCATTATAATGTTGTGGACTCTCGACTGCACCAACATGTTGAAAAGGGGAATGAAGATGGCTTGCATATAAGTTGTGTTGCATCAATGGAAGACCTATGGACTATTGTTATGGATGCAGGAACAAATTTCAGTGCTCAGGTTTACAAACTATCAAATGCCTTCTTGCATAAGGTTAGTTGGTTTTTTTGTCATTCACATATTCAAACTCCTTTTGTGTTGAAACTCTGGTAATTGCTGGTTAAATCGTGATAATATAATTCAATGTTTGTGATGAACTGTATCAGGAATGGATAATGGAACACTGGGAAAAAAATTATTATATCACTGCCTTTAGTGGTGCCTTAAATGGAAGCTCTTTTGTTGTTATGTCTAAAGGTATGCCTTTTTTTATTTTAATATTTTGTTATGATTGTCTTTTTCAGTTGAAAGATTATGGAACAAGCACACATTAGTTATCTATTGATATGCTTATAGGTACTTCATGTTGGGAAGTGTTATGGAATTGTTTTTTGTTGATTAAATTGAAAGCGTTCTCAACACACCTACAATTTAGTGATGATTTTTAGAAAATTTTTCCTGAGAGTAAAAATAATTGGTTATCCTCCTAATTTAAAATGCGGAATCTATAATTCAAAGGTGAACGTTACAAACATTTAATAAGCCTACTATTTAATCATTGTTTTTCGAGATTTATAAGGGTGAATGCCTTAATATATAACATTTCATACTGAATATCTAGGACATAATTGTACGGTTCTACTGATATATTTTTTCCAAAAAAAAAATCAATAAAAATCACTTCAAGAATGTTAGGCCTTAAAGATTTCCCTCTTTCAATTGATTCCTGTTAAAATCTTATCCCCACTGATTTTGTATGCTAGAAAAATATTCTAATAGTAATATAGTGGTATGCTGCTTTACCTAAATGATGGCCGGTGTTATCTTGATTCTTGATCATATTTAAAGCAGGAGCAACCTTGTCCTTATATAACCATCTAGACTCTAACTTACTACATTTTTCAAGTGTACTGTCTACCTGTTCGAAGTTTTGTGGCGTTGAAATTTATTATTTTCAGGGTCAGCAAAAATGTTCCTTTCCTCTGAAACAATTTTGAGTATGAATTTCCCAATTTTGTGAATGCCTTTTGTCTTACAGTTTTAGATTCTTACCCCTCTTAGTGAAATGTAAGAAGGATTGATACTTGAATTTTATATGGAAGAGGTTATGTCTCTTTTGTGCATGGATGCTAAATAGAAACACTTCGTGTGAGGTCACTGGAGGACTAAGGACCTAATAGATAAATCATGATGCTGAAACACTTTTACACAGTTATTAAAAATGTGTCATATGTAAGCTTGAGCTGAACAGGAAGATAGGACATCAGGAGGAATGAATGATGAATGCTCCTACACATCATGAGGTCAGGTTATTCAAGTCAACTGGGCTTATGCAATTGGGAGATCATTGAAGAATATGGTGCTGAGGGATATCCATTCACTGCAAAGGGAATTGATGAGCTGAGGGCCAAAGAGGAGGCCATAAGGGCTGCACAGACTGTAGAGTCTCTTCTGCTATCCAATGAACGATATTTTGTCCTTGCCAATTGACGAAGAAAGGTGAGTTCTTGCCATTTATTCTTGTGTTTTACTCTGCCTTGAAATCTGGATATCATTTCTTTATATGAAAAATTTGGATGGTCTCATTGCCAATTTTTGTTTTGCCAATAGGTTCCAGTAGCGGAGCTTCTGGGGAAGACAGTGGGTCTATATTTCTCATCCCACTGGTGTGGTCCCTGTAGAAATTTCACTCCAGCATGCCATGGCTGGCTTTACCATTTGTAGATCACACTGAAAAGAAGTTCACTACATTACAAATTGATGCAGTGGGCCTTATACAAGAATATGGAATCTGAGCTTAAGAGAAAGCCAAACAAGAAGCACAAACCCTGTAGTCACTCTTGGTTTCTGATGATAGCAACTTTGTGCTCAAGCATGAAGGTGCCCAGGTGAGTTACTAAGATCTGCTTACTAACTTCAATGTTCTTATGCCATGATTCACTAATCACACCATAAAACCATAAAATAAGTTCTACTCCTACATAACATTTGAGGGTTTATATATACAAATGGTTAGTCAGAGTGCTTTTTGCTATGATTACCCATTTTGAAATCTCATTGGGCTCCCAATGTTACTTTAAGTTTGTGAGTCGTGATAGCTCTGACAAGCAGACAGCAAAAGGGGCAAGTCATGGGTGAATTTTGGCAGTCTAATCTCAGCATTTAAGCCAATTGGTCTTTTGTGTTTTGATAGTGTGCTATCCAAACTCATATGGTTAGTGTTTCTCTTTAAAAAAGAAGAGTTTACTTAATAATATTCTGACTCTAATGCACATAGTATCTGCAATATGACTAATTGATTATCATATCTCAAGTCAATGTGGCTACTATTTCCCTATTTTCCAAAAAAAAAATGGGTTGCTTATAATATGATTGGTGGATTATCATATTCAAAATTAAATAAAACAAATCTTTATATACAAAATTTTGGTTGTATAGTTTTCAAATTAACTTTTTGAATCTGGTTGAAAGTATGTTATGATTTTAGGGAACTACACTGTACATATACATAAGTTATTAGTGAACTAAGGAGCAGCGTGAAACAGTTAATTTGCCAATACTTTCAATTTGCATTTTTTTGTTTCTGAGTTCTGCCTTTCAACCACTAAACCACAGCTAGACATGAAATAATTATTTATATGTTTTGATTCTTGTAATAGGTCCAGGTATCTGAAATTATGGGCAAGAAACTTGCATTGTATTTCTCTGCTCATTGGTGCCCCCCTTGCCGAAGTTTCACTCCAAACCTTTCTACTGACCGAGATCAAGAGGCTTTTGAATAATACTACAACAACCTCCCATGGTTGGCTCTTCCATTTGCAGATAAAACTAATAAGGATCTCTTACACTTTTTTGTGTAAGAAGCATCCCATCCTTGATTGTGGTTGGTCCAGATGGAAAAACTCTGACAGATAATGCCAGAAGTGTAGTGTCCACCCATGGAGCCAAGGCTTATCCCTTCACTGATGCTCATATTGAAAGGCTGGAGAACGAAATTGAACAAATCGTTGAGAAATCACCCAAGGAGATGATGTACAGTCAGCATAAACACCCACTTGTATTGACACAGACGCTTGTATATGTCTGTGATGGATGCAATGAAGATGGAACGGCATGGTGCTATTATTGCAAAGATTGTGACTACGATCTCCATGTGACTTGTGCTTTGAAGAATCGACGGGATAAGGGACAGGACACAGATACTGCATTGGATGACAATGGCAAGCCTGCAGGAGTAATTTGTGATGGAGATGAAAGGTGCTCATTAAACATGATATGCTGAAGGGTCTTCAATTTGGTGCTGTAGAATGCCTGGTTATTGTTGGATAGACAGTTATGTAACTGAACTTTGTTAAGTGGTTCTTACTTAGTAGTGTCAATAAATAGATTGCGTACTTCATAGTCCATGCTCTGGCTCTACTGTGGGAATTCAAGATGACTTTCAGGAATGTATAGTGGTGGAGTTTGCTTCCACCTATAGATTCTTTTAAATAGTTTTCCTCTGCTAAATTTCCATGTTATTTTGTAATCATATGTGAATTTCTAAAAGCTACATAGTCATGGAGTTTGCTTTGCATCTGTAGATTTTGTTATTTTCTAATCAGATGTGAATTTTTAAAACCTGCATAGTGATGGAGTTTGCTTTACATGTGCAGTTTTTATTAAATAATTTGCTTGTGCACTTTCAAAAAATTGTTTTTAGTGAAAATCAATTTATAATTGGTTTGATGTTATTATTTCAAACAAAGTTTGCTGGATTGTTAACCACAATATTTGTGTCCAATTTAAGTTGTTTTTTTGTGAGGAGAGGCATCCTAAAATCTATCTAACCTAAACACATATGAATTATGCAACCAAATGGACATACTTATTTAGATAATTGGATGACTCATTTTTTTTACTAGTAAAGCAAGATGGATGGCCTAGACACTTCTAGATTCCATGAAGGTCAAAGCAAATCCTAGAAGTGGAAGGCTTTGAGGAAGAAGCTTTATTACTGCTATAACTAAAATGATATTGTTTTCTTTGCAAACTTAGATCCAAGAATTAAAACCGCTGAGTCACACAATCCTAGACTGAATACCCTCAAGGGTTTGAATACCTCTGGGCGCTACCAGGTTCATATATGTTCTTAGATATTTTCTACAAGGCTCGTATATGCTATTTAAAGGTTAGAACTATTGCGTCTCTAAACATAGGATATACCTCTTTTCTTTATGGGAAACATGTGTCTATTATTAAACATACTGCAAAAGGTTTGGCATATTATGAAGTCCTTTTCATGTGCAGGGGTCCAGGCATTATGGTACATGTGATTTCTTGGTTGGCTACCTTATATACACTCTGGCAGCTGGTACAGATGCATGAGATCATCTCGGGAAAGCGCTTCGATCGATATCATGAGTTAGCACAACATGCATTTGGAGAGAAGGTTGGCCCATCGATTCTTGTTCCCTCGAATTTGATGGTTGAAGTTGGTGTGAACATAGTTTATATGGTTACTGGTGGACAATCAGTAAAGAAATTTCACCAAACAGTGTGCAGAAGTTGTAAACCCATGAGGCAATCTTACTGGATCCTCATTTTCAGTTCTATTCACTACTTTCTATCGATGTTACCCAATCTGAGTTCTGTGGCAGGGGTTTCAATGGCTACAGCACTTATGTCTTTATGGTATGCTTTCTGCAAATGCATCAATAGGTGTAATATCCCTCTCCTATGCCCTGGAATATCTTGTAAATTTTGCATATTATTGTATTAGTCTTGATGAGGGCTCAAGGCCAAGGCCCCACCCAAGACAACACCTTGTGGCTCATAAAGGTTAACTGACTAAGTGAAAGTACAAATAATAAGGGGGCGTTATAAAAGTGAGGGCACCTTATAGAAAAAAGAAGAAAGAAAGAAAATAATAAATATATAAATATAAATATGGGGAAACTAAAATGAATTCTTGGACTAGTACATGGACTAGTATGTTATGTCTTTATAAAAGACATCGTTTATTAAAAAAATGAAATATACCATAATTGATAGATTAAGTCTTTACAAAAGACATGGATTTTTTTAAATTATTAAATAATCCTTATAACTATCTTCACGGAGAGTAAGATCTTTGCATATATAAGTCTGACTGAGATATAAATACCCCTGGTCAAATAGAAAATATAATATTAATGCCTAACAGCATTGATCATGGGAAATGAACCCTGTGCACGACAGTGTAATTATTATTCCTAGACAGTGGCTCTTGCCTCCAGCGGGAAAATGGCCACCATCTCATGCCCTAATAGGGCCGATTCACTGGACAGAAAAGGGGATGGTTACATGCAAGACCGTACATCAAGCTGGAAGGATTTCACTTTTAGCATTTCTATTTAGGAGGGAGTCTGTAGCATTGAAGGGGGCACAAAAGAGGGGAGTAGGTTGTTCAAGGGTTTGAGCATTCCTCTGTCGAATAAAAAAGTCTCTGCATTAGTTGCAAGAGGGGGATCGCTGCCTTTTGTTTTCAGTGAGGGCGTTTCAATATCTACCTCTTGAAAATGAGAGGTGTTTTACAGGGAAATGAGGAGAACGGGATCGGGATAAACCACTGCACTTGATGGGCGTTGGAGATAGGCGTTTCTTTTTCCCTCGTGATCCCTAAGACGTGGGTTTAACCCTCGACAGCAGTTGATATGCGTCAATCTGGTATGCACCTTAACTTCTTT
>LPNX010711458.1:269427-306794 GCA_001517045.1 Pseudotsuga menziesii | reverse complement strand
CACACCAGTCGCCCTCCCTTAAAATTCATTATTTTTGCCTCACCCAATGCTGAAATTGGGTATAAGGATTGCGTCCTTCAAATCTTATGTTTTAGCTGCATATTGACCATTACAGGTTGCAACTAATTACATATATTTAATCTTATGATGGCTGTGTTTTTTTTTCCGAGACTAGCAACCTGATCGTATTGACCATCACTAGCTGGAAAGGAGAACATGGAAACTAGGATGGATAGATTGATAGTATACTGGATTCAGACAACTTAAGAATGATAGTTAAAGAGTTTGTAACAGCACTAAACTAGTATACCTGCGATTGTTTTGTCTCCTGAGGTTGTAGTCGAGTCAGATGACCATGATTTTTCCCAGTGTTTCCCTATTTTAGGTTTTGGGTCCAGCATCCATTGATGCCATGACATGATCTCTCCTTTTTCGTATAAAAACTGGATAGTAACAAGCATTTAGCTTTTGTCTGCGTTCCCATTTTTTCTAATCTGGTAATTGCCTGGCAGCCCCTTTTATATGTGATATTTTTATGCGCCTACAGTGGCTTTTTAGAATTACCCATCCTGCTGTTCTAGATGGGTTCAATGCTTGTATTTCCTTGTCCAAGGAAGACTAAAGAATACAAAACCGATAAAGGATGCATTTAACACTCTGCGCTGGTTTAACACCTTACTGCCTTATATATATATATACGGCTGGCTGTGAACCTCACCATGTCAGATAAAATGACTTTATACCTCACCAGGTATTTTATGCCTGCGCATCTCTCTTTATAGGTATATATGTATATATTGGAGGATTGAAATAATTGCTTATGTTTTTCTTAAATGATTGTGGATTTGAGAATATAGGCGAGCAATGTTTAATTGGACAGATCGCTAGAATACGATGTAATTTAATGAGAAGATAGAAAATTGCAGGCTCCTTACCGGGTGTTTGATTTCTTATTACGATTGTCATCCAGGCTTGAAATAGAGAACAACTTGTTAATGCGAATCATGGAAAATGAGACATTAATTGCAGTATATAAGCTTAATTCAAGAATAATATAGAAGGTACATAATGAGTACTTCACGAGTAAAGTTATTTTTGAAGTGTTAACAGACTATTAAATTTAATGTTACTTGAGCTGATTATAAGAGTCCTAAATAGGGCTGTGGAGTTACAAGCGTCTCTCTGTGTAGAACCTTGAAGAAAGATAAAACCGGCCAGGAATGAGCCGTGATTTTTGTAAGCACTCCATTTTGATAAAGAAATAAAAAGAACAAATAAGTTGGTGGATGTAGCCTCGTGGACGAGGTGAACCACGTGAAAAATGGTTGTCTCATTTGTGTTATTTTGTTGTGCTGGTTTATTTCTTTTGTCTACATGATGAGAATGATTATGAATGCAGTACAAAATGTGTCCATTCATGAAAAGATTACTAATTTTTTTTTATTTTTGCAGACTTCTTGAATGCTTTATAGCTCTTAGGTAACTGGGGTAATTTACATATGGTATCAGAGCGAGGTTACAACTCGGGAGCTGTTGGGCCTTCTACAGATTTGTAACCTTGCAAATTACTATTCTATATTTTATTAAATTCATTGGTTAATCAATAACGTGGCAAAGTTTGATTAGTGATCACAGATTCCCTCTTTTACAAGAGCATTGGCGCACCTCTGCGTTTACTTGGAGAGCAAATACACCTCTGAATATTCGGCAAGAGGAGAATCCCCTGCGTGTTGAAGGGAGAGACACCACAACATATTCTGGAGGTCCCGGCCACATACTAATCCTTATGGGCGTTTTGCTCATACTTGTGTTTCGTTTATGCATTTCAGGATTGTCATATCAAAGGGTGATAGGGTTGATCGGTTGTGGACCAGGTATTATGAATTATGGTTCTCTTCCTTTTATTATCTAAACAAAAAGAATTGGAACATGTTTTGATTGCATGCGCTTTCCTAAATATCTGAAATAAATACTCCTTGCCTACGTTTTCATTAAATAATTGGAGTTGGCTGAAATTTTATCTCCATAGCTTATGACTGCCGTCTTATGACCAGATTGGGATTTCAATATTATATATCTGCTCATTTCAAATTAGGCAAATTTTCAATCGTTGTCCATAGCCGACGATTGAGGTAAAAATACCTGGTTTATAATAGATCTGAGCCTGGTAACTATATGCTTCATAAATCTAAATTTGTTTCCAATTGCAGTCATTGTCCATGGCCAGTGATTGACGGAAAAGGTAAAAACCTACCTGGTATTTAATAGATCTGAATTTGTTTACTTAGTTTTCAAATTTACTGCATGTTTGGCGTTGTATATGTTTTTGCTTCCGATTATGGTTTAATAACTTCGCCTGGAATTTGCTTATAAATACCATGAGTCAAAATTGAGTGGTATTTGCATTTACATTATATATGTTAGATTGATTGATAAATGTAACACATATATTCTAATGGTTTGATGGGTAATTGCAATGATTTCTGGTATTTGAAATAAATATATTATGCATTTGCTGGTAAAGAAAAGGCCTAGTCCTATTCATTTTCATTAATTTGCAGATGGAGTAATTTCATATTATGCATAAATTATTGGGCAACAAACCACTATTTGAAAGTGTGGCATTCCAAGACTTAGTAACTAAGGAAAGTTCCATGTAATCATTTTTTTTTCCCAAGCCTTGAGCAAATTCGTAATTGGCCAGAAGTGGTAATACTCGATTTTACTTCTGTAGATTGAGTTTTCGGAAAATACCGGAGCATTCATTTTTGTTCAACACTCAAAACCAAAAGTAAATTCATGCGGTGTTGCTCAATTGGGAGAAGTATGCATCAATTTCTTGTAGCCATTGTTTGAGTTATTGTTGAGTGTAGAGTGGAATCAATTACGTTTTGTTCACTGTCATGATCAATATGTATTTCTATATAAAATCCTATGCTGAAGAATTTATATTCAATAAATATCATGAGGGATAGATGTTTTGCTGTAGGAATTGGTCACATTTCTTGTAGCAGATTTGACAATTGATCCTCAATTTATGGGTTTGACCAAACAAGTTTAGAAACCGCTCATATATAACGGGAGTAAATTGGTAAATGTTAGGTCGAGATTTATTTTTAGGTTGACCTTTATGATATATACTTTAATATATGGGTAAACTTAAGAGATAACTTCATATATGTTTTATGTGGTGAATTGGTTAGGTAAATGAATACAATTTTACGATTGTTGGATTGGATAGGTAACTGCATAAAATACCATGGGATGAAACTTGATGAAATTTGAATGATAGCTGCATTTATAGGTTGGGATTGTTTGGTTTGCATATTAATACCATGGGTTGAAATTTAAGTGGTATTTATGTTAGATTATGTGTTACTTGCAGTAGTATTTACCTATGCATTGACTTGATTGAAATTTGCTTAGAATACCATCAGCCAAAATTGAGCTACAGTTTTTCTTTTTTAAATTTGCAGCCAATGCATTTTTGTTCATGCTGATTTGATTCTTAAATAAAATGCATTGGAAAAGAACCAGCTATAGAATCTGTGATTCTATAACTAATTCAAAAAAAAGGGGGAGTTATTTCTTTATATATTGATCCCTGGTTTTATTTTCAGATTATGGAATCATGTCCAAGATGGTTATTTATATGCATTGTGATTTGCAAAAGATTAGGAACAGCCTCTAAATGCAGGCCCCACATTTACTCCGGTAAAATTGCTTCTATTTGCTAGATTAGGTGTAAAGGCTAGAAGTGGAAAAGATGATTTCATTTTTCTTTAATTATATTTTTATTATGCATTGTATTTCCGGTTCAAAAGGAAACAAAAATCGCGGCTGCCTTTCCCCATTAGTACAAGATTATTTAAAAACAATCAATGTGAGTGATATCTTTTAGTATGCAAGTAATGGTAGTAACTAATGCTAGAAGAAAGAGGTATATGTTGATTTAAAGTTGTGGCAGTGTTTGTATGTAAATATTTATTCATTCAAGAATTAATGCTATATGTTTAAGCATTGCAAGGAGCATTATTTGAATAATATAAGTTTAAACTCTGCTAATCGAGTTTTCTTGCAAGTGGTGATATCCACTTTATCTCAGGTTTTGGTGGTTTTGAATAATTATCAGCAATTCATTGAGGATGCCCATCCTTGTGATTGATTTATGTTGATTATGAATATTGTAGAAGGGATAGTTTAACTAACAATAGCTGTTTAATTGGTCTTTTCGACTAAGATTTCCTGACCTTATTGTGGTGAGGCTAATTGCAGGCAATTTACTTGGTTTAGAATTGCTAACAGATTTTGGATGTTGGTCTTATGGCATTGACAAAGCACTTAAATATTCAAATGTAGTATATATATAAAATTGCAGCTGTGAATGAATTTTTCTGTTTTAATACTTGGAAGTTAATGAGTAATTGCACTGTCAAAATTTTCAAGTTTTATGTGTTTTCTTGCAAGTGGTGCTAGTATAAGAAAATGAAAAATTTTTGTGGCTTCTTGAAAATGCCTACTTGTCAATTCTGGTGATAAAAGGACTCTTATCAGATGAATGAGAAATGGGGTAAGGCATGGTTTATGCTTAAAGTTTGATGTTCTTTGAATTGATAATATGATAAACTGACCACCTATAAGTGCTTGCAGGCATGGGGATTTATGGCCATGAAAAAGGCTAAATCTCCAGGGCTATCTCATGTGTATAAAGTTATCACCAGAAGAGGGATTGGTGATGGAGGTGGTGGTTAAAATCTACCTTGTTTTCCCCCGGGCCAGCGAGGGACCATTATGTATTCTGGGGACGCCCAGATGTAAGACATATGGTTAAGACTCGTTCCGCACACATTAGAGGACTGCCACATGAGTTGGGGGACTCTGTGAAGAGAATAACCTCTAGGCGCTGTGGAGGTGTGCGAGAACAGAGTGCCTCATCTTGGTGAAGCACCCTAAAGGAGATACCGCTAAGAGGGGTACAGGGTATCGTCCTTTTGTTGGGTGGCTTGAATGAAGAATAATGACAAGCACCCTGAATAGCACAAAGGAGATACACGAAGGGTTGGTATAGTCCTTGTGTTGGGTGACTTGGATTGGTACTTGAAGTACTGTTGGCACTTGATGTGCTGGGATGGAGGACATCCAAGAAATGAACAATGTGGAAAAAGGTATGTGCATTGCAGGTAAACAAGTACCGATGAGGTAATATGCTGATTGATTGACATTATTGATATAATGGGATTTCAATGCTTGTAGTCATGTTTTGTTAATATATAAATTGCATTATGGAAAATAATTGGGTAATATGACACTCAGGAACATTGGAAAAATTGCATATTGCAAGAGAATCTATGACTTTTGTTTAAGTTGAATTGTAATTTGGACATGGATTATTGGAAAGGACTGAATGGTAGTTATGATGCTGCAAATGACCTGCTAATTATGTTTCATGATGAATTGAATATTACCTATGAAAAATTTGGGTAGACCTGATTTTATGTTACAGGAAAAATGCGGGTCCTACAAACCTACAAGGATCAGAAAATAAAATCAAATAGATCCGAGCAAGGCGAAATAAGATGAGATGACTCCAGAGAAGAATAAAAGTTTTGTCGAAGAAACAAGAAACACCGAGGACGGTGTTCTTTCTTTAGGGGGGGAGGATGTAATATCCATCTCCTATGCCCTGGCATATCTTGTAAATTTTGCATATTATTGTATTAGTCTCGGTGAGGGCTCAAGGCCAAGGCCCCACCTAAGACAACACCTTGTGGCTCATAAAGGTTAACTGACTAAGTGAAAGTACAAATAATAAGGGGGCGTTATAAAAGTGAGGGCACCTTATAGAAAAAAAGAAGAAAGAAAGAAAATAATAAATATATAAATATAAATATGGGGAAACTAAAATGAATTCTTGGACTAGTACATGGACTAGTATGTTATGTCTTTATAAAAGACATCGTTTATTAAAAAAATGAAATATACCATAATTGATAGATTAAGTCTTTACAAAAGACATGGATTATTTTAAATTATTAAATAATCCTTATAACTATCTTCACGGAGAGTAAGATCTTTGCATATATAAGTCTGACTGAGATATAAATACCCCTGGTCAAATAGAAAATATAATATTAATGCCTAACAGCACTGATCATGGGAAATGAACCCTGTGCACGACAGTGTAATTATTATTCCCGGACAGTGGCTCTTGCCTCCAGCGGTAAAATGCCACCATCTCATGCCCTAATAGGGCCGATTCACTGGACAGAAAAGGGGACGGTTACATGCAAGACCGTACATCAAGCTGGAAGGATTTCACTTTTAGCATTTCTATTTAGGAGGGAGTCTGTAGCATTGAAGGGGGCACAAAAGAGGGGAGTAGGTTGTTCAAGGGTTTGAGCATTCCTCTGTCGAATAAAAAAGTCTCTGCATTAGTTGCAAGAGGGGGATCGCTGCCTTTTGTTTTCAGTGAGGGCGTTTCAATATCTACCTCTTGAAAATGAGAGGTGTTTTACAGGGAAATGAGGAGAACGGGATCGGGATAAACCACTGCACTTGATGGGCGTTGGAGATAGGCGTTTCTTTTTCCCTCGTGATCCCTAAGACGTGGGTTTAACCCTCGACAACAGTTGATATGCGTTAATCTGGTATGTGCCTTAACTTCTTTAAAAATTCAAGACAGATTCATATTCCATAGTTGTGTTTCATTTAGAATCTCCCCTAGGTTGATTAAAAACCAGCATGAGTGATGCTTGTGCCTGTCGGTTGACATGTCCTTTTAGGTTGAAATTATTTTAGATCGGGTGATATCCCACAGCCTAAGATCAATAGATATATTTGAGACTAGAGAAACTATTTTTTTTGGTCGTTAATATTGTTTAAAAGACCTCTGAGATGCCGCATAGGAATTCCACATGTAAATTTATGTATGATTGACCATGGCGCCAATCATCACGATTCTCAGGTCAGCACACACTGCATTACACACCAGTCGCCCTCCCTTAAAATTCATTATTTTTGCCTCACCCAATGCTGAAATTGGGTATAAGGATTGCGTCCTTCAAATCTTATGTTTTAGCTGCGTATTGACCATTATAGGCTGCAACTAATTGCATATATTTAATCTTATGATGGCTGTGTTTTTTTTTCCAAGACTAGCAACCTGATCGTATTGACCATCACTAGCTGGAAAGGAGAAGATGGAAACTAGGATGGATAGATTGATAATATACTGGATTCAGACAACTTAAGAATGATAGTTAAAGAATTTGTAACAGCACTAAACTAGTATACCTGCGATTGTTTTGTCTCCTGAGGTTGTAGTCCAGTCGGATGACCATGATTTTTCCCAGTGTTGCCCTATTTTAGGTTTTGGGTCCAGCATCCATTGATGCCATGACATGATCTCTCCTTTTTCGTATAAAAACTGGATAGTAACAAGCATTTAGCTTTTGTTTGCGTTCCCATTTTTTCTAATCTGGTAATTGCCTGGCAGCACCTTTTATATGTGATATTTTTATGCGCCTGCGGTGGCTTTTTAGAATTACCCATCCTGCTGTTCTAGATGGGTTCGATGCTTGTATTTCCTTGTCCAAGGAAGACTAAAGAATACAAAACCGATAAAGGATGCATTTAACACTCTGCGCTGGTTTAACACCTTACTGCCTTATATATATATATATATATATATATATATAAGGCTGGCTGTGAACCTCACCATGCCAGATAAAATGACTTTATACCTCACCAGGTATTTTATGCCTGCGCATCTCTCTTTATAGGTATATATGTATATATGGGAGGATTGAAATAATTGCTTATGTTTTCTTAAACGATTGTGGATTTGAGAATATAGGCGAGCAATGTTTAATTGGACAGATCGCTAGAATACGATGTAATTTAATGAGAAGATAGAAAATTGCAGGCTCCTTATCGGGTGTTTGATTTCTTATTACGATTGTCATCCAGGCTTGAAATAGAGAACAACTTGTTAATGCGAATCATGGAAAATGAGACATTAATTGCAGTATATAAGCTTAATTCAAGAATAATATAGAAGGTACATAATGAGTACTTCACGAGTAAAGTTATTTTTGAAGGGTTAACAAACTATTAAATTTAATGTTACTTGAGCTGATTATAAGATTCCTAAATAGGGCTGTGGAGTTACAAGCATCTCTCTGTGTATAACCTTGAAGAAAGATAAAACCGGTCAGGAATGAGCCGTGATTTTTGTAAGCACTCCATTTTGATAAAGAAATAAAAAGAACAAATAAGTTGGTGGATGTAGCCTCGTGGACGAGGTGAACCACGTGAAAAATGGTTGTCTCATTTGTGTTATTTTGTTGTGCTAGTTTATTTCTTTTGTCTACATGATGAGAATGATTATGAATGCAATACAAAATGTGTCCATTGATGAAAATATTACTAATTTTTTTTATTTTTGCAGACTTCTTGAATTCTTTATAGCTCTTAGGTAACTGGGGTAATTTACAATAGGAGTTTGTTGGTTTCTATTTCAATAAACTGTGATGGGAAATAGGTGGTATCCGTAGTACTGTAACCTATTAGAGACAGTTACTATTCCTAAATTTCATAGGGAAAGTCTTTAAGTTGTCCAAAGAATTAAGAGAGTATGCTTAGTGATGGAAATGGATACTTTAGCAGTATGGTGGGAATGAACAGGAATACGATTTTGACTTTGTTAATCTATTTTTTTTTTGTAGTTACTCTACCATTGCTTGGGTAGCCTGCGTTTATCGTGGTAGAGTGGAGGATGTAAGCTATGACTATTTACATACCAAACCTGCCACACCAGAAATAATCGTAGCTCTGGAGATCCAAGCTACCATTCCTTCATGACCAGAAAGTCCATCTAAGATCCCCATGTGGCGGGGTGTTGTTCTTGCATATTTTGTAGTTGCTCTCTGTTACTTCCCAGTAGCTATAGTGGGTTACTGGGCCTTTGGTCAGATTGTTTCTGACAATTTGCTCTTGACACTTGGAAAACCTGATTGGCTTATTGCAGCAGCAAATATGATGGTGGGAATACATGTTATTGGAGGTTATCAGGTATATTTGTAATTTTGTATATGTTTAAACTATTGCTTGAACATTAGTACATATTATATGGTATACCAGCTCCAATATGTCAACTCTTAATTAATTTTTACCTTTCAAACAATTTACTTCTTCCCAACCACATCCTGTGATGATTTCTATTTCCCTGCCAAAGGTTTGTGCTTCTGATATTGCGTCATGAAACTGTAGGTTTTTGCTATGCTAGTATATGATGGGATGGAAAGACTGCTGGTAAATAAATTCAAGTTACCACCAGGACATTGTCTTCGCTTAGTTGCTCGATTTTCTTATGTTGGTGAGTGAATTTTTTTGCACATATCATCAAATTAGCAGTGACTTTTTCATTTCAAAGTGGCTCCTACTTACATTCTTTTCTGAAGGGCAGCTTTCACAACTTTCATCGCTGTTACATTCCCTTTCTTGGGTATTTGTTGGGTTTCTTTGGAGGCATAGCCTTCACGCCAACTTCTTATTTTGCAAGTTCTTCTAAAACAAAGCTCACAAGTATTTTGTTTAACTTGAGCATCCCCTTCATATGCATCAACTATTTGTAGGTATTGGGAAAGGCAACAACATAAAAGTATACCTTATTGGTAGTGTTTTTTATATTCCAAACTAGGTGCAATTTTTATTTTGTGTTATATCACGTTTCTTTTATTTGCCCTGTATGATGTGGCTCACCATATGCAAGCCAAAAAGATATAGCTTAGGTTGGCTAGTGAACTGGGTGAGTAATCTCAACCCTCCTAAGACATTCATATTATGCAAGTTTTGTATTTCGATCTTTACATCTTCATCTTAGATTTGCTATGCATTCTTTTGTTTTCAATTATGTGTACATATTTTCAGGTTGATTGCTGACATGAGCATTTTTGTTTAGTTTTGTATCTTGTTTGGTTTTACAATTATGGTGGTGTCAACAATTGGCGGATTTAGAAGCCTTCTCGCTGATGCGTATACTTATCACTTTTACCAGTGAATTTGATGTGAATGACCAGTGAAGTTACAATTTCAAAAGAAGTTGTTGTAACAATGATATAGACATTTTAGTTACGGTTGTTAGATACAGGATCTCCAAATTATACATATTGTTTATTTTGATGTAGATACATTATTTCTAAATCAGACATGTATTTTTATGCAGATATCTAAAATAAACATAGAGTTGTCATTGTCATAGTCTTTGTGATCCCTATTCCCAAGTACAAATCTAATTTATTAGGTTGAATATTATTTTTGAAAATGTGATGTTAAAGTTTAAATATAAATGTTAATAACAAAGAATATGCATGTTTTTCAGTTTCTATCAAAATTCTTAGCAAATAAATAAATAAAACTTTAAAATAATTTTAAAAATAATTTGAGAAAAATACAAAAGCTTTTAAAATAAATTTATATTTATGTTAATGCAAATTATTTTTTCTTCCTGTTAGTTTATAACATCATCCTTACCATTATTAGAACTTTGGAAGAGATATATTGCCTTAGTATAAAGTTGTAAAAGCTTCTTCTTTTCAATGTAACTCTAACCAGGCCACTGTGGGACCAAGTAAATTATTTGATAGAAAAAAAAAGATTTCACAATTGCAATAGCAGATGCTTGTAATATTTACTAGAAAATTACAAATTTTATTTTTACAAAACAAGTATGCCTATCAAAAAAATAAACAATTTTGGCTCTGAAAAAGAAGATAGACAATACTACATGCTTGTAATCTTTACTACAAAACTACAAATTTTATTTTTACAAACAATCATATCTATCAAAGAAATAAACAATCTTGACTATTAAAGAGAACATAGATATTAGTCCTACTACAATTATGGTTTTACAAAAAAACCACATCTCTCAAAGAATAATTAGTGTTGTTGTAAAATAGAATATATAAATAAGTACTTTTATTATAATTATCATTTTACAAAACAACTATGTCCATGAAAGATATAATTATTTTTTATTATAAAAAAAATGCAATTATAAAATTACATGCCTATGAAACTACAAATTTTATTACAAAACTAAAACTACTACAAATTTTAATTTTCTTTGATATAATTTTACTACAAAACTACAAATTTTACTTTTACAAAACAATTATATCTATCAAAAAAATAAACAATCTTGACTATGAATAGGCATTAATATTTCTACTACAATTATGGTCTTAAAGAAAACCACTTCTATCAAAGAAATAATTAGTGTTGTAAAATAAAATATAGAAATCAGTCATTTTATTGTAATTATCATTTACAAAAAAACCATGTCTATGAAAGATATAATTGTTTTTTGTTATAAAAAAATTTGCAAACATAAAATCACATGCCTACAAAAGATACAATTATTTTTGGTTATAAAATAAAGCAAACATTACATCCACGGATTCAAATTGAGGGTGTGGTCATCCATCAATTTTCCATGCTTGTATGTGCCTAAATGTGTAATATGTGTATATACCTAGCAAACCATCTAAATTGTGATATGCACCATACCCAATGGACATGTTCAAATTGAGGGTGTGATGATCCATCAACTCATGTTTATGCATGACTATATGTAACGGTGCCTTAAATCTAAATAGTGCATTGGTTGTATTGAGTATGGACACCAGTAAAGATCCATTGAAACTTGGATAACTTTTCTGTGATATGCACGGCATAAAAGACATGCTTCTCCAAAATGCAGGCAAAATGACTATGGTTTGTTTGACTTAAACCTGCAGAATGAAGACTAATGCTATGAGTTATCATAAAATAACAAACTTATCAGTTATCCTACTCCATATTCACAAATGTCAGTAAGTCATGAGTTTCAAATAAGTGAACATGCAGTATAAAATGGCATGAGAATAAAAGTAACTAATGACTCCACCTAGCCCATTCCTCAAAGAAATATATTTTATCCATGGCTACTTTTCCAGAAGTAGAGAAAAGAAACAATATAATTATAATTATCGGAGAGGAAAATTTTGAGAAACGATATTATTTTCCCTTGTCTTTAGAAAGTTGGGAATAGAATCCCTTTACTTGGGAAAGCATAAAAAATAGTCCTGTATGGTGATCCCTTCATTTGCATCTATTGCCTCATACTGTCAAGTGGACAGCACAAAATTGTAGCAAAAGAGGCTGAAATAATAGGTGTGGCAAAAGAAGCCTTTGTCTTCTTCCTATACTCCTCTGGAAGAGACTTATTAACTCTTCCATAACTCTTCCATTTGAACACATGAAGGTGTGAGAAAATAAAGTAAGCAAGACTAGATAAATGTACAGATTGATCTAAAATGATATTCCAAAAGTCATGTGTCTCGATCATGCAAACTTCTTGTTCATTCAAACCTTTTAAACACAATAAAAATTTATTTGGGATCATCACATAGAATATCGTATATTTGAAATAATAAACTTCAAAGGACACATACAGACTAGAATCTAGACTCACAAGTCAAAAATACAGAAGTAGGAGCAAGCATCAATCCATGCATCTCATTTGTATCATGAACATTTTGCAAACATTTATTAGCAAGGTTTCTCATTTTCCCTTCCTGCAAAATTGGCCTTGCCTGGTTTCAACACTCGCGGAAGGTTAAAAATGAGCCCATAAGGATAATAAATAAACAAGGAGTTGAGATTCAACTGTTAAAACCAAAACATATCGACATAAGTAGGCTTTCTTGACTCTTGGGATTTATTGTATTGATTGACTTCATTCCAGTTATTTTCTCGAACAAATGCATACACATCTGTCTTGTCATTAACCTTTCCATAAACAAAAGGAGTTTGAATATATGAATGACAAAAAAACCAACTAACCTTATGCAAGAAGAAATTTGATAGTTTGTAAACCTGAGCACTGAAATTTGTTCCTGCATCCATAACAATAGTCTAGAGGTCTTCCATTTATGCAACACAACTTATATGCAAGCCATCTTCATTCCCCTTTTCAACATGTTGGTGCAGTCGAGAGTCCACAACATTATAATGATATCTGGCACATCAAATAGGTAAGAGTGAATGTATATGCATTATGGTACAATCAATTATCAATCATTGGAACGTTCTGTGTTAAAAGTTCACGAACTATTAACAACATTTTGGAACCCCAAAGAGGTTGCTTCCACGCTTCTGCCCAACCTATCATACACCAATATCAATCCAAGCTTTCAGAGGTTGCTTCCACGCTTCTGCCCAACCTATCATACACCAATATCAATCCAAGATTTCAGAGGTTGCTTCCACGCTTGTGCCCAACCTATCATACACCAATACCAATACCTTCTAAGCTCCATCTGTGTTGATTGGCCTCATTGAAGGATTTGACCCCAAAATGCCATAAAAAAGAGTTATAAGCTTTAGATAATTTGGTTCTTCATCAAATTTCATATTGACAACTGCTTCAAGAAATTTTTTGAAAGGAGGTGGGCAGAGGCAACACATTGCTTCCGATGAAGTTGCCATCTTACTTTTACAAACAAGAAACCCTTTTGTGTCTCCCTGCAAAAGAAAGAGAGAGAGAAACACTCCTTACAAGTACCTAAGGCTAAAAGAGGACCTTATCTTGAAAGCATGGTACCAAAATACTAAATTCTTGAACTACCTGGTAACCTTGCCAAGGTAGCCTGCCTCGAATGTATGCCAATGACTCAAGGTCATCTCTTCTACTTCCTGTTCTACCTAGGTGGGCATGGACACTTGCATACCGTATAGTTCCCCTGATCACAAACAGAATGTTAGTTCATATCTGGGGGAGAGGAGGCATAATTAAACATAAATTTAATATCATAGGAATTCACAAATGCAATGCAAAACTATTGAATACATACAATGAAGATTCTCTTCAAGGTTTCTTCTGAACACAAAATTATATAAAGTCAATAATTAGTGCTATACCCAGATTTGAGAAAAGAAAATGAAAGACCCTAGCATACAATAATGACACCTCCCCTTTAGAGGATAAATACAGTTGTTTTGATGTATATCACATTTAGTGATATGATAATGTGGGGATGCCACATTGTTTATTTCTTTTACTTAACCAAATAGGATAGTTGAACTATGATAGCTTGGATTATGTATTGATTAATGATGCTTATTATCTTCCTTAGGTATCCACTGCTCATAATCTTTAGTTTGGGAAAAATATAAATGTTTTAAAACTTGTAATAGATGAACAAAAAGGTTGTGCATTGGAAGAAGAGATAGTGGAGGGTGGTGCATTGTAAGAAGAGATAATGGAGGGAGGTTCATTAGAGGAAATGGAGGGCCATGCAATGGAGGCATAGACAACATGACAAAGCAATATATTGAAGTAAATGTAAATTAAATTCCCTTTCTGGAAACCCAGCAATTCGTCATCGCTCCTGTGAGTAGACTTCACTCAGACAATACCTTTCAGAATGTTCCATGAACAGAGCTCAGTCAAATAAGACTTTTAAGACCTTAGTTATACAGTCAAATAAGACAATACCTTTAGCTCAGTCAAATAATTCTTATTTCCAGTGAAAGGTGCATATTAGAGTCACCTGAATTTAGACTGCTAATGACCCTATTTAATCTATCCAATGCACTAGATTCAATGCACTGTCACACATATAGGAAGTGGAACATACAAACATGAAAATTTGATGGATCACTGCACCCTCAGTTTGAACCTATGAATGCAAGGTTTCCTTCTGAGTTGGGACTGTTAGTGTACAGTTTAATATACCTGATGCACCATCTAGAATCAATCCATGGCTACACATCTGTCCACATAAATGCAAAGAGTTAATGGATAACCAGAACCTCAATTTGTATGTTTGAGTGTAATAATTTATTCTAGTATATTTTTATGACAAAAATGGGTTGATATAGTGTGGTTTCTCTTGTATTTTTTAGGTTTTAAACAAATGCAACAAGGATTCAGGAATGGAAACAATTTAAAGCTCTGTGGAAAAGAGATTGTTGGGCTTGCAATCTATAATGCCAGTTTTCCGTTAATAGGGCTAGAATCTGTTGCCTCATGGGCACCAAATATAACTGCCAAATCTCCCGGAGACTCAACAGTACCTCCAGGCTCCATTGCAGAAGATTCCAAAATCTGCAGATTTGCCAAGATTCCAGAATCTACAAGGTTTGGATAGAGATGTAATTATTGATAAATACTTTGTTTGCAATTGTTTCAATCATCTATTGATGGATTGGATGATAATGAATTGTGGCTGGCAGCACATTGTATCATCTAAAACAATATCATGGGTACTGATAGTGTCTTCAATTGTGTCAATTGATGTATGATGGATTGATAGTCGTTAGTTTGGCTACCTATCATACACTGTCAAGAGTGTTCACTAATATTATGTTATTACCTTGAATTATCAAAGGTATATATATACTGAAATATTTTCGTTTACTCTTCTTGATGTTCTTTTCTGTATTTGTGAAGTGTAGGAAATGTCTTCAAATTTGTACCATTTTGGCCAAAATGTCTACTCCTTGAAAAAGACTTTTGTTAATGTGAGAAGTTAGAACTATATAAACCGTCATCAAATGTTTGTTTTCCAAGCTGCTTTGACAACCTATGCTAGCACAATTATGAACTTTGGAACCACATGGAAAGCAAGTAATTCCATATTATGACTACACGTTGGCTTCTTTTCTTCATCAGATATGTTTCTCCCATGCAATGGCATCTTCACTGTATAATGTACTGTTAATTTTCTGATTTTTCAATACATTGAAGTGCTCCATTTTTTTTTGGCTCACTTCAATGTTACACTTTTTTTCCTTGCTTACCCACTAACAACTACCTTAACGGCGTATTATTGCACCTTCCTTGGGGCAATTGCTAGTAATATTGTACTATAAAAATATGAGTAAATAAGAGATTGCGTCTATATACACAATTTTGTAGTTAACAACATGGGCGCACCCTCATAGGGAGGCTTTCTTTATTACATATGAATTTCATTTATTTGGTCCAAATACTCATAACCAAACTAGGTTTCAGAATATTAATAACTAAATTAGGTTTGAGAATATTAATGTTGTTGAGATTATAATGTAGAGGGGGAGTAAAACATAGTTTGAATATTGGGTTACTTTATATGTAATGATTAACCTTATATGGTTTTAGGTCTTGAATATACATTTTTTCTCGATCCAATTTTATGAAATGCTTTAGGAATGAGTTAATAGTATTTAATGCTTAATGTTATAATTGATGTGTAATTGTTTTAAGAGGAATGAGGTAATTTAGAACTTGGCATGAGAGATGTTGTCAAAGGTAATAAAACAATACATTATTTTATCAAAAATAAAATGTAAATTTTAAAAAGTTCATGTCTTATAAAATAAAAATTAAAACCAACATAGATTCATCTTAAGCCCCATATCTATCAAGCAGAGAAAGGGATTAATGCATATTTTTTGTAGACATGTAAAAAATTTAAGATTGAAAAAAAATTACACCTTAAGGAATTTGATCACTATCGATGCTTGATAGATCTAGGCCCTTAATATGGATCTATGTTGGTATATATTTGATTCCATATAAATGACTTGTTATTAAGGTCTTGATGTATAATCGATCATTTATATATTATAAGGTTGATGTTTAAAGTAAGGGCTAGGGTTAGTTCTTTAGACCTTGACCTTCTAACAACCTACATGGCTTGTAATGGAATATTGGAATTGTGTGAATTAATCAAAGTGAATTATGGTGATTACACATGAATTAGGTGTATTGAAATTGGATTAATGATAACATTTGTTGTTAGTCGTGATCGTTGTATTTCTTTGTTTGTTTGTTAAGAAATGTTTGTCACTCGAGGCCAGTGCATTTACACCATTGGATGACAAATCGCAGCCCAAGGGCATCTAAGTCATCAAAATCACCCGAGGATCGCACCCGACCTGGGCCACACCAACCCTTAACATGGATGGATTTTTGGGTTTCTCCTCCCAACTAGCTCACCCCTGAGGGGTTTGAACCCAGGTCACCTTTTTAGCGATACCTACTCCTTAACCGAATGAGCTAGCAAGATTTGACTATGATTGTTGTATTTAGAAATATCACCCTACCTCAATTTAGTCCATGGTAGACATAATACTTGGCACTACTATATGGTACTATTTGCATCTACTATTATCTATAATCCTTGGCACTACTATATGGTACTATTTGCATCTACTATTATCTACATCTATGATATACTAGTGGACAGTTGTAAGGGTTTACTTTCACCTCTGAATATTGATGCTTTGGGAGTTATGGAGGAAACAATAGTTGTAATCAAGTATGGATTTCTTATCAAATTTAATTGGTGGTTTGGGGCTAATTAACCCTCGGTTTTGTCTCCATTTGATCTACCTTGTAAACTTTTGTTTTATCTCACTGATGGTTCCTTTGAAGAGGGTTTATTATAATTAATTTGCCATGGTGGAATTAACATTAAACTTATCCTACTAATGAAAAAACAAAGAGTACTCACCTACTCAATAGTCTATCAATCAATTCTACCTTCGGCTTATATTAGTAAATAAAAATAAATGTTCTCATTGGGGCCCCCATTTTTATTGCAATTAGTACCTTTGATTCTACATACAATTGTTTCGTCACACACCCAGTGACAAGACCATGCCTTGAGGGCCATGGGGTACTCAAATAACTGATGAGATCCATCAATGATACCCAAATTCGTTTTTCTTAATTTAATTATTAAATTACAGTGAAACTAAATATATGGTCGCCCAAATTAAACAGATGCATATACTAAAACATATAGGAAATTCTAGCATGAATGCATTCATACAATGCCATGAAATTCATGCAATTAAATACTCATTTAACAATTAATTAAACAATATTATGCATAATAAAAATAAATACATGTCATTTCATACACAATTGGAAACTTATCTTAGAATATTCTCCAACTAACTATAGACTAAGGTCATTCCTTCCATCCATAGGCACTGTATTATACTAGTTATCTATATAAAAGTGTCCACCTCCAAGCTGAGGCTATCAATCCACAAGAAGAAAATTCAACTCGACGCCTGAACAATCCCATATGTGTCGAACCCCCTCCACAACTTTCACAATATTCTATCACTCCTCCCTCATCAACCTGGACAATCAAAGGAATGGGATCCCCTTATTTGAATTAATAGTGCCCCAACTTCCCTTCTATAAGTTAACAATCCCTTGGTATATTTTCCTCAATTCCTTTATAGGTATCTAGTGCAAGCCGACTAGGGACTCTCTACGCCAACACTCCAAGGACTTCAATGGCATGACAATTTCTCTCACAAGGAAACTCAATTTCCCCAACACTAGCATCTTGGGGTAGTAGGAACTTATAACTTTGTAATTACTAGTGTTCTCAATTATGAATCTAGGCTATGGTATGGAATGATATGCTTAGTGATGACATAATTACCATGGGCTCAATGAATGATATGCTAATAATTTGATGAACTAGATCTCAATATATTATATGCATGTTGAGAACTAGCCAAGTGCCATGCATGGATGATGAGAGCTAGACAAGTGACATACGTGGTAGTTTTCACTTTTTCCCTTCTAATCTAAAGCTTAGAATAATTAACTCAAGGTTATGGCTAATGCGATTTAATTAAGAGAGATTAATAAACTTTAGGATAAAATGAATAATAAGTATAATGAATTAAATGATAATTCATTGGGTGCATCTCCCCCTTCAACCCCCTTTTTACTTTCCCTCTTGTCAAATCATAGTCCCCCATCTCATCTTCTCCCTTCTTAGTTTATAGTAGTTGTGGTTTTTATATTAAATGTAAAATGTGCATTATAAAATAATCTTGGTCACATTAGACCATCCATGTTCAATTTCTAGCCATTTCATCATTATATACATAATTACATGTTAGGATAAAAAATAGGGTGTTACATTTTTCTCCCCCTTGATTTATGCACTTCCCTCGGTGCATATCAATGCTATGCACATATACAAAATTTCAAAACAACTATGGATATTCCTCCCACATAGCATCCTCAAGATCTCATGTTTCTTCTTGAAAGTTGTAATTGGCCCATTAGACCTTTACCTACCCGATGGGGCCTATTCTAATGCAACATGACTTTCTTGTCTAGGATATGCATTGATAATGCTAGGATATCTCCTTCTAGTTCCACCTAAAACAAAGATCATTCAATGAAGTGGTTAGGATCAGGAACATACTTTTTTAATAAAGACACATGAAACACATTATGCACTATCATACAAGCATACAATGGTGAAGCAATGGATGACATAAAGGTCAAATATGGAAAAATAACTTAATTGATGGAGTATGTTAGACCATGTTACAATTATGAAGATTGCATGAGGCTATTCCAATAAATTACGCTATTAATTTCTATAAATTTTATGAAACTAAAAGACACTAAAACAAAAATATATTATAATATAATATAATAAATAAATAACCACCCAAATGTATTCAAAATCATGATGAAAATTAATTATACACATGCTATAAAAATATGATAGTAATATTTGTTAATAGACTGTGATTTGAATTGAATAAATAAAAGTGTTGTTATCATGCCAAGGATATGCATGTTTTATTATTTACATATCTAGTTAAACAAGTGTCATGGGGTGGCAAAGTCCCTACCGTTAGCTTTATAATTCTAAGTACATATTATTAGTGCACAAAATACAAAATTGTGGGTATCAATGCATGCTATTGTGTAAAGTAGTGTTGTAAAAGTGCTAGTTTATGTACATATTGTTAAAAGTCAAAACAAAGTACAAAAAAAATAGTATATGTACAAAACTGCCAGTATATGTACATATTGTCAAAATTGCTATTCTATGCACATATCGTGAGATATGCATTGGTTCATTGATGTGCATAATAGAGGACTTGCAAAATAAGATATGTATTAGTTTTGTTGATGTAAACTATTCTTAGATACATGCAAAAGTAATTGAGATGTTACCTTCTTTTTATCCAATTTCCAACACTACATTTTCTTCATTGAGTCTAAATTAGCTGTGGACTTGAAGATTATAAAGCATGTATATAGTAGCCGGTTTATTTTGAAGATATATGTCATAGGACATGTTGTATTCTAGGAATGAGTTCTTGCAGTATAGGATCTCTGGCTATGCAAGGTATTACAATGTTGCATTTTTTTTTTATAGTGGAATTTATACAATGTGCATATGTAAAGTGGCAGTCCTTATTACATTTTGCTCAAGAAATTAGCAATCCTTTTATCACTGCAGATGTCCCAGCAGGCAAATTGCATTCAATGCATACAAGTTCTAATGGTATTAAATATGCATTTTTCGTTGTGAGTATATCTTGAACATGTTAACAATTTTTCATTGTTACTTACTACAAAGGTATATGTAAATAAAGCTACTGAGATGATACTTACAACATTTGTTGACCCAACTAGTTTTTGTAAATTGTGAATAGCTTCTATTTTTCAGTTATGTGATGAATGTTGATTTCGTTGTTCAAAATATTGTTCCCTTGGTGTCTTTTTCCTTTCTGATGTTATTGCATAAAATCATAGAAAATGCTCCATTTTGCAATTGGTTTTCTATTAATGTGAAGAACTGTTCATATGTTTCATACAATCGTAGCTGTAAAGAAAAAAAAAATTGAAGTTATGGTTTTTAGTTAATGCAAGCATGGGATTTGAAAATGGAATAATTGAATGAGTAGTATTTTGTCGAATAGAGTATTATCGTGGCTTTGTCATTATTTGAACTTCCATCTTTTATTTGTAGATTGTGTGGTGTCTCATTTTTATGGCACCTATTACAAGTACGTCAATTGTGCCAACTAAATAGCAATTTGTATTTTCTGACAGTTGTTAACGGTTGTATTTGGTAGGAAAGTATATCCATTGCATATTGGCAGAATTGTTTCATTAAAAGATATGATATGATCACAATCGCCATGATCATATTTTTTCTTCGACATGATTTTGAAACTTTTTATGTGGATGCTATTACCAACTATGAGTTTTTTTCTTATTACATTATATAATTTGTGTGGGAACAGTTTCCATAATTGGCATGATGCCTTTTTCATTAGTCATATCAACACACAGAATTGGTCGTGATTTATTGTTTTTATCTAAGAATGTGTTGTATGTGACCATGATGTTGGCGAGGAATATCTGTCCAGTTCTACGACTATTTAGGTCCTCATTTGAAATGATATCAGTAGTTGAAACTTTATACCTATGTAGAATTATTTGATATAAATTTAGGACATATTGGAATTGCATTCTGGTATAGTGCCAATTGAATTAGACATGCTTTTTTGCATGTTGTTGCTCTATTTCTTTTTCTAGACAAGTTGTGCTTGTTATAGGTTATTTTGACCCTAATGTAATAGTTAAAGTTAGTGTTAATGAAAATGGAAATATATATATATTGAATAATGAGTCAAATCAATCATAAATTCTTTTGCATAATTACGTATATATATGAAAGCTCGGACAAGCCACAAAGTCATCAAAACCAAAGTGAAACCATATATATGTTTTTTATCTACTTTCTTTGGGTATGCTTTCTCACAGCACATCAAGTACGGGTAATTGCAAATAAATTTAAAATCCATGGGTTCACTTAGTAAAGAAAAAAAAGATAAAAGGATCCTTTTAAAATAGTAGGATTGGATGGACACAAATATAATCCCATAGACGATAAAGGATAAAAGAGGTGGAAAGAAATGGAAAATTAGGCCTTTAGTAAATAAGAATATTCTTGTCCGATAATCTCCTTATCTTATATTCTCTTATATTAAATAGATATTCATCCCCTCGCATCCCTTCGCTCTCCTTACGTTCCCTATGCTCTTTTGATATTGACCAACAACCTCATTTTATTTCAAATATGTTGTATTTGTGGAATTCTCGATTGAGAGATACAAAAATATGAAATGTGCCAGCGAAATCAAAATCCAATATTATTAATGTCTTAAACAAATACATAATGTATAAAAAAAATGAAAAAACCACATTGAGCTACACAACACCTTCCATATTTCAAGCAAAGGTGAAAATAAAAAGTGCAGATATTCAAGTCCAAACCAAGCTGAATGTGTTTCCCAAAATCTTAGTTATTAGTTTTCCATCGTAGTTTTCCACATTTATAGTTCATTAACTTGATCATATGCCACGCTAATTCTCCCTTCATCATGCAACTTATATAAGTTGGAAATCCTGAATAGATCCAACACCGACACGTTGAAGCCATGCACACTGTGATTATGTGCTGCAAAGAAACACATTGAAACTCCCTTCCTGACAATACATCAATGCAACACAACACAAGGATTTTGAACCACACATACCACAATAATTTATTCACTACAATGGACCCTTTTCGTACTCTCACTATGGCCCTATCTTGTGCACCTGTAAAAGTGGGGGTTCTAACCTGACGGAATTTTAACCGCCTGGTTTAGAGACAAGTTTGAGACTCAATGTTTAATTACCTAGTTTATACATAGGCTTTAGAACCTACTTTCGATACAATATTTTGACAAGGAGGGGTAGGAGGTTTATCCCACTAGACCTCCTGGGAGAGGGAAAAGAATGCTAGAATTTGATAATGCACACTTGGATAATTACTTATATAATACACTCATCGAATATTGTTATCGAAAAAGTTATCCTACAGGATACGCCTCACTATTCATTGATGGTTCGATTCATTTTCCTCTTCTCCATCTACTTTCCAGTGTCTATTGACTATTCTCCATTTTTTTTTCATTGTTTATCATTTATATTACCAATTTATCAATGGCTAGGGCCCAATGAGCTACAACATGACTCTCTCTCGGTGTTGAAAGCACCATTTTAGCAACCATGAAGCACCCTTTTCATAACTAAATTTTGGCCATTTACTAAGCAAAATTGACTAAACTGGGGCAAATGTGAAGCTCAAAAGTTCAAAAAAGTCGATCCACACAATTGAGGTGGGGGGGGAGGGGATGCAAAGGTACCCACAAGCTGCAGGAAAGGTTGGGTGCAATCATGTTGGTTGGTAAGTGTCTGGTCTCCAAGAGGCAAAAAAAAAACAAATCTAAACATAAAACTAGACAAAAGTGGGCAAAAGTTCAGGAAAGTTGTTCACGTTACTGTTGAGTGAGTATGCTTACTCATGTTGAAGAACTTTCATTACTATAAAATAACAAGATCTTCATTAAATTCATAGATACTCAGTTCATGTGTTACGCCTTAAAATAACATAATTGAGTAAATGCATTGCAGGAAGGTTTCATTGAACCTCACTTTTACCATATTCTACCAATTTTTTGTTTTGGGTTTGTTAGGGTATGTTTTATTTATTTTTCATGGCTACTCGGTTCTCTTCATATCATCCTCTCCATCTCTCATTGTGTCTCTAAACATCATTAGCAATCTCTTTAATTTAAATATGGATTGTTTCTAATGCACAAACTAATGATCGATCAGAATCTTAGCCTAAATTTTAAATGCCAAATTCTAAACGGTAATAAATTCAAGCCTATGTGAGGACATAAAGGGTAATATAGTTGAGGAGGGATTTCCATTATGATATTGTAGTCCTTAGGGATGTATTTAAGAGACCCACCAACACCAGGAAAGTGTTTTTTGGTGGAATGAACCTGCACTAATAAGGAATAAGGAATAGGATTGTCCCGATAAATTAAATCCATTCATTAATTGGTGGAATAACATAAATAATTGTAAGTGCATGAGGTTCCTATCTTGGTAATATGAAGTTCCAGAGTTTCAATTTAATAAGTGCATCATGTGCATAATAGGGCGTTTCCATTCCTATTCAAAGTTCCAGGTAGGCATGTAAGTGTGATCCTAGTAGTGTGTGAGAAAGCACGATTCAAATATTTGGGTGAGATGTTATCCTGGTAGAGCGGTAAGTGTCTGAAAAGCTCAGTTTCATAGTTCAATAAGCTAGGAAAGAGTTCGTTCTTCAGAAGTCGTTATTAACATTTAGTCAGTAAGGTGTTGGTGGTAAGGAGTTATTAACTGTTAAAGCATTAGGCATGCGACAACACTCACTACAATGCTTATGCTATTATATTAAACCTTGTAGTTATTTAGACTGGAAAGGAATGTCCCCCCCTTTATGATTTAACAATATCAAATCAAGAAAAATCCTTATGATAAATAACCCAATCCAAAAGCCACTCAAAGAAATAATGAATACCAGCAAGATTAGAATAGAATCCTTGAGCTTCATGCTTTCACACCTAGCTTGTAGCTTTCCTCGTTCTTCATTTTCTTCTCTCAACAAAATGAAAGATATACTTTTGGTTACCGAGACCTCCAATCTCTAGTTAAGCACATATTTCATATTGTAGGCTAGTGATTATGTATCAAATCCCATTTTAATTGGAGATAATAGTAAATCCATCAAATAGAAAATACCATGGATTATTGACAGAAGGTCTCATTCCCAAATGATTTCCAATAAATCAATTGATAGTAAGTAAGTGCCCAGGAGGTCTTTTAAATAGGAAATTTCTAGAAGTTTCTTTTTGGTATGCCCCTCCACCCGCATGAGCATGTATTCTTTCCGGTCTGAATCACTGTGCATATAGCAAGTACGATTCGTCTTCTTCTTCAATTTAATAAATTGTGTGCAAGAACCAACATATTTACACAATAAGACTATAAGGTTCGATTATGGGTTTGTATTCAAAAAAAATTACAAGTAAAACAATACAAAATATAAACAAAATATCCATAAGATGTAGTACTCATGCAATGGGTGCTCATCCATTTCATAATTTATTTATTATTTCATTTGAATTTCTTACTAACAACCCAACCCAAGGTCAATTCCAAAGTCAAACCATGGTTATAATAGTCAGTTATGTGAGAACTCATGCCCAGACTTCAATTAAAAAACTACATCATGAAAATACTAGTTGAACCTATAAATATATCTATTTCAGATTAGGATGAAAGGATAGATTTCTTGGAACCCACACTAGCCTCCCCATGAAAATCATGACATGGGAGCCATTAGTCTCGACACCTACAAAAGTAGTGCAAACAAATTCAAACGATTAAGGTTCTGAGTTAGTATTATAACAATACAAATCTAAATGTGAAACCATTACATAATTTCAATAACATGTATGATCATAAGTCTATAGCTTGACATCCTGAGAATCCATTGAGTGCATCCCACAACCTTCAAGAAAAACCCCAACAATAATACAACTAGGTAGACTAGTTTTAAGACACCTCAGCATACCATTAATGTGTATTGAAGCCATGAAGGGATAAGACTAAATCTCTCATTGTGAATTCCATTTACACATAGCAATATCCAAGCTCCTAGCTCATGAATAACATAGGTAGATCCCTTATCCTCTCCATAGGAAAATGTGGAAATGTGAGAGGGTTCTAGAACATAACCTATGATTGCATAAACTGAGGTGCAAATAAAGTATGTTCTGATGTGCTAAAGAAGCTTTGTTGCTGGAAATATAGCTGATAGTTTTCATAGGTCCATTTCTATTGTTCATTGTAGTTTATATGTTTTTCCATTTATATATATATTCCCCAGCGAATTCTTAGGTTTGAGCTTATTCAGTGCAATTCTGGAACCACTAGTCAAATATAAATATATTAAATGAAATAAAGAAAAATATATTATAACTATGACTATGTATTCGTATTTGAGAAAGAATCATCAAGGCTATAAGTATAATTGAGTATAAGGAATGAGCGTAGATCCAATTGTTTACTTATCCTCATAAGCAAAGGCAAGGGTATACTCACAAATTTAAGGTTATATATATTCTTGCAACATACTTATAAATTGATAGGGGGAATTAATAGATGTATCATAAGAACTGGAAGTAGAGGAAAATGCATAAATAATATAGGGAATATCTCACTGTTATTTATTTCAATATGTAGGTAGATGTGTATTTGGAAATAGTTCAGTATGTTTATGTGTAACGAGGTAGTGCAAGGGGATTCATTTGAATTGTAAGTGGGGGGAATGATTTATGGATCAAAACCTTATAGTTACAGTTTTAAGAATAATCCTTCATACGCGTTAAATTCAGTGCTTACTAAACATGCTCTCATAGTAGTGAGGAATGCGGCCTTGGATACATATACATGAAGAGAGAATGGATCACCTACACCCCCATCCACACCCCCTTTCAGGATGTAGATTGTAGTACATGCATTGTTTCTCTTGGAGAATTAACTATCCAAGATCCATCTAAAGGCAGGTTTAGTTTTATATGCACCTCAAGGTTGCATATCCCAGGTTTGAATTATCATCTAGGTTGTAGATTTGCTACTAGATAAATTCATCTTCCATCAGTTCCATCTCCAAGGGTCATGGATCTCTTACATAAGGTGTGTATCTCTTACATAAGGTATTGATCTCCATATCCTACATAAGAGAAAATACAATAACTCTCGAATTTAAAATTATTTGGCAACTATTCTAATTCCAAATTATTGATATCCTATCATCTATTGTACATTGAGCAATGAAGGAGCCAAATATACCTCAAGTATGCAAGTAAATGGTGAATTGTCTGCATCTCCCGCATAAGGTAGATAGCCTGTCATCTATTCTAGAATGAGCAATGAAGGATCCAAAGATACATAGCTTGCCATCTATTGAAGAATGAGCAAAGAAAGAACCAAAGATGTGTGGAGTATGTGCAACTAAGTGGTGAATATCCTGCATCTCCTGCACAAGGATATATCCTAACATCTATTTCACATTAATAAACAAGAGCCAGGAGGTGGAAATGTTCCCGACATTGCTATTTGTTGTTGCAAGAGCATTTAGAGTTAATTCTTGAATGTGATGGTTAGTTGCAAGAGAATTTAGAGCTAATTCTTGAATGTGATAGTTAGTGATGTTTGGGGGGTTGAAGTTTTTTATAAGATTATATTGCGTCATAATATTATATTGTGGTATGTAATATTTTCATATTTTATATGAGTAGGATAAGATGTTAGAATTGTGAATTTCTATCATCATTTTTTTTTATGAGTAGGATAAGATGTTAGAATTGTGAATAATTTTAGGAGTGATGTTAATTTTGATATAATTTTGTATGAATATTAAAATTTAAAATATGTTTAAAGGCTTTCTATCATCATTTTCATGGCAAGCCCAATTTAATTTTCTTTTTAAAGGAATCCAAAGAGAGAGAGAAAAGCATATGCATATACTTGTGCACTAATACTAAATTTTTATGGATTTTAATACAAATGGACTTTACTCCCCTACAATTATCATTTTAGCTAATAAATTATTACTGAGCTAATATAATTAGTTTAATATAATATTGAACAGAGAAAAAAAAATAATACTCACAACCTCAACCAATATATGTAGTATTGGATAAGTTAAGATTTCACCTCAATCCAAAAATGAACTAATCCACACTCGTTACAAAATGACATATTTATATATGGTGGAACAATTACCTTATAAGACAATACAAAATGCATTTCTTCGATCAATGATGCATTGATAAATCCAAAATTCTAAGGGAAACAAGACAAAGATGCCATGATATTCACCTAAATGTATTTGTTGTTTGTAGTTTGGATTGTATTACTTACGGTGTACACAATTGACTCTACCAATTTCCAAAACCTCGTATTCAATACTAGGTCTAGTGGATGAGTTGGAAAAGAAAGTTATGATGAATGAGGGTCATTCTATGACGTAAGTTCACAAATACCATTTATTTTAATGACTTAGAAATTTGTGAAAGCAATGTAATGATTATATAATAAAACCTTTTGAGGGTCATTGTGGCTGGTAACAAACACCATTTATTTTAATGACGTAAAAATTTGTGAAAGCAATGTAATGATTATATAATAAAACCTTTTGGTTTATAGCTAATCATGTACATGATTATTAAAATTTAAATATAGTTTAAAATTGTGAATTTATATATGTTAATATTTAACATTAAAAAAATTGATAAATTTTTGGTTAATGTACAAGTAATATAATGTCAAGAATATATATATTACAATATAAACTGCTTGATAAGACCTTTTGGTTTATAGCTAATCATATACACAAGATTATTATAATTTAAATATAGTTTAAAATTATGAATAGCCTTTTTGAAATGGAGAAGTGTAAAATTTGCAGAGAAAATTATCTATATCTCCATCATGCTAATACTACTGTAGCAATGCATATTCTGAGGGTTTAGTCTCTCGCAAGAAAAATAAACTTAAGGGTTACACAGAAGATAAGGCTAGTGATGCTTCAGAAATTCTGAAGCCATAGAAGACAAAAATTAATTGCGGTTTTGCAAGAATATTTCTCAACCAAGACTTGAATAATAAAATTCCTTTCGACAGTGTCATCAACCATAAAATAAATATATTAGCAAAATAAAATATGTCTCACATAATCTTGATTCTTTATACCAAAAGAAAGTGATATGCATATTTAAGAATTCTTTTGGAAGAGTAGCACATAAAATTTTACAACTTAAATGTTATAAAAAGATGGAAATCACCCACCATTAAAATTTCATACTTGAGAGAACGTTTCATTCAATTTTGTTTGCTCAGATGTCACTCAATTGAATTTTCCACATTCAGGATGGAAAGAACATGGTGACATTAAAATAATTTTGGATCTTGTGCCTACCTTTAGTATAGAAAGAGACCGATTATCCCACGTATAAGATGGTATTGGTATAAAGCCGGGTTTAGTGAATGAGGACGAAGAGTGGCCCAACTCGTTGGTATGTCCCACTGTGCACAGATTTGATGACCATTGAGTGGAGAGAATCTGTACGCGAGTGGCGTTGTGTTTATGCTACCATGTGCCATTCCCGTGAGCTTTTCTATGCTCTATTCATTTCTATACTATGAAGAGACTAGGATTACTTTTATTGAAATGATTCCTGTACTGCTGCCTACGTAAATTCATAGAAGAAGGCATAGGCTCATTATTATTGCAACAGAATGTTCCAATCTCTCATGGGTCGAAGCAAAACACGAATTTTCCTAATGTTCCAAGGCTGGATCATGTTATCTTCCAACTAGAAGGGACCCGCCAACATCCTACAGTTTACCTTCATAACTGGATCAAAGAGAATACCTTATTCACATATTCAGTTACTATTGGTTACATTTCAAATCCGCCTCCAGATAAACTTACGAGAAATATAAAGTGAACATTATATCTATTACAATATAAATTGCACATATTCAGTTACTATTGGTTACATTCCAAATCCGCCTCCAGATAAACTTACGAGCAATATAAAGTGAACATTATATCTATTACAATATAAATTGCACATATTCAGTTACTATTGGTTACATTTCAAATCCGCCTCTAGATAAACTTACGAGCAATATAAAGTGAACATTATATCTATTACAATATAAATTGCCTACGACAGGAATAATAACAGTATTAAAGGCCACACTACATATCTAGAGGTTCCAAGTTGAAATTTATTTCTACCAGGTGCCAAATATGTGTCAATTTCCAAGGCAAAGAATTTAATGTAAATAGTTGCAATGCATGAGAAGAAACCGTGGCTGATACATCTCTACGATCAAAAGATTTCCGGAAATAATGAGAAAGTAACTTTAATAACAGATTTGAAGATTATGAAACAATAGCTTTAGTCTGTCTTTGTGCGAGTTCTATGGGGAGGATTGTCAATCCATGGATCCCGAGCTATACTTAGCATCTTCAACGTTAATGGCGATCTTCTTTGATGAATGCTGAGGGTTTATGGTAAATGGGTGAAATCTGCATTTGTCTCTTCAACTTCAACTATCCAGAAGGCGCGACCAGCATCACCATCTCCACCGCACTATGAACGATTCTATTATGATCAAATGAGAAATATACATCAATGGATTTATTTCAACAGATGGCATCACTAAGGCCTATCACAATGAATTCAACAATAAACTACTCAAAGTTGATATTTCAAAATAAAAAAGTTGTTGGCATGGTTGACAATTTTCAAGTCTTTGGGGTCTCTGCTAGCATTCATCGATTTGGAAGCTGATTATTAAAATAAATAAATAATTGTCTGCAACGATTTAGGGTTTTAAAGTAAACAGTGAAAGCTATTTGAGTTGGTACCATATTACCTTCTAAATAAAGGTACATTGATACGGACGATTTGTTTTAGGTTTTTATAAGCGCAGATAGCAAATGGTATGTTCTGATAAAAGTTCAGAACTGATATTATATAGAATAAGAATATTGTAGAAACAATTTATTATATTATAGAAACTATTTGGGGAAGAGATGCACTGAAAGGTTGGAATAAAGCTGATATAGAAATTTTCCTGATCTTAGACTGCTCGATAGATTGTGTTATAGGGAAGCTCTAAAGTACTTGATTTTGAAATGAAGGAAACAACTGTTGCTGTTATATTTCTAACCTTGCTTCTTGTGGATTCATTTGCATCAGGTGAAGCTCGGTTTATCCAGTCATATAACGCTGCATTGAGGGATCACGGCCTTTAGGTAAGAATGAATCCTAAGGGAAACGGCTATGTTCTTGCAGCCAAAGAAGTTGTTGGCCATAAAAACATGGCCGGACATGACATTGGTAAGAAGGAGAAAGGCCCTTCTCATAATATAAACTACGAGTAAAATACTAGAAAGAAGAAGGATGGTGCTATGGATTTTCATCTGATGGGTCATAGTCCACGAATAGGGCACAATGATCCTCCTGGTCTCTGAAATTCTGACTATGACAAAAGGTAAATAGTCAATAATTATACACACAATTGTAATCGATCAATCCTTTGTTCAAATCCATCGAAACTCTCTATCAATCTAATAAAAAATGAACCCATGGATTCTTTTAGATCCACCTAAACTCTGTTAATTCAATCTTGAGAGGAATTAAATTCTTCAAGATGCATAATTTTATAGTAATCTTCGAGATGCATATATTCTAATGAAATTCTTCAAGATGCCCACTGTATCTTATTGTTCTAAATGCATAGGTTTTTAATGTAGAGTTAATATTTTATTTATGCCTGAATAGTTTGAGACCTAATACCTGACACGTTAAGATGGATTCATAAACTCCTAAATGCTTGAGATGGATGAATTCAAGTATATATGTGAGGCAATTTCTCTAATTACTTTTATGTGATTTATATATAAATATATATACCATTTAAAGTAAAAGATTGAAGCATTTGAAATTCCTTATACATCTTCTATACTGGACTGGGCAGACAATAAGTACTGTAAAAATGTAATACGAACTGCTATTAGGAAAATGGGATTATTATTACCTGGAATGAAGTCTGTTTGTGTAGAGGGTGAAAGTACAGCAGTAGATTACATATTGCTAGTGGTTTGGTGGTAGGAGTTCTAGAAGCGATATAGGTTGTTTAACTAATCTACCATATACCATAGTAAGCAAGCTTTACACAAAATATCTCTATAGCTAGAATTCATTTAAAATAATGAATAAAATCAATGTTAAAAACTGGACAGAATAAAGATCAAACACAGAAACCTTCCTTCATCTTCCATTTCAAATCTATGCATTAGCTGCATGCAAAGGCATGGCAGCACAAATAAAATGCTAGCAAAGATATTCATGCAGATAGCCACACGGCAGTGCTAGTGTACAGCTCCATGAACGAGCTTCAAGGTTGTCACAGCAAACTATTTTGTATTAATCAAACCAACTGCCAGCCACTGTCAATACCATTAAGTCAAACTAATCATTTTCCAATTCCCTGCTTACGTTATCACGCCGCCGGGTCTTGGGGCACAAAGACCCAAGCAAACATCACCTGTAAAAGACCAATAGAAATTAACTTAAATCAATATTTTAAAAATTCAAAAAATAAAAATTAATCAAACTATATTAAAAACATTTGAAAACTTAAAAATTTAAATATGATTCTCCAATTAATTGAATTAACTGATTCATATATATTCCCTGTCGGGAACATAATAAAGGAGTGAAAGCACCTGCATCTTGTGCATAAGGTAGAGAAAACATAATAACATGTCATCACCAAAATCAAGGTTTTGAATATGCAAGTAAATTGCATCAACAAAGGCTCCAGATGTAGATTTCTAGAGACATGGATAATAGAGGTGGAATTTTAAGACAGTGGGTTGATCGATGCATTTACTTAGGAGCAAATATTTCTAATTCAAATGTCATGGTTTGATCGATATGTATGCACTTAAATGATTTAAATAATTATGTCATTAATGCAAATGGTGATGGATGGCAGTGAGAAGTGGGTGTTGAACATAAAAGGGCAGTGCAAGCTGACTAACCACTTCAAGTTTGAATGTATTTTAATATCTACATTAACTAACAACCCCATTTCCAATATCTACGCCGTCGGACTGGCAATAACGCCTAAAAATATCAACCAATAGTAGATGAGAAAAATAATATGTTTTGGAATTAATAATGAATTAATTAAGAAACTATACAAAAAACATTAGAACATATCATGAAATATGTAAACTCGACGATCGATTAATAGAAAGTCAAGGCATATCGAAAACAATAGTACCCTGGCCTTCGAAAGGGACTAATAATGCCTTTATTTTATCATCTTGAACATTCACTTTAATGCATTTATTTTATTATCTTGAATATTAACTTTAACATCTCATGCTTCTTACAATGTCATTCATACTCCTATAAATATTGTGCCGAGGTGATCATGGGAAGGAATCCTTGTAGTTGATAGAGTTTGTAATGTCTCAAATCTACTTAATATATGCGTGCTATTTCTTAATTATTAACACTCTAATGAAATTTACCTCTTATTTGTTTGTAATCATCTACCCTAAATCTCGATAACATGGGTAATGACGATGACTTGTACTATGAGTTCAACCCGGTTGCCTTTATAAAAAAGGAACTCAAATGGGCCAATAAAGAATTGATTACATTGTTTAAATATGTGAACATAGAGGAGTTTGTGCATAAGTGCAATGAATTGAGGGGAGAAATAAAATGAAATAGATTATGCACCAACTTTCCAATTGATTAATTCATCATTTTCATTTTTGAATGTTAGTGTGTACTCTTACAGTTGAAAAAAAATGGTGGTTTATTTATGTAGGAGTTTTAGAGACTATCACATGGGCCTATTCATGATGCCATTTCCACTCCTAGTATGTATTGACCTTCTCATCAACTTATTTACGGAGGGGCATCTGGAACAGTCACTCATATTATGAAAAAATATTATATATGTTCACAAACATGTCGACACTATATATTCATTTGAATAATTTCCTTGATTGATGCATGTTCATAGCACTAGGACACTATAAATTGACCTTTTGGTATATGACCACCTTCTCCCTTTCAAGCTACCAAAAATCCTTAGTAATTACTAGTTTGTTAATTATTTCTAATATGTGATAGAAAGTCAAACTCACATGTTTCTTTAAGATCAATGATAATATGGATGTTCGATGTAAAACAATATGTTTTGGAAGTTCTTGAAGGAGAAGGCACTAGTTAGATATTTTTGGTCCTTCCATTCTTATAGGCTTTAGCATTCAAACTTCTAACTTGAAAAATGAATTTATGGACTATTTGGTCGACCTATTTCATAAATATACATTCAACCAAAGTAAAGTACCCTGTATGGATAATACTTATTTGGTTAAATATGCAAGGGACACATATAGGTTAATTTGCAAGATAACCTCATATATGAATGGTTAATTTGCAAGATAAACTCATATATGAACATCCTTTAGTGATTAATGATAAAGAGTGGAAGGATTCGATGGATGATGCAAAGGGGAAGTAAATGAGAAAATAAATAAAAGATGTCACCAAGTGAAGGAATTTATATGATATGTATCAAATATTGGTGCACTATTGTGTATTATTAATATAAAAACATCAATTCTTTCAATATCTAAAATATGCACCATTGCTTCCAAGAAATATAATACACAATAGTGTATATTATATGTTTTTGAAACACCATTGCATATCAAATATTGGTGCACCAATGCATATTATTGATATAAGTGCTTACTGCACTAACAAAAAAAGCTCCACTAGAACCTCGAGTCAACCATAATTTTTAGTTGTAGTGAACATCTATTAAAACCTCCACTACTAATAGTGATTTTTTTCCAATCTTGTAACATTAAAATTCAGTGCAAAAACCTCCACTTGATATTCTTTTCCTTGTAGTTTAAAGAACTATAGTAATTGGAAATTTTCTTGAGCTTCAAATAAAGAATGAGTCTTGAGAGTGTTTCACACTTGTGGCAACAACAAATAAATTTCAATGTTAGGTGATTAATAATAATAGCATTATGACATCAAACCATGTATCCCAATGACATTAACTTTTGCATTGTCATTACTATGTAATGTACCAGTTCTCAACTTGTGATTGGCCTTGAATTACTATTGAGGGGAATAGCCCTTTGCTCCAAAACTTCCACCTTAATTTCAATGAAAAGGATATATGGGTCTCAAACTATTTGAGGCCTTGGTCGCAACTTTGAAAACCAAAACAAGGACTCCAAATCCATACTGATGTAGGAGGATCTAGTCGAAGAGCCAAGAACATGAGTTTAGGTGCCATTTCATACTTGGATTAGGATTTTTTCAGTTCAATCATAGACACCTTCCAAAGTGTTGCACACCATCACATCCAATCACAGGCTCAACACAAGAATTTTGGGTGCATAACAACCTTCCAAGAATTTCAGAGAAGTAATCTTAGTTGTCCCCTAAGATATCATAAGGAAATATCAGTCGTCTAATGAGATGTCTAATGAAATTACAGCCATTAGATCAAGAAGCAGTATTGGGGCCAACATACTGGCGGTACCTCATCAAAGGAGAGTTACGAGAAAGGCTCGAACCATGACATTAGAGAATTGATGTAGAAGCATTTGTAGGGAGATCCAATTGGTGAAGTTTGACTACATATAAGACTCTATGATATTGGGAGAGACCTCATTGGAGGTTAGGTATGAAAAAGTACCAATGGAAGAGGATGGATGGAACCCAATGGAGAGGATCCAATGGATCAGATATAGATAGCATAGAGAAAGTGTGAAGCGAGGGATGTCAATGAAAGTAAGGGTGATAGACAAGAATTGATAGTTCAAGGAGACAATTGAATAGTACAAGCGAGAATTATTGATGAAACAATGAATTCTGATCCCAATGGATTAGGGTGTAGTAGAACTAAGGTTCTTAATTAATGTGAGGAGGCCTGATGAACAAAAGGACTTGAATACCTGAATAATTAATGGTTGATTTAATGTTGTATGTACATGAATTTAATGGGGATCTAGAAATACCCCACCTATACAATTGAGATAGATCCTAGGTAAAGATCAATGATCTCAACATGAATGCACAATTAATGCAATCATGACATGAATTGAATGGGTCAGAGGAGAAGGCATGTGAAGATAGGAAGCTTTATGAGAAGGAGAAGAGGACAATATTGGAGAGGTAGTGTAGAGGAGAAGCCTCCTAAAAAAAGAAGATAAATCTACAGGAAGGAGAAGAGAAGGGAAAGAAGAAAAGAAAAGAAAAAGTATTCGAACAAAGAAACAAAGAGAGAAGAGGTGGAGAAGGAAAATGAGAAGAAAAAAATAAAATTCTTTGGAGAGAGGAGAAGACAAAGCACTCGAAGAAGAGAAAAAGGTAGTAAGATTACTATAAAAAGGAAGATAAGCCAGAGAAGAGTAGAAGATGGTGGATAGAGGCACATCGAAGCCATGTGTAGGTTGAGAAAACATAGTAGCATACTCTATAGTGGATGTAATGCCTAGCTAAGACTAAAACTATCATGCTAGATAGATTAAGTGAAGAGAGGAAGGATTTGAGTACCCTTTTTGTAAATTTGAGTAGATATAATCCCTTTCACGCATTTTAATGTAATTGTAATTTTTATATATAATAAATAAGGCTGGTTGAGCCTATGTTTATGTTTGTATTATGATTATATGCATGAATCTGTAAATTGAGTTTCTGGGTATTCATTGTGGTCATGACCCAATTGAGAGTTTATGCTATCAATATGTAATTTTACATAAAAGTTTAAAAAATTAAAAGTAAAATTGTTCCATATGAGAGATTAAATTTAATTTTACATAAAAGATTAAAAACTTAAAAGTAACATAGGTCCATATGGAGAGATTAAATTTATATTTTTAAAAAAAATTAGAAACTCTTAAATCCATATGGATGAGAATATACTTATGTATCTTTAAAGAGAAGAGAAGAGAAACCTACTTGTAAAAGCTTGCAACTTGTTGAGATCTTGATTAAATTTTTTAGGTAGGTAAAAGATAGAGACAACTCGAAATTTTGTCATAAGAAAATAGAAATCCTCATAAAGATGCCGAGCGTTGGATTTGTGATAGGCTTTAGGGTTCTGTTGTTGGAATTTTGTAAGAGATGAGATGAGTGAATTATAGGAGACTAAATCTTGATTGCTGGACAGTTTGTATAAGAAGCAACTCGTCTCATTTGACGCAGTTTCTTTCAACTTGCTGGCAAAGTCACCTTTTACGCAGTCGCTTGAATGACAATCACACCTCTCCACTGACCATTATGTCATAAACTTATAAAGTTTCGTACCATTCGTGATTACGGAAAAATGCATGTCATATCATGAAGAACAAGTTATATCAAGAAAAGCGGAATAGATTGGATGATAAAGACACCTGTTGGGAAGCATAGAGGCAATCCCATACAGCCATGCAGAAATGACGGTGCTTCTAGTACAAAGACTTCCAGTAAATTAAGGCAAGCCAGCAGGCTACATGATGAAACAAAATCCTTTTGTGGGGTTCTTTCTCTTTCAAGGTCTCCAATACATTGCACGCTTTACTGTTAAGGATGGAAATTCAGACAAGACAGATAATCTGCAAGAACATTTACAATTACGGAACATTAAAATTCTTTAAAAAAAAGACTGAACAATCTGATTTTTGGCTCCACTGTAAACATTTATGGATCTGAAGCCTTCAATTGATAAACATTAAATAATGCAGCGGAATATATACAGCAAATTCATAATACCTTGTTCCATTGACAGCCTGATTTGGATTCCAGACACCTCTGCACTGCTGCTCCTTTCCAGCAACGTGTTGAAGAAACCTAGCACAGAACAGAAAGCGGTTTCTCTCTCTTAACCCTGGACCAATGCGTTCCTTCAGCTTGTGTGATGGGTATTCTGAAAGGACCATTTATAGGCAGAGAGAGGACCAGTTTCCCCAAGGACTTTA
>LPNX010711458.1:230057-264487 GCA_001517045.1 Pseudotsuga menziesii | reverse complement strand
CAGGGTACCCTCCTCAAGAGGGGTTATTGGCCCACTATCAAAGTTCAAGAGGTCAACCTTAGCCACAACTCAACATAACAAATGAATAAAATATGGCCTCATCCATGAGCCATGGTCACATCAACAGGAAATAATCGGAAATTTCAGTTTGCCACATTACACAAAGAGGGGTTGGATTCTATGGCGTTAAACAGTCGAATGGAAGAAGAGACTGAGATTGCTGGCCACCCATTCATAACAGTTAACCTCTTGAAAATAATTTGTAAGCATGTTTTCCATAAATTTGAAACCTGTAGCCAAGAAGATAATTTATTTCCCCTCAATATGGCACAGCATGGGACAGTGGCATATTATTATCGAGAATTCTGTCAGGTAGGTTTGTTGGTAGACTGAAAGAGTAGATCTGACAAAACATCAAGGCTTTGAAGCCAAGTACAATGGAAGAAACTTAGAATTCTATTGAAATCCAGAAAAATTAGAACCCTAAACGCTGAAGAAGCTGGGCAAATTATTTCATCTACAAACCCAAACCGAATTACATTACGATGTAAACAGACTAGAGGGTTTGTCCCATTGCTTGCATCAATGCAGCAATGCAGCCATTCCTTCACACAGAAATCCAAGCATTCTCAACAAAAAACAAAAGAGGGTTCGCCCCATTGCTTGCATCAATGCAGCAATGCAGCCATTCCTTCACGCAGAAATCCAAGCATTCTCAACAAAAAACAAAAGAGGGTTCGCCCCATTGCTTGCATCAATGCAGCAATGCAGCCATTCCTTCACGCAGAAATCAAAGGAGCAGAACCAGATTGCATTCGATCAAAGGAAGGTTTAAAACTCAAGCTCTGATACCAATATAAACATTTATGGATTTGAAGCCTTCAATTGATAAACATTAAATAATGCAGCGGAATATATACAGCAAATTCGTAATACCTTGTTCCATTGACAGCCTGATTTGGATTCCAGACACCTCTGCACTGCTGCTCCTTTCCAGCAATGTGTTGAAGAAACCTAGCACAGAACAGAAAGCGGTTTCTCTCTCTTAACCCTGGACCAATGCGTTCCTTCAGCTTGTGTGATGGGTATTCTGAAAGGACCATTTATAGGCAGAGAGAGGACCAGTTTCCCCAAGGACTTTATTCTCCACCTGTCCATCAGAGTAGGAGAAAAGAAACGGCTGCCAAGAACCCGTCTCTTCATATGGACAACGTAAGAGTGAATTTTTCTAAATATAGTCTTACATCCACTCCAACAATCCCACAAGGCAGAGAGCTCTTTTGCAGAACGAAACTCCACAGATGCTACACTGCGAATGCGACTCAGAGACAGAACTGACGTGTTGAGTAAAATTCAGGAAAGCCTAGCTGAATGATCATCTCTAGAGTCTAGGAAGATAAGACAGAGTAGTGACCACTAGTGTATTGATAATAATACTTGCAACAAAATTTCTTGCTAATTGACAGAAGGTTTTCCTCGAATTACAATTGTGTATCAAACTATTTGACAAAAGCCTCGATAATATGGATCAATATTAGTGTTTATCCATAGTTTATGGAGGCAAAAATCAACTTACAAGGTTCATGAGTTTACTCCAGGAAATGGACACACCTACGAAGGATTGGCATGATTGTTCAAAACAAAGCAACGTTGTAGGTTATTAAAAAGGGAATTTAAGGGATTAAATAATTTAAATTTAATTTAAGCGGATATGCTATTTTTAATAATATTTTATTATTATTTATAAAGGATACCTATCAACTCTAGGATGAGATGAGCAGGGAAGGAGTTACACATCTCTCTCTTATTGGGCTGTAAAATTCACCTTTTCGATGCAATAAATAGAATATGAATTTGTGAGACATATTCCTTCTCGTAAAAGTATGAAGAAATGAAATTGTGATTTGTACTCTCAAGTGCATAAACCTAAAAAATATTTCAATTGGACAGAAAAAATATTTCAATTGGAAGTTCAATTGGAAAGACTTCTCTACTTAAATTCATAGATGGGAATAGTACAGGTTTTAGTGGAGAATAGAACAAGAACTTCATCTTTCCAAAATGTGCTTTTGGTACTTTTGGTACTATGAAGTAGTTGATGAATAGGGTGCTTCTAGGTTCACCTCCTTGGGACTTTCTTTTTTGGTAGGTCAGTTTCACTAACCACTCGTACAAAATAATCGGGAACTCAGTGAAGAAATATTCCTGGATATCCAAATATATGTGTCTTCCAAAACACTCTTTTATTGTTAGTATGGAACCTCATTTTCTTCTACTACAAATTCTTGGGCCTTCTGATCAAACCAATCCTGGATATCCGGATTTTTTGGATGCCACAACATATCCTCCTCTTCGTCGCTCTCAGATCCTGATAACAGAACCATTTGTTGATAGAGATTTGTCGAAAGGGGTTCACACTCTGTCAACACCCCTCTTCAATGCGATTCTGTAAACACTGACCTGGATAGGTTTTACCCTACCCAACAACACTTGCGTATGCAATCTCACCCGAGATGCTTGAGGAAGGGATGCAAAAACCACATTTCCATAGTAAAGAGGATGACTTGCACACTTATTTTCTCTCTCTCTCTCGTAGTGTTAACCAGAGATCTAGGAAAGGGTTTTAGCGTCAATTATTCATATTCAATTGCATCAAAAACCATTCACATCAAATTATTCATCACATCATCTCATTCATTCCACAAAGATATCAACAAGTATGGAGTCATTCATTATGCAAGGGCATCTCATCTTTCATTAATATAAACCACATCACAACATTTAGTCATTCAGTTTGCACCATTTAAACCATAAAAAAAAACATAATATCATATACCAAGACACAAAGTTTCCAACATTATCTGCCCATGTCATATTACTTTGTAGGTCAAAACATGTTTTCAAAATATACCTCCATGTTGATAACCTTAGCAAAACAATTCGCAAGACAAAACATACAATGATATCGATTCAAAAGATGCCAAAAATACAATTTCTTCGACCATTTATTGATATCCTTCTACTAGACTCCTAAGTCTTTATATAGGCTTATGCCTTTACAAAACGGTCCACATACGACCAACTACATAACTAACTCAGACCAAAAAGTACAAAATACACCCAAGCAGACTCTTGTTTATTTCTTTGCCTTGCGCAATTTTTCTTTCATCTTTTGTGGTTATCACACCATGCGCATCAAACTACCTACCAAGAATGAATACTCGCATCATTCATCTTTCTTAGGTCGACACATATCCGTGTTTCTCCCATATTTTTATCTTGAATAACCATCAGATTGATCCATTTCGATTCTTAAACTGGTTCTATAAAGCCAACATCCAACATCTGGTCTAATTCTTCTTTGACGCATTCTTTGTATCTTGGGTTCAATCTACACTGTCCCTGCTTCATTGGTTTTGCATCTGGATTCAAGGGGATTTTCATCTCACCTGACTCACCTGAAATCCCTTTCATCTCAAAAAATTTTGTTGGAAAAAGGTCCTGGAATTCGTGCAACAAGTCAGTGATCTTCGCCATAGTTATCTCATCTCAGTAATCCCCAATATTAGCAAATTTTAGGTTCTTTGTCGTCCCAATATTAACCTTCCTTGTCTCGAGTGGTTGTTTGACTTTGTCAGATGGTATTTTTGGTGCTGCGATATCCCAACTTCCTTCTTATTCTCGGATGTTGATATCTCCTAGATCATCCTCATCGTGAGGCTCATGTGTTACATTGTATCATTCCATCATTAATTGCGTTACAGGTGTCTCTTGCAATCCTGTTGGCAACTCTACTTGAACAACTTCCAACACAATACCATGGATGTGCTGAAGTGCATTATACATGATTAGATCGTCATTCGCAAAGTTGAAGGTATGACTGAAACTGACAGACAACTCATCACATGTTGTAGTTTCCCTTCGCAGCTTTGCAAAAATGTACCATGTCCTCAGTATGTCATCCAATGTATGGACACATGCATGTACCCATTCCTCCTGCGGCTTCAATACCCATGAATTTTGGAATGTGATCAAATGACCAATAGGATCATTCCTTCAATCATATTTCTTGACTTCGTAGTGTTCTTCTTCCCCAAATCGAACCTCGATCAGTCCATGACATATCTTCAAGTCTCCTATAGATATCTTATGTGTATCCCACCATATTGTCGGAGTAGCCTCTAGCACTTCTTCTAGAGCTAACAGTCATTGAGGTTCTGATACTTTCTCTTCAAATTCGTCAATAAAATAATCCAAGTTAGGTAGTCATTCATAAGTCAGTAGTTCAATGAATTTTATCGCGACCCGGTGCAGCGACTAAGTGACCCGCCCACACTTTCTTATTGACATTTCGTGTAACCAATTATACTAGTTTTCTAACGCATCATCAGAGTTTGATGATGTAGAGAATAAATTCACCATCCTAGCTTTTCGTCTGCGGTGGGATTGATATGGTATTCTGAAATATTGTAAGCATGATCTCATCCTCTGACAACTTATTCTTTCATCGGTTCGGTGTATATTCAACCTTCAGCGGGATCTAATGGAGCAATGATTCACATGTCATGATTCTCAAAATTCATCACCCTTTTCTTGAAGTTGATAACTACCAGATTGTTAGTTTCCTAGACAATCCCCAACATTGCAAGATATGAACTAGTTTCGTCAACTATCTCAGTAATGTCGAAGTCTATGTATGTATTTAATCCTTCCACTTCAACAAGTATGTGGGTACTCTACCGATTGGAGATACCTTGGCTTGATTTTCTAGTCGCAATTGTACCAGAGACCAAACCAATTGTGGTTTCCCCATTCTCTCCCAGGTTTCCTTCGTTAGGATATTGATGTCAAATCCCATATCCAAAAAGACTGAATCCACATAACAGTCACCAATCTAGAAATTCATTCTCATTTCCTTCCCAGTTTTCTTATTATATAATGAATTAACAGCGTGGTCTTGTCTCCCCTTCACCTGTCGATACAACAATCTCGCTATTTTTGCTAATGCATCAGGGTCTTTTTCTAGCAACAAACAACTTTCTAAAAAAAATTGTAATGTATCGACCTTTTACGATGGTCCCAGCATAGCTATTACATCAAACATAGGTGGAATTTCATAGACATGAAACTTACCATTGTTTCTACTTAGTATGTCTCTTGCATTGAAGAAAGTTTCTTTCTCAGCATCAACGTCGAATTGTACCTTCTTTCCAATCCACTGGCTAGATATTTGGTAGCGGTTCATTAGCTCCTGCCATTGCTCCTCCTCGAGTTATTACTCCGACATCTATTGACTAAGTCTAGGGTTCCACCAACATTTTTCCTATAGTTGTTCCTAGCGCTTGGTTCTAGGATGCATTTTGGTTCTGGTTCTAGTTTTGTGGTGGTGGAACATTCTTCGCTTGCCACTTCACAATTAGTTGCGACCAATCTTCAACAGTATGATCTATGGCGCTACAATAGGTACACTAAGACTAGAGATTCAGAAACCCTCTTTGGTAGTGCCCCGATACTCCACAATTATAACATGTCACAATTCCATGACCTCACCCCATGCCTCCTCCTCGATTGAAGCCTCTGTTCCGACCTCTGCGGAATCCTCTGCGAAATCCTCCTTGTGGTTGATACCACGGTTGGTTAAACTGCTACTCCTGATTAGGCTGCGGTTGAGTGTACTGTGGTTGAGTATACTATGGCTGCTACTACATCTGGTTGTAATGCGACTGCTATTGTGAAAATTGTGGTTGTTGTTGAATGAAGTACAATTGTGGTGGGTTATACTATGGCTGTGGTAGTGGTCTTTCTACTAGTCATTTCTCTTCTTCCTTCATAAAATATGTGTCTGTGATTCTTTCTTGGAGCAATTCATGCACTCTACAGTCCTTTTCTTCATGGCCAACTGATCGACATAAGTTACAAAACAAGTTCACCAGTTTCGACACAACCTTTTGAAGGTATACGTAGTCCTCCAACCAATGCCCTTTGGTATAACAAATCTGACACCATTGTATTCCTCCTTGACTTAGTGTATTGGAGGCTCCTTCCTACAGATACTCGTGAAAGTCTAAACATTCATCCTTATGATTCCCTTCTGTCCATCATCAAGTGCACCATAATTCTTTGTGGACGTCCCTTCCCTTCTTGAGATCCTACAATTGAATAGTAAAGTTTGTCAATTGCAACTGGATATGGTTCATGCCATTCCCTATTTCTCCAACCAATGAGGCCTCCAAATTCATTGCAATTTTTCCAAAGCCTATGTCTATGATGCAATATTATAATGCATTAATGGTATATGAATGTGCAGTACCAATCCTATGATAAACCATTCCTTATCCTAGACATCACTCATCCCAAAGTTGACCTTAGCCATCATAGTTTTAAACCGCTTATCAAAATCCCACATGGAATCATTCTGATATTGCTTTATCTCCTTCAACTCAGTAATGCATTATGAATCAAATTTTGGCTTTTTGAATTCTTCTATTAGTCTAGTCCATATCTGTGCCAGAGCCTTCTATTGATACCCTGTCGGTACTTGTACAAATTTCATGCACCAATCTAATTCCCGACCTCGAAAGGTCATCACTAATTATCCTTTCTTGATGTCTTCATATTGTACTTACTTTACGGTCCATACTGCTTCGCATAGAAACCAATACTATTCAATATCCTTGGTCCCATTTCCCTGGAACAAGGGTAACTTCACATCATCACCTGCCATTTTGGGTCTCCTTCCACTATTCATTGATCCACTATTGTTACTACTCTGTTGACACATATGAAAACCTTGCAAATATTTAATGTTTCTTCCTCCTGAACTTGGTGCAGTGCGCAAAGGTGTAGGTACATTGTTGCTTTGGGTCGGTCCTTCCTCAAGCTCAGGTGTATCCTGGTCGTTTCCTTCATCACTGTAGGGTCACTTATTCCCTTGTGGTCTCCTCTCGCAGCTTCTTATTCTAGTCGCACCAGGACTCTCCTCAGTCCTCCACCTCTTCTCTTGTCAGAACCTCACCCCACTTCCTAAGAGACCACACTCTTCCTCGAATTCCCTCACAGTCTCGTTGGAAATTCCATCCATATACCCTATATCATTCCATTCAACCCTTGTCTTCATGGTACCCACAACCTCCACACACTAGAGCTTTACTCTTTAGAGTTCATATTCAATATTCCTTTTTAGCAGATGAGCATCTTAATCGACAGTTGTAAAGACATTAGAAATATCCCCCCTGGTCCCTTGAATAATTCCCTCTCAACGTCACTATATGAATTGACTGTGTCAACAAAAAAATCAGTGATATATCCTTCCAAAATGTTGTCTAACCACACTTTGACATCTCTTGAAGCCTTGTTGTTTACCTTTCGCAACTGCTAGATCAGTTCAGGGGTCCATTTATTGGGTTCACCTCCTTATAAGTTCCTCTTTTGGAAATTTAGTTGCTCCAACCACTCCTATAGAATAATCAGAAACTCGGTGAAGAACACTTCATGAATATCAAAGTAAATATATTCTCCCAAGCACTATTTTATTGACAACATGGAACTCTAGTTTTCTTCCACTGCAAATTATCAGGCCTTCTAATCGAACCAGTCTTGGATCTCTAGTTTCGTCGGATGCTACAACATGTCCCCTTCTTCCTCACACTATGGTCTCAGTAATAGAACATTTGTTGACACATAGACATTCGACAGGGTTTCACCTACAAATCAGTCGATTCCCTTTGTCACAATCTCCCTAAACACTAGCCTCGATAGTTTTTACCCTATCTAGCAACACCTATTTAGCAGATGCAGTCTCACCCGAGATGCTTGAGGGAGAGTTGCAGGAACCATGTTTCCACAGAAGGAACGGGACTTTCGCACTATTCTTATTATATTGCAGCTTCATTCAGAGGTCTAGGGTTTTATCGTATCAATCACAACATTTGCTTATCATCAATAACATTAAACATCAAAACAACACAATTTTAACAAAGACATCGATATGTATTTACCCATTAATCACTATAAGACTGCACATCATTCAAATCAAATAGGAAAATTATAGATCGCAACATTACATATTCAACACAACAAAAGACTAAAATTCCATCACCAATATCTGTCTTATATTAGCTTCAAAGATCACAAAACTTTCCCTGGTTGAAATCCTCATACCAAAACACATTCATCCACAGATTACAAACAGATTGCAAAACATATGATATCTTGATCCAAAAGATACAAGATGGTGCGAAAGATCAAATTTCAAAGATGTCCATAAGATCCAATTCTAAATCTATTTATAGGCTTACGACGTTACAAAAAGGTCCACATGGGTCAACTTCCTAACCAACTTAGACCTAAATTCTAACAAATTTGACCATGCAGACCACACTTGTTGGTATTTTTATTCTGTGCATCTTGACTTTTCCACTTGTCAATATCTTCTTTGTCACACCTTGCACACTTGATCCCCTTTCCAACATCACTCCCCATGACAAATTGATACCACTGTACTGAAAATTGAAAAATACCAATCCAAAATTGAATATTTGTGAGACTTCCCAACCCAACATAAAATTATTTATGTTCCGGATGCACACCATCACTAAAGCTCACAATTTTGTTAATGAAATGACATAGGTGTGAGTCATGTGTACAACACTAATGAAGATAAGCATCATCCAACATTTAAAGGATTCCCAAACTTCTCACAATAAAATGATGCATCACAATTATCTCCTAGAATGCAAGCATGAAATACAAATATGTGTCTCCTCATCCAAGAAGGTAATGTAATGACACTCCAACCAACAGGTCCAATGGAACACATCCAATGGATCAAATCTATATTATTGGTCAAAGGGTTCAAGCATCCATCCAAATGTGTGAATTTCCTCCACAGAAACCATCTTGTGCAAGATATATTTCTCAACAACTTCTCTTGGAAGTTTACTTGCTTAGCCAACTTCCATTAATCATGAGCATAATGTTTTCTGCAAGAAGACTCCATGTGTGACATGTAATATTCCACCCCATCCATATGTCAATAAATGGCATCAAGTGGAAGCAATATGTGCCTATGTTATTGTTGGGGAGGTAATGGTGCATTCATCAAGTCATCATGAACACCTATGGGGTCCTCCTTCTCCTCATGTGGCACCGACAAGGAAAATTCCTTCTCCCAATTTTCATCCCCACCTAATGTGGTTGAAATAGAAGTGTGAGGTGTATAATTGTGATTGAACTCTCTGCAATAATCATCCACCCAACTTATGGCTGCATGTTCTTCATCATTGGATGATCAAACTAAGTTGAGCTCATCTGACTCTTCCATGGAGAAGAGTCTCTCTCTAGAAAACAATTCCAGTTTTCTATGGAAAAGATCAAGTGCTTGGTTCTCATCAAGCTTATCTACACATTCCTCAAGCACATGCAGAACCAAATCCATCTCATGATCCACCATCAAATGATATTCCTCCATATTGTCAAGAATGCAATTATCCTTATGACCCGGATGGTTGAATGGTGTGTAGGAGGGTAGGTAAGATATTTTCAACTTCTCATGAAGTTTCTCTATCTCCATCTTGGACCTTTGGAGTGCACATTGAGTGCTCTTCAAGGCATATTGGGTGGTCAAAAATTATTGTGTGAGATTTCAAATATCTTCTTCATCCTTCAAGGGTTCTCCATACAACAACTCAACAATCTCAAGAAAAATGTCTCTATCAAAAAGAAAATGGAGAAAATTACCTTTGATGTTTTTCATGGCCTTTTGAAACTTCTCCATGTCTTCCATGGAATATTTCTCCTCGAAATTCCAACAGATATTTTTCATCAATGCATGGGTTCCATGGAGAGTGTGTAGGGCCTCTTTGATTTTTCACTCACACATCTTCTGTGACCCTACAAGAAAATCAGGTTCTTGAAAATGAACCTCTTCTTCTTCCCTCTCTCTTGGATCAACTTCATGAAACTCCAGTGGTGATGTGGAAGTTGATCTTGAGACCTTTTATTCAAGTGAAATCTATATGTCACCAACATAGAGAGGTGGAAATCCCTCAATAGATATATCACTAAAACTTGAGCACCCATTAGTAGGTACTCTTTCAACCATGTTTGGAGTGTTTCTTATATCTCTGGAATGTTCTTCTATAACACTAGTGGTAGGTTCAAGTGAATGAACACCCTACTCTTTTGTTGCACAATCCTCACCAATAAGGATTGGTGAGGATTGTGCAACAAAAGAGCAAGGTGTTCATTCACTTGACCCTACAACTGGGTGGAACATTTCTCTTCCATATCCAGTTGCTCAGACAATTCTTATTGTTATTTCCAAATATGACAAATTTATGCAGTATGAATGATTGTTTATTTATGTGGTATTGAATAAAATGGTCCAGCTTGAATTATTCATTAGATGTGTGTGCATAGTATAAAATTTATTTTATTTTGTGAGTGATTTTAATTTAATGTCTATGATGAGCATGTTGGTAAATGCATATTGTGTGTGCGTGTGTGTGTAGATGGTTATATTTTCATTGTGTTTATATTCAGGATCAATTTGCAAGCAAATTTAATGTTTTATGAAATTTGTAATTTTTCCATGGGTAATAAATTTAGCACCCCATATATCATTCATGTTTCCTCTATTGGTTGGAATGGATGGGAGGGGACGTGACACCAACTATTGAATAAGATTCTTACAAGCTCTCCAATTCTAAAATTTTTGAACCTAGTAAATTATTTTGTGGTGTGTACAGATGTGTGTAAATATGGAATTAGAGGAGTTTTTATGCAAAATAACCATGTGGTATGCTATGAGTCAAGGAAGTTGAAAGAGCATGATAAAAACTATGCTACTCATGATTTAGAACTTGCAACCATAACACATGATTTAAATAGGCGAAGGCATTATTTAATGGGAAAAACTATTGAGCTAAGGACATACTACTATGGTCTAAAATATCTATTGAGTAGTCAACATTAAATGCCAGGAAAGGTAGATGGATGGGTTTTTATGTGAATTTGATTTTGAGATTAAACACATAAAGGGAAAATAAAATTGGGTGGTTGATGCACTCAGTAAAAAAATACATTCAATCCATGTGGCAACCATTAGTGCTTGTCAGACATATTTGAGGCAGGAGGTTGTTAGTTATATTACTAAAGATGAACTGTATGTGCAAATAAAAGACAAATTTCAAGAATAAAATTTAGAAAAGAGGTACAAAGGTTATCATTTGGAAGGTGACATATTTCTTATTTAAAAAACAATTTATATTCAAAATGTACTATATTTGAGGATAATTGTGATTCATGGAATCCATAAGATGCCTTGCTTCGATAACTAGGATACCAAAAAACAATTGCTACATCTAGGAAGCAATATTTTTGGCCAAGGATGAAAAAGGACATTGCTGAGTATATTTTTAAGTGTATGAAATGTCAACAAGTGAAGGTTGAGAATCAAAACCCAATAGGTTTATTGCATCATTTTCTAATTATGGAATGGAAAAGGGAAGTGATTTCCATGGATTTTATTACACGGTTTCCAATTATCATGAGACGACATGACTCCATCATGGTGGTGGTTGACATATAAAATGGATTCCATTGCAAAGATGTTCATGAATAATATTTTTAAATTGCATGGGTTTTCAAAGGAAATAAGTTCATACATGAATAACGAGTTCACATCAAATTTTTAGAAAAGTATTTTCACTGATTTGGGTACGTAGTTGAACTTTATCACTGAATGCCATCCACAAATAGATGAGAATTTAAAAGAAAGACTAAATAGGGTGTTTGAATGCATGCTTCACATGTATGTGATGGATAATCCATCCAAGTGGAAAGATTATCTACACTCAGTAGAGTTTTCATATAACAATGGGAAGAAAGAATCATTATGCATGAGTCCATTTGAAGATTTGTATGGTATAAAGTGTAGAGCACCAGTTACTTAGGATAATCCATCGAAAAAAATTACACTTCGAACAGTATTTCTTAAAGATATGGAAAAAGACATTACTAAAATTAGGAAAAACTTGAAGGTGTCCCAAGATAGACAGAAAATTTATGCACATAAGAACATAGTGCATGGGGATTTTCATGTTGGGGATAATGTTTACCTCATAGTGAGGCCAAGGAAGTGTTCATTAAAGTGTGGAAGTTGTTCCAAGCTATCACCAAAATATTGTGGGTCATTTGAAATGCTTGAGAGGATAGGGTCAGTTACATATAGAATTGTGTTTCCTAATAACACTAGAGATCCTAACGCTTTTCCCGTTTCTTTGCTTAGGAAATATGTCTATGATCCTAACCATACGATTGATTGGTATGTTATCCAGGTGGAAACTGAGGGAGAGTTCCATACAAAGTTTCTATGCATCATAAAAAGGAAGGTAACATTACTCTGGAACTGAGCCATTGGAAAGGTAAATGTGCAGTGGAAGCACTTTGGTCTCGATGAGGCTACATGGGAGTTGGAGGTTTCCATGAGAGAGGCATATCAATTTTTGGATAGGAATGATATTAAGCTTCTGATATTCAATGCAAATGGTTTAGAAGACCAGAGAAACAATGGTTTCTACGTGAAGCCATGTGGACCGTGCAGCAGGTCCAAGATGAAGCGATAAAAAAGGTGTAGATGAACACAATGACGAGGGGTCATGCATTGGACCAGTATATGAATTTCTATATATTTCTGTCAGGAGTCATACAAAAAACACTAGACCAAATTTGAGCGAGATTAATAAATGAATTCATAAAACCAAAATCTGAGTCACAGTGCATCACATAGATTAAATAGATTATGCAGTTATCTACAGAGTATGTTTGGGACTTTGACTATATATTTAAGACATTGATGGATAAATTAAGATTTTAGATTTCGGACATACAACACAAAGAATGGTTCATTACAGCGATGTTTCTGCATATCCAAATCCCATTAATTCAACAAAAGATTGTGTCACATATTGAATTTATAGAGATAACAATGAAGTTGGAATCCTCACTGATTGGAGAGACTAGTGTATAAATCATGCAAATCTAGTCATAGCTAACCAGCCTTACGCTACAACACTAGGACATTAAGAAAGGGAAATATATCCAAGAAGAAATCTGGTGTACTAGATGTAGAACTGTGGGACACCATAAGGATAATTTCTCAACGTTTATGAACCATGTCGCATCAAGAGCACCGAATCCAATAAATACACAAGGGATGCCTTGGTGTAGAATATGTAATCCTTAAGGACATTGTTTTGAAGAGTGCTTGTACTTGAAGAATATTGTAAGTACACCTTCTAATCGGTACTGTAAATTTTGTAAATATGTAGGCCATGAAGAGAAGGAATACAGAGAATTTCAATCGTTGCAGGAGAAAACGATGGATACTTACTTAATGAAGAATGAAGAGCGGATGCAAGCGAAGTGAGCACAAGCTCAATACCCACCCGCTCAATGTGCACAATCTTTGTACCCTCAACCCTAGTATAAATAAAACCAATACCCACAACAACACTACCCTCAAACCATAGGGGGTGGAAAATTTTGAGGTTGAGGACAATAAGGAGGAGGAGGATTTGGTCATGGAAGAGGCCAAATCATATGTTATAATTGTAGACAACCAAGACATTTTGCTTGGAACTGTGCGAGTCCTGCGAAGACATGTTCGTATTGTAAAGCTATCAACCAAACTGTTGATGAATGCCCTCAACTGATTTCTAAGTGGCATGCCAAGAATATGGGAAATCTAATTCCTCTGCAGAATCCTAATCCAAACCACAACTATAATATAAAAAATATTTCTGTTGAGTCGAGGGAACCAAATATTGTTGTTGTAACAAGAGGAGGTGTTGCAACTGGAGCACACTAAGATGCACATCATGGACAATTGCAGGTGTGACCGAAGGCACAAAATAAATAATTATTCAACGTCTAGAAAGAGAAGGAATTTTTCTTAGACACGCAACCAGAACTCATAGACAAGAATCAACCATCAACTTTTGTTGCCATGACATCTAGAAGACCAATAGTGGGAATGCTTGATAGGTTTGACTAGCTATTTTGAAAGTAACTGACTGGAAATGTTAGTAAACTTAAAGAATTTTTCAAAATTTGCTTATCACTAATACATGATAAAGAGACTACCACTAGTACATGATAAAAATCCTATCACGGAATTAACAGCCCTAATAGAATAACCTCAAGAAGAGTTGCAACCATAGAGAAGAGGTAACCATGTCGAAAAAAAGATTAAAGATCGGTCGTGAGTTAATAATGATTGTGCAAATAGGATATTATGATATGGACTATATCATTCTAGACTTGGGCTATGATGTCAACATTCTTACAAGACAAACATGGGAAAGTATGGGGAAACCGTGACTGGACTTGTCTCTCATTCATCTTAGATTAGATTATCAGTCGAAAGTCCTACCTATCGGTTGACTGACTCAACTTCCTGTCGAGGTAGAAGGCCTAAGAACATATGCTGACTTTGAAGTAATTGAAATTGTTGACGATAAAAATTAGTATCCTGAACTTTTGGGGATTAACTTGGTGATTGACAACCAAACCATTATAAATTTTAAGAAAAGAATCTTAACATTTGAATATTCTGAGCTAAGGGTGGTCACACCAATTGATCCACTAGAAGGTTAGAGATACGTCGAGCCAGTAAATAGTGAAGGACAAGGTGATTACCTAGACCATATATATAACATCACGTCTGCAGGAGACGATTACGTAGACCAAATTCCTAATGGAAAGCTTAGTTGGCAGAGTGTTAGCTATTGTACATCAGATTCTGCCGAAGCATTGGGAAACTGACAGAATTGGATGAACGAAGTATCCATGAGAAGATGCACAATAATTACATGATTTATGCGATGAGTAGGAGTCGAGGCAAGTGATATACCCACATATGAAGGTTAACCTAACCTTGCATATTTTTTTAGAGAATTTGAAGCAAAATTCACAGAAACGTAGAGCTTGTCCTCCTTGAAATTTGTGCTGAAAGATACACCTGCTAGATGGTGGGGTACATATAAAAAAACTATCTATGAATCACCACAATGTCAAGGATTGTTGGAGATAAGGTTCTAAAAAGAGATCAACTATACTGGTCGAAAGTATGCATGATTGACTAATCATGTTGAACATATTGAGTATTGTCATGCAACATGGGAGGCATGTCCATGACAAGAATGGGTACATCCGTATATGCACACACTAGACACCATACCAAGGAATTAGTATATGTCATTTGATATGTGACGAGGAAATCTCAAATGGGATGAGTTAGCTACCAGTTTCACACATACATTTGAGTTTGCATATGACCATCCTTCAATTGATGTTGCGTTGCATGTGATCAAGACGAAGATATTTGAAGATATCCATGTCGCAATGACAAAATTCAATCAGAACAACATGACAATTGAACACTAGATGGAGTGATATAACGTGACGGGAGAACTTAATTATGATGACCTTCTCGATTCAAATATTCTATATTTTGAAGGAACACATGCAGTGGAGGGATTTGGTATTTCTACTGACCAATTCCTAAATCCACTAAAAGTTAAGAAATTTAATATTGGCTCCTCGAAGAATCCAAAATTAGTCAATATTGGAGATTATTGGGACGATAAGACTATTGGGAAGATAATGGACCTATTGCATGAGTTTCAAAATCTTTTCCCTATAAAATTATTAGAGATGAAAGGAATCATTGGAGATCTTGGAGAAATGAAGATACCTTTAAATCCCGATGCAAAATCAGTCAAGCAGTGACCATTCTGATTGAATCTGCTGTATAAAGAAAAGTTCAAGGTTGAGTTGGACTGAATGCTAGATGCAAGTATAATAGAACCTGTTGAAGAATCAGAGTGGATTAGTCCCATAGTAGTGCAAGACAAAAGGAACGTAAGTGAAGTAAGGATTTGCGTCGACCTGAGAATATTGAACGATGCTTGTTTACATGACCCATTTTCAAATCCATTTAAAGATGAGGTACTAGAGAGTGTCGGGGATCAAGAAATTTACTCATTCACTAATGGTTTATTTGGCTACCACAATATTATAATCGAAAAGGAATACCAACACAAGACCACCTCTTGCAATGGAATGGGGGTCTTTCCAATACACGGTAATTCCCTTTGGATTCAAGAATGATCCTACTATTTTTTCCACGATAGTAGTGGTTTCCTTCAAATATTTCATTCATAAATTCCTTGAAGTCTAATTCGATGATTGGACAGTATTTGGGATCATTAAGGATCATATTGATATCCTCAATATGACGTTGGAACATTGTCATCAGTATCAAGTTTCATTGAACTTAAAGAAATCTATCTTTTGTGCCCCATTTGGAATTCTGTTGGGTCATGTGGTCTATTGTGATGGAATATTGGTCAATCTTGATAAAAATTTTGATCATCCTTGAACTACCACCACTGACTAGACTTGATCAATTGCATGCAACACTGGGAGAAATAGGATACTACAGAAAATTCATCAAAGGATATGCAAAGGTGACTGCTCTGATGGAAAAGTTGTGGAAAAAAGATGTTAAGTTCTAGTGGACATATATTTTCCAAGAGATTTTGGACACTTTAAAGAAGAATATGGTTACAACGTCCATAATTATATTTCCATACTGGAAAAAATATTTCCACATACATATCGATGCATCGTTTATCATTCTTAGCACGATACTAGAAAATCCTAATGAAGGATCGATTGAACATCCTATTTCCTTCACTAGAAAGAAATTATCAACTTCAGAGAATAACTATACCATGACAGAGAGAAGGATTAGCTATAGTATACACTTTGCTGAAATTTAGAGACAAATTGTTGGGTGTACATTTCAAGATGCACACAAATCATTCAACATTGAAATACCTGGTTAATAAGCCAGTTTTGGGGGGAAATATCTATTGATTCCTTCTCCTCTTTCAATAATTTGATTTTGAAATTATTGTTAATCCGGGTCAACTAAATTCAGAACCAGACCATCTCTCAAGGATAAAAAGTGGTGAAGAACCTGTTAGCCTCGATGATAGTCTCCCTGGTGCGCAACTATTTGCGATAACAATGTCTGATGATCATTACAAAGACATCATACAATTTTTGAGTACAGGTTATGCGCCAACTGAATTTACCACCGCTTAGAAAAAATAGTTGGTTGTGCGAGCTGCACACTTCAAGTTGATCATTGGATAGTTATATAAGATGGGCCCAGATGAGATTCTTCGTCATTGTGTCTTGGAACATGAGTGACCATTGATATTAAATGAAGCACATCTTGGTATTGCTGGAGGCCATTACATTAGAAAATTTATAGTAAGAAATATATTTCAAGAAGGATTGTGGTGTTTCACCATGCATTGAGATGCCCGAGAATACTATTGCAGCTATGATGTCTACCAGAGAATTGGGAAGTCGTCACGATAGGATGAAATGACATTAGTACCCCAAATAAGTTTATAGGAATTTGATAAATTGGTCATTGATTTTGTGGGCCCTATTAGTCTGATAGGAAAGTGCATAGGTGCAAGATATATTATTACTGTGACCGATTACCTGACCAGATGGGTTGAAGCGGGGCCTGTAAAAGATTGTACTGTTGCAACTGCTGCTAATTATTTGTTTGAAAGTGTTTCGACGAGATTTGGATGTCCGAAAATTTTGATAAGTGAATAAGGTACACATTTTTTCAACCAAGTGATTAAGGAACTCATGTAGGAATTCTAGATCCAAAATAGAAGGACAACGACATATCACCATCAAGGGAACAATGCTATCGAAGCATTTAACACAATTCTGGAAAATGCATTGACAAATATTTGCAATGTCCAAAGAGATGAATGGGATCATAAAATTTCCACAATAATATGGGAATATCACACGACCTACAAAAAGTTTATAGGCTGAACTCCATTTCGCTGGGTGTATGGACAAGAAAATGTGATGCTGATGGAGAATATTGTTCCTAGCCTAAGTATTGTTGTCATCATGAAGATGACAGATGTTGGTGTTGTCTAAGAAAGACTTTCACAGCTGATACAGTTGGAAGAAGAACGTTTTGTCGAATTATACCATCAAAACGTTGAGAAAGAATGATAGAAAGTATGGAATGACCACCAAATCTAGAACAAGCAATTTCAGGTGGGAGGGCTTCTTTTGTTGTATGACATCAAATTCTTCGATCATTTGGGTAAGCTAAAACCACACTAGATTGGACCGTATATTGTAATTCATATCAATGAAGGAGGTGCAATGGAACTACATAAGTTAGATGGAACACCTGTCAAAGGACTGGTAAATGGAAGTCATCTAAATTCTTATCAAGATAGCTTTGACTTGGTCGACTGAAAAAAAATACCTTAAGAAAATTTTTGTTTTGATCACATGAAATGAGCTACCGCAAGAAGAAACAAAAGGTGTCACAAACTGCTAGTCCGTCACACAGAAAGGAAAAGTGTCAAAGACTCTTTTTCTGCCGTAAGAGGACAAATGATAGCGGAGATAAATCATCTATTGCACCGAAGGAAATCTGGTGAAGGTTGAATATAAGCCGCAACAAGAGCGATGTTGTCACAAGTTAAAATTTAGTCATAGAAATGACAACTGGCCATAATTAATTTAAATCCCCGAGAAATTTTGACGGCATGCTTTTTGGTCACTTCCATCTTTATTGCACAATAACTACCACTAGATGTGATAAGAAAGTGGCATCATGCATAGAATTTTCCTAATGATCATTCGAACGATCATCCCATGTGATGGAAAGGACACATACATTTTCATTGATTTCCCGATCATGTGAAGGATGAACAGACTTGTCATTTAAGTCATTACATGCATTCAAGCATGATACTCCTATTTCGATACTACAAGCCTAGACTATGATTTGTTGTGTATGCCTTTTGGACTTGGCATGGCTTTGGTTATCTTCTCCTAACAGGTCGTGAATTTTTGAATCCTTTTTATACTGGGTTGTATTTATTCTCACCAGGCCATGACTATACATAATATCTCCTAGATTGTCCATGGACTCTAGTGACCTATCATACCTGAGCTATGTCTTTGTTAAACCCTAGATGGTAGGTCAATAGTAGTGTTAGGTATGCTAGAGGGAGTTGTGACTTTTAGGGTGCCTATTTGTGGTTTGGGATGACTAACCTTGTTGTTATCCTAATTAGATCTTCCCACTTGGTGACTTGTTTTTTTTATTGTATGTATCTAACCTAAACCCATAGCACTTTAAATTTCTCTCTCTCAAAGTATCACTTATGACAATTGGTCCTTACAGTGACAAGAGTTGACTGAGTACGTCTGAGTAAAAGGAAGATTCAAACAAGATCTATTTAGCATTTTTTCTTTAATTACGGTGTATTATATTCTTTGTAATTTTTCTATTGTTTATGTTCTGTATATTGGAAATGATAATGCATCTCAAGTACTGACTTTAACACAGTGACCAGTGGAGTGTTAAAGTTGAAAGAGATGAAAATTATGTTTAAGTTTATTACAACATTTCTCTTTTGGATCTATCCTAGTTTTTAGATATGTTCATGCATTAAAGTATAAATTTTATTTATTTTTCTCTATATTAACCCTAACCTAACTCAAACTTTAACAAATGATTCCCACACCCACCTCCTTCAATTGATATAAAACAGAAAATTCAGAAACTTTAGCTTGGAAAAGATTTAATTAACCAAGTGGATCTTGGTGAAATTGACCAAGATAATGATGTGTGGTGTCATCTCTCCTATTTGGTTATTGCTATGTTGTTTCTCAAGGGACTGACCACCCATTGATGGTGTCACCTGCACCTAACCCTTAGGTGCATTATTGAGGACCATAGGATCACATCATCAGTTTGGATCTTCTCCTTATACATTGATGATGATGATGATGATGATGATATATATATATATATATATATATATATATATATATATACACACCTTGTGAGAGAGAAAATATTAAAGTTCTTGGTCTTGTTTGTGCTTGGTCCTAGCGCCCTTATTGTGTGTACCTTTGGTATGATGACTTTTATTTTGTTTATTTATTGTTATTGACCATACGAACTTTAGTACCCTATTCTAAGTCAACCTAATCTTATTTTTATTTTATCTGTAACCATCCTAAAACTTAGGGGTTACCTAAGATACTTTTCTAGAAGGATTGTCAATATTATTAATTTATTTTTCACTTCTCCATTTTTATGTGCCATCTGGATAAGAGAGAAAATCATATATGGTTCTTTGTTTGCTTTAGAGTTTTTGCTATTTATTTGCTCGATGAGATTGTTGCTTCTTAACACCTAGGGTTACTACTGCTTTGACTTGATGTCTAGGTTTCTTGCTGATCTTGGAGTGGGACATGACTCTCTTGTTGATGTTTTTAGCTAGTCGTGGCCTTATTACGTTCTACCTGGGTTGATTCTAAGGTTGGTTTTGACTCATGTTTGTAGGCTGCTTATATATGGCTTTGTTTAGGCTTGCTAAACTTGATTCATGGTTTTTTTGTGACTAGTCAGTGGTTGTGTATGCCTTCATGCCCTTGTTGTCCCTCTACCAATCCGTTTCTGCCACATGTGACTATCTTATGTCCATTGGTTTTCAGGGTGTCCGTTGGTTTTTCATTGATGTCCATGTCACCAGTTTGGTTAACGTTTCCGTCAAGAGACAACATACCTCCATTACTACGGTCTCTTGGAGTAGAGATTCTGTATCATCTCCTAGTTAAACTTTGTCTTTCTCTAAAATATTATACAACTACCTAAAATAGTATTTTGCATTCATCTAAGTGTCTCAATAGATTACATAGAAACTATTCAAGAAAATAGTTGCTACTATAATGTTTTCAACACTACTTAAATCCCAACAATAGGTTGGAAGCAAGACTTCATAGGATCAAGACCTTTGGAAACACTTGCACTCTCAACTAAAGATATCCATAATCAATATATTGATTTGATGTGTTCAACTACTTTTCCATCCTTTGATTCCAGCACTGACCAAACTCTAGCCTCAAGCTATACACCTTCTTTGGAAAGGCTATCAACAATAGCATTAAGCTCTCTATAGACATGAGAAAACAATATGTAGCTAAACTATTTTCATTTGATTTACCTCATGTTTGAGAGAAGTAGGGAAAGTAAAGGTCCATTAGAGGAAATTTAAACTCAAAATGGGTCTTTTAACTTTTATTCAAATTCCATGTCATCATCTGTTAGCCAATGAAATTGCTTTAAATTTGAAATATTGTATAGGTCTTAAACATTTTTTTAATATAAATTTGGGGATAGGTATCATTAAAAAAACTACTTTTTTTGTTTGCATTTTCGACATATCTTCTCATGTTTTTACTCAAATTTCGATCAAGAGAGATTGTTGGATGCAGAATTTAATTCCACATCCAACGAGCTCCCCGGATTGAAATTTGAGTAAAAACACAGGACGATATGTCGAAATCACAAACAAAAAAGTAGTTTTTTCCTTTTATTCCTCCAAAATTAATAAATATTATTTTATTATTTTAACTATTATTTTATTCATTTTTTTTAGGAGGCCCATTTTCAGTTGAAATTTCCTCTAATGAACTTTTAATGAATCCCTATATTCTATTGAGGGCTTATAATAACACGTTGATTAAAGCCTCTATGGAATGGTTTTCCCTTGCTTTACATATTATGATATGAACCTCAAGTTACTAATGTCGGCTTAAGCTTCTTCAGCGGCCACAACATTGTAGAGTTGAATGATCTAGGAGATACGATCTTAAAGGCACATATATTGTTCTTGGTATATTTTGATTGGAATGTTGTAGGGATAGGAGTAGATGTGCTTTTTCCATTTACTTGTTATGCCTATTAATTGGAATGAAATTGCCCAAATATCTAAGGCAATAAAATCTATGCAAATTTCTCCCTAGAAATATGGAAGTTCGTAATCCCAAGTAGTGGGAGAGATTTTATGATATCATATATTGGCAATTGTGCATCTTGCTAGAGTACATTCCCAGGAAAATGGGTATAATATGTTGGCATCACGAGATGTCGTGACCTGTATATTCTTTGGAACACAACACTAATTTCATTAATCATGGTCTTTTGACTATCTATAGCATACAATTTTATTTGTGTGCTAGGACATTAGTACAATAAATTGCATTGCCTCAAGAAGAAAAAAACGCATGTTAGTCAACTAATCAATTGCAAGGGATAACATTTCCTTGCTTTCTCACATGTGCATTGCTTGTACTTTTTTCTTCATGTTTTTTGGTCTGGCATCTAAGATCACCTTAGAGGTTGGGAACAATTCATGGCGACTGAATCTTTAGTTCATAGAGGCCAACTCCACATTTTCTATGTTGATTTTTGTTGTCTTTAGGAATTTACATTTTACTCAGTTTTCTTCCTATTGTTTGTACTTTTCCTATCAATCAACTAAAAATTGTATTAAGAAGAAACAAGCTAGAATAATCGCTCATATATTCACTGAATATAAAATTTACTGAAAATTCATATGATTAGAGAGTGGATGATATTTATTATGTATTATTTCTAGGTCATCACTGGCTCTTTTGTGCAGATAAAATATCTGCTTTGACAGAGGCCTTCCCTTTCATAGCTTACTAGAATCTATGAGTCACGCACCCTTGCGAAACTCTTATAACCCCTATCATATTGTCCATCTCATCCCATAAATGTATTGAATACTCACAAAATAATAACCAAATGACTTATTATTTCCTCATCCTCCTTACAAATTATACATCTTCTAGGCCCTTGCTTGTTCCTGTTCTAGAGAACTTCCCACATTAGGACCTTGTTCATTAGAGAAAGGCACATAAAAAATATTTCTTTACACAAAGGCTTGATCTTCCATTGTGGTTTCCACTACATTCACTGTATTTAGGCCACTAAATGACAAACAGAGCTAAATGACAAACGGAGTTTTGTAGCATTATATAGGGGTATATATACCATGGATGGATTCTCTCATCAGTTCAATTCATCCTCTACCTTCTTAACGCAGTAATGACTCACTTTCAGTTTTGTTGTATAGATATCCCTTAACTCTCCTTCAACACCATCCAAACTACAGTTTTGAAGTTCCATCCCTACTGTAAGGTTCCTATTTTTGTAAGGTTCTTTCAAGGATATAATATAGCTACAATTTTCTTCTAATTGCCATATATAATTCTATTGAGTATACCAATATGTTTTTTCCTTACATTATCTTACTTATTTGTGATTAATAAATAATGATTTTAGTTACAATCCCATCTTTGACTTCATTAGAAATTGTGCGATTCTACAATGTGCATTCTACAACATGCTCCATTAGATTCTGTAACAACAATACTGCACTTATTCCTCAATGCAATCTTATAAACTCAAACAATTTATGACAAATTTTATCCTTGAAATTCTTAAACTAAGTCCTTACATTCTGATCCATTAATTTATAAAATCCATTTAATAATCTTAAAACAAAAAATAAGTTATCTTGGGGATATTTTATAGTGGATTTATTGTTGTTTTGAATTACTATATGTTTAGTTTCAATTTTAGAGTTTAATTGTGCAAACTGTTCATAATTGTTGTTTCCAGTAGAGTTTTCACCAACAATTAAAAGTGGAACAACTCATTAACATGTCAAACAGATACACACATCCCTCTGCATGGATTCATGTGTAACAATCCTCGATTTTTATTTTTCCTCTGTATCAACAATCGTAATAAATTATTGGAGTTAAAGACAAACTTGGAATTCAAATAATTGATTTACAACATGCTAGGTATGGGTGGTGATATGGCATAGTTTATTATCACTTAATAGCTAATATAGGTAAAAATCGACAAGGTCTAATAAAAGTTGTCAAACCCAAGCTATCAATAAATGTAATTTGCCAAATTAAATTTAGTTTATGAACTCTAAAGGATATATGTTAGTTCATTGTACTTTTTTTAGATGCATATGTTTATTCCAGTTCAGTTGTAGTGGTTTGTTTTTTATTCAGTTTGTGGGAGCATGTTTCTCCGTTTAGTAACATGCTTATATTGACCTTGTATATACAAAGATCTGTCTATGCAATTGGGTTTATGCTAACTCATTTTTTCATTATTAGAGTAATTAATTTTTTTTCGTAAAATCAAATTACTTAATTCCAAGAACAAACCATGTTAACACATTTTGTATTGCATTTCTTCTTTTGATTATTTATTGCAATTTTGATAGATTTCTTTCTCTGCAGGTATCAATGAAAAAATGCAATTCCTTCAGGTTAATATGTTAATATTCTTAAAGACCATGATTGTTATATTCACATTTGAAATGTCTTTTGTCATATGTTTTTGATCTAATCATTATGTGTTTCTTCTACAATTGCTCCACTCAACTATGCACATCTATCTACAAGTGAGATATAACAATTTATCAAAGCAGATAATTCAGAAACAAATTTACACTCTGGAAAAGGGAAAGGGTTAGTGCCATTTCGGAGGAAAAGAATACAATGTTCATGTACCTGAACTCCTTATGAAGGCCCGATATGTTTGCAACATGATTTTTTCTGTTGAATCCTACATGGGATTATTATTGTTCACTTTGTACTTTGATTCGTATCAAACACGTTTTTCCTTTTTATAGTTGTTCTTGCATCAGTTATAACAACACATTGGAGTCTTTTATTTATGAGATTAGTTTCTACCATGCCATGCCAAACTATGATGTGATGTTCATTATAAAGCACATTTGGCATTGCTCTATTTTTGAAAGGAAACAAGACATGTCTAAAATATGCTATGGTATCCTATGCCAAACTCTAATATGATGTTAATTGGAACTCCCTACTCGTTATTTTGTAAAAGTGTTAAGTTTAGTAAACTCTTTATATATTGTGATTTGGACTATTCTCTATCTTTTGATAAATTGCATTGTTCCATTTTGTTGTGGTATTAATTGCAGTGTTTCATTTATGGATACTTTCACTTGAATGAAATCGTTATCAATGACTTTTTTTTCATAATGTTTATATTGAAATATGATTATTATAAATAATTTTACATACCCATATAAATAATAAAAGACATTACCTACAAACTAGAGACACTACATTCTTTTAAGCATTGCCACATGCAACACAAAAGTAAAAAAGATCATATCATTTACAAACATTTATATACAGTACTTCAATTTAATCTATCATTTTTTGTCTTCTTTTATCCTTTAACAACCACCTTATCTCCGTATTATTGCACCTTCTTGGAACAATGGCTAGTTATAACATTATTTATATAGTTATAGTTTATACATAAAGTGTTTTTTTAGTACATATTAAGAATCAAACAAATGTTGACTGTTTCTTTGACATAATCAACTGTTAATTGACAAGTGTAATATTCCAATAAATTTAAAAGCTTAATCCTAGGCATAAGTAACTTTAACTATGCAGAAAAAGCAACGACATTGCTTCATTTAAATTTGACAACAAATGGGCATGTTCAATGCATATTGCCATGGCCCATGCCACCATGAGTAAGATTGAAGGTGATGTATCTTGAAGTTTTAAAAGGTTTTGTTTCCTCCACGTGGCTTGGGAACAAGAACTATTGGAAATCTAAAGTTGTACATGGTAGAAATAGAGTATAAATAGACATGTACAATTCAGGTTGAATGTGGAACCTAACATGTCCAATTCATAGCTCTTTTATTTATGGTGGTATTATTTAACTAAAAATATTTTACATACAACAGAGTAATAAATGTTGCGACGGCAACACTATGGGTTGTTAGATCTTTAACAAATTCAGATATAATGACCCACAATACTACAACTACAACATTTGTTACTCTACTACATATTAAATATTGTTCACCACTTACAGCATTTATCACAACTTACAGTTTAGATTCCTTTGATAACCAGAAAAAAGTTGTGTGTGACTATGGTAGCAGAAAAAAAAGGTAAAGAAATGCGTGTTTCTAATTGCAAGACCAACTACGTCATCAAAATAGGTTGTCTAGAAAGTTAGGTTTAGAATAAGAATGGATTTGATGATAAAGACAGGTGTTGGGAAGTACACAGACAAACTTGAATTTGATTATAGTTTTAATCATGTAGAAAAGGATAATACGAGTATGGAAGTTTTCTATTATGTGAAGGATAAATATAGAAAACTTTTAATTATAATTTTAATAATAATTCTTATATGTAGAAAAGGATAATAAGAGTATGGAAGTTTTCTATTGTGTGAAGGATAAATATAGAAAACTTTAGGTAGAGGGGAATTTAAGAATATATTTTTTAAACTATTAATATAATTGATAGTTTTGTGTAGTTTTTTGTTATTGGAATTCTAATATATCTTGAAAAAAAGAAAGATAAATATTATGTTAAAATTTATCATATATTTAAATTTGGATCTATAGATGTTACATCTAATTCTTGTCAACACCATGTTATGAGATAAGTATCTCATTGTTTGTCTAAAATTTTTAAAGATGGAAGTTGAAAAATGAGTGAGAAAGAGTAATTCCTTACTCTAAGCCACCACCTCACTTTCCCTATTTGCAACCAGCGATACTTATCTCAGCAATGCATTTTGTCCATTTGCAAAGAGTGGTGCCACCACCTGCTTCAGATTTACAAGAGGCGACGCTCCCCTAGCATTGACTATCTTCCTCATAAAAGGTGCAGTGTTCAACTTATGAAGGAATAAAATAGAGGTTCAAGAGGCTTCTCAAGGGTGGCCTTCATGGAGCCTCATCCCTATGAATTAGGATAGGTAGAACTCGAGATCCCCTATCCTATCGATGATCCCACTACCTCTCCCATGGAATCTTCTACCTATTCTACCCTTTGAAGCCTTTATATAGTAGTTCATCCTATATAAAGGAGGGAGAACTAGAATGTGTAATAACATCTAAATTCTGGCCAAATTCCCTTAGACTCTTGAGTGATTAGGAGGGAATTTGAAATATTTGAGGCAAGATCCTATTAAGACGAGTTCTCAACACCAAGGCACCCATTGTGTTCTCTCCTTTATTTTTTAGTGCAAATATAGTTACTTTCTCATAAACATTGTGTATCTCATTCTTATGCTTTGTTTATTGTTTAACTCCTTGGTCTTTTACATAAGATTACAAATTATCTTGTCATTCTCACTTGGTTTGTTTATGTTGTGTCTATCGCAAGATCTCACTATAGTTCAAGCGGATCAAGGTTCAGACCTTCAAAGCCAATAAAAGGTAAAGAGAGTAGTCAATTCAAGTAGTTTAGTTAATCCTAGGGAAAGATTATTTATTATATAAGTGTTTTGTTTTTGTTTTGAGTCACTAAATCTAAAGGAAAAACCTTTGTTAGTATTGGCTCAGTGTTTCCAACAACAATAGATATAGACAAAGTATCAAAACATAGATTTTGCATCTCAAACTTATAATTATAGTTTTTTAAGTTCTTAATTTTATAGATCTTACAAAAAATTTAATTAAAACAAACAAAAATACTCTATATCCTTATATATTATATATTAATAATACCACATTCCAATTAACAAAATTTTATTTGAGTTATTAAATTGAATTAATAATATTAAACTTAATTTTGAAATTTTGATTTTGTTTTTATAAATTGTTTTAAACACTTAAAAATTTAACTTTATAATTCAAAAATTTATATAATCCATGTTACATATCACAATTATAAATTAACCAGCTTAGATCCAAATCCTAGGCTCTATCAAGCACAGAGATGGATCAAATCTCTCGAGGTGCAAACCTCTTCTTAGGTATCCATTGATTTGATTCAAACCAAAAGACACAACATTTTATTTAAGGTCCACATATAATTTTATTATTATTAATATTTAATATTATTTATGGCTGACATAAAATATTTTTTATTATTTTTTATTTTGTTAGGAACGAACATTGCATCTTTTCCCCACACATGGTTTTAAAAGCATATGCAAGGCCCTCCTACAATCATGGGTTGTTTAGGAGGCCTTGCACATGGTCTTAAAACCATTTGCGAGGCCCTCCTACACCATGTACAATAAAACTATGTGTTGTTTAGGAGGCCTTGCACATGGTTTAAAAACCATGTGCAAATCCTCCTAAACCATGTACAATAAAACCATGGTTTGTGTTTTTTTCTTGACCCACATATTTTTTTTACGGATAATTAAATTTTTACTATTTTATTGTTTTGTTAGGTAGGAAGATTACAACATCTCCCCCATATTAGATTGTTTTTGTGGCCGACATTTATTTTGGCCTATTAGAAAATTTATTTTTTATTAATAAAATAATGTTATGAAAGTGATATTATATTTTATTGTGTTACAAAATCTCTCCCATAATATTCAGTATCACTATTATTTTTTGTCAACATGTTACAAATGTTACATCACGTTACAAGATCTCTCCCATAATATTCATTATCACTATTTTTTTTTTGCCAACATGTTGCGAACGTTACATCACGTTACAAGATCTCCCCCATACTGTAGTGTAGAGTTCCTATTGACGCAATGAATTCAATCTTAATTACTTTTTAAATAAAAAATATCCACTATTAATAACTTAATTTTGTAAATTAATAAATTTAATATTCATTATTTTTATATAAAAATTATCCAATATTCATTACTTTTTATATAAAAAATATCTTTTCTTTGTTTCCAATGGATTGTTTTCTTTTTCACTTTAAGAATTTATTATATGTTTTCATAACAGTACTATTAATTTTATCTAATATAATTATTTTCATAACAGTATTTTTGTTTTTTTCCATTCTTGCATTAATTTTATATTGCTATTTTGTGTAGGTTTTTGTTCCATTATATAGTTCTAAGTTTTTATTCATTGAATTAGTCCTTTTCTCAAATAAATTAGAATAAATCATGATGACTTTTTTCCAACCAACAATGATGTACTCTATATGTATGGAGATAGAGTAAATATGCTTAAAATTGACATGATGCTTCACTATCATGTAACATGCATACTGTGTGGCCAGACACCATGGGCGCATAAAGAATTTGTATGAAACCTGAAACCTGTTTTCTTAAAATTGACATGACGCTTCATTGTGATGGAGCATGAGTGTAACCATCATGGCATAACAGGTTTCAACTATAAAACAAAATGTAAAGAAAGCTGAAATATAAAACAAAATGTAAACTCAATAAATATATATATATTTATTTATTGAATACCACATCTAGGATGGTAGCTTTAATAGACATTTAATCTTACAAAGAAACCTTTAAAATTCTTATCACAATTCACAATAATAGTGTCCATAAATTGACGACGGTCTTCTTGGAATTGTCGTCGATTTTTGAGCAACTGGAATGGTGTCCAACAAATTGACAAAACATACAGTAAATGAGTGACGCAGAGGAAATGGCTAACAGAATGAGTGGAATTGTAGTCCACCAATATTGCTCAGTACAACCTGTTGTCCCAGGCTTCATTTGTTGTTGTGCATAAGAAAAGAGCGCAATGAGAAGCACTCCAAGAATGCAATTATGCTTGTGACCTGGATGGTTGAATGGAGTGTAGGAGGGTAGGTAAGATCTTTGCAAATTCTTATGAAGTTTCTCTATCTCCATCTTGGACTCTTGGACTGCACATTGAGTGCTCTTCAAGGGATATTGGGTGTTCAAAAATTATTGTGTGAGCTTTCAAATATCTTCTTCATCCTTCAAGGGTTCTTCATACAACAACTCAACAATCTCAAGCAAAATGTCTCTCTCAGAAAGAAAGTGGAGAAAATTACTTTTGATGTTTGTCATGGCCTTTTGAAACTTCTCCATGTCCTCTATGGAAGATTTCTCCTCCAAATTCCAACAAATATTTTTCATCAATGCATGGGTTCCATGGAGAGTGTGTAGGGCCTCTTTGATTTTGCACTCACTCATCTTCTGTGACCCTGCAAGAAAATGAGGTTCTTGCAAATGAGCCTCTTCTTCTTCCCTCTCTCTTGGATCAACTTCATGAAACTCTAGTGGTGATGTGGAAGTTGATCTTGAGACCTTTTCTTCAAGTGAAATCTATATGTCACCAACATAGAGAGGTGGAAATCCCTCAATAGATATATCATTGAAACTTGAGCGCCCATCAGTAGGTACTCTTTCAACCATGTCTGGAGTGTTTCTTATATCTCTGGATTGTTCTTCTACAACACTAGTGGTAGGGTCAAGTGAATGAACACCCTGCTCGTTTGTTGCATAGTCCTCACCAATAAGGATTGGTGAGAATTGTGCATTGGTGAGGACTGTGCAACAAAAGAGCAAGGTGTTAATTCACTTGACCCTACAACTGGGTGGAACATTTCTCTTCCATATCTAGTTGCTCAGACAATTCTAATTAAAAGATAAGTGCTTATTGTTATTTCCAAATATGACAAATTTGTGCACTATGAATGATTGTTTATTTATGTGGAATTGAATAAAATGGTCCAGCTTGAATTATTCATTAGATGTGTGTGCATAGTATAAAAATGAGTTTATTTTGTGTGTGATTTTACTTTAATGCTTGTTATGAGCATGTTCGTAAATGCATATTGTGTGTGTGTGTGTAGATAGTTATATTTTCATTGTGTTTATATTTAGGATCAATTTGCAAGCACATTTAATGTTTTATGAAATTTGTATTTTTTCTGTGGGTAATATATTTAGCACCTCGTCTATCATTCATGTTTCTTCTATTGGTTGGATTGGATGGGAGGGGACGTGACACCAACTATTTTGAACCTAGTAAATTATTTTGTGGTGTATACATATGTGTGTAAATATGGAATTAGAGGAGTTTTAATGCAAAATAACCATGTGGTATGCTATGAGTCAAGGAAGTTGAAATGTATTTTTTCTGTGGGTAATAAATTTAGCACCTCGTCTATCATTCATGTTTCTTCTATTGGTTGGATTGGATGGGAGGGGACGTGACACCAACTATTTTGAACCTAGTAAATTATTTTGTGGTGTATACATATGTGTGTAAATATGGAATTAGAGGAGTTTTAATGCAAAATAACCATGTGGTATGCTATGAGTCAAGGAAGTTGAAAGAGCATGATAAAAACTATTCTACTAATGATTTAGAACTTGCAACCATAACACATGATTTAAATAGCGGAGGCATTATTTAATGGGAAAAACTATTGACCTAAGAACATACTACTATGGTCTAAAATATCTATTTAGTAGTCAACATTAAATGCCAGGAAAGGTAGATGGATGGGTTTTTATGTGAATTTGATTTTGAGATTAAACACATAAAGGGAAAATAAAATAGGGTGGTTGATGCACTCAGTAAAAAAATACATTCAATCCATGTGGAAACCATATTTGAGGTAGAAGGTTGTTAGTTATATTAGTAAAGATGAACTGTATGTGCAAATAAAAGACAAATTGCAAGAATAAAAATTAGAAAAGAGGTACAAAGTTTATCATTTGGAAGGTGACATATTTCTTATTTAAAAAAACAATTTATATTCAAAATGTACTAGATTTGAGGATAATTGTGATTGATGGAATCCATAAGATGCCTTGCTTTGATAACTAGGATACCAAAAAACAATTGCTACATCTAGGAAGAAATATTTTTGGCCGAGGATGAAAAAGGATATTGCTAAGTATATTTTTAAGTGTATGAAATGTCAACAAGTGAAGGTTGAGAATCAAAACCCAACAGGTTTATTGCATCTTTTTCCAAATCTGGAATGGAAAAGGGAAGTGATTTCCATGGATTTTATTACAGGGTTTCCAATGGTCATGAGATGACATGACTCCATCATCATGGTGGTTGACATATAAAATGGATTCCATTGCAAAGATGTTCATGAATAATATTTTTAAATTGCATGGGTTTTCTAAGGAAATAAGTTCATACATGAATAACGAGTTCACATCAAATTTTTAGAAAAGTATTTTCATTGATTTGGGTTCGTGGTTGAACTTTATCACTGAATGCCATCCACAAATAGATGAGAATTTAAAAGAAAGAATAAATAGGGTGTTTGAATGCATGATTCACATGTATGTTATGGATAATCCATCCAAGTGGAGAGATTATCTACACTCAGTAGATTTTTCATATAACAATGGGAAGAAAGCATCATTGCGCATGAGTCCATTTGAAGATTTGTATGGTATAAAGTGTAGAGCACCAGTTACTTAGGATAATCCATTGAAAAAAATTACACTTCGGACAATATTTCTTAAAGATATGGAAAAAGACATTACTAAAATTAGGAAAAACTTGAAGGTGTCCCAAGATAGAAAGAAAAGTTATGCACATAAGAACATAGTGCATGGGGATTTTCATGTTGGGGATAATGTTTACCTCATAGTGATGTCAAGGAAGTTTTCATTAAAGCATGGAAGTTATTCCAAGCTATCACCAAAATTTTGTGGGTCATTTGAAGTGCTTGAGAGGATAGGGTCAGTTACATATAGAATTGTGTTTCCTAATAACACTAAAGATCATAATGATTTTCTCATTTCTTTTCTTAGGAAATATGTCTATGATCCTAACTATATGATTGATTGGTATGTGATCCAGGTGGAAACTGAGGGAGAGTTCCAAACAAAGTTTCTATGCATCATAAAAAGGAAGGCAACATTACTCTAGAACTGAGCCATTGGAAATGTAAAGGTGTAGCGGAAGCACTTTGGTCTCGATGAGGCTACATGGGAGTTGGAGGTTTCCATGAGAGAGGCATATCAATTTTTGGATAAGAATGATATTAAGCTTCCGATGTTCAATGGAAATGGTTTAGAAGACCCAGAGAAACAATGGTTTCTATGTGAAGCCATATGGACCATGCGATAGGTCCAAGATGAAGTGATATAGAAGGTGTAGATGATCACAACCCCGAGCGGTCGTGTGCTGGACTGATATATGAATTTCTCTATAGTTATGTCAGGAGTCATACAAAAAACACTAGACCAAATCTGAGTGAGATTAATAGATGAATTTATAAAACCAAAATATGAGTCACAGTGCATCACAGAGATTAAATAGATTAAGCAGTTATCTACCGAGTATGTTTTGGACTTTGACTAGATATTTAAGACATTGATGGATAAAGTAAGATTTTAGATGTCGGACATACAACACAAATAATGGTTCATTACAGATATGTTTCCACACATCCAAATCCCATTGATGCAACAAAATATTGTGTCACAGACTAAATTTATGGAGATAACAATGAAGTTGGAATCCTGACTAATTGGAGAGATCGGTGCAGAAATCATGCAAATCTAGTCACTGCTAACCAACCTTACGCTACAACTCCAGGACATTAAGAAAGGGAAATATATCCAAGAAGAACTCTTGTGTACTAGATGTAGAACTAAGGGACACCATAAGGATAATTTCTCGACGTTTATGAACCACGTCGCACCAGGAGCATCGAATCTAATAAATACACAAGGGCTTCCTTGGTGTAGAATATGTAAGACTTGAGGACATCGTTTGGAAGAGTGGTTGTACTTGCAGAATATTGTAAGTACACCATCTTAATCGGTACTCTAAATTTTGTAAATCTATAGGCCATGAAGAGAAGGAATACATAGAATTCCAGTCGTTGCAGGAGAAAACGATGAATACCTACTTAATGAAGAATGAAGAGCGGATCCAAGCAAAGTGAGCATAAGCTCAATACCCACCCGCTCAATATGCACAATCTTTGTACCCTAAACCCTAGTATAAAAAAAACCAATACCCACAACAACACTACCCTCAACCGATAAGGGGTGGAAATTTTTGAGGTTGAGGACAATAAGGAGGAGGAGGATTTGGTCGTGGAAGAGGCCAAATCATATGTTATAACTGTGGACAACCATGACATTTTGCTTGAGACTGTGCGAGTCCCGCAAAGACATGTCCATATTGTAAAGCTATCGACCAAACTATTGATGAATGTCCTCAACTTATTTCTAAGTGGCATGCCAAGAATATGGGAAATCTAATTCCTCTCTAGAATCCTAATCCAAACCCCAACCAGAATATTAAAAATATTTCTGTTGAGTCGAGGGAACCAAATATTGTTGTCCTAACAAGAGGAGGTGTTGCGACTCGAGCACACTAAGATGCACATCATGGGCAATTATAGGTGTGATTGGAGGCACAAAATAAATCATTATTCAACGTCTAGAAAGAGAAGGAAGTTTTCTTAGACATGCGACCAAAACTCATCGACAAGAATCAAGCATCAGTTTTTGTTTCCATGACATCTGGAAGACCAATAGTGGGAATGCCTAACAGGTTTGACCAACTATTTCAAAAGCAACTGAATAGAAATGTTAGTAAACTTAAAGAATTTTTTAAAATATGCTTATTGCTAATACATGATAAAGAGGCTATCGCAAAATTAATATCCCTAATAGA
>LPNX010711458.1:211500-225709 GCA_001517045.1 Pseudotsuga menziesii | reverse complement strand
TTAAAAATATTTCTGTTGAGTCGAGGGAACCAAATATTGTTGTCCTAACAAGAGGAGGTGTTGCGACTCGAGCACACTAAGATGCACATCATGGGCAATTGCAGGTGTGATTGGAGGCACAAAATAAATCATTATTCAACGTCTAGAAAGAGAAGGAAGTTTTCTTAGACATGCGACCAAAACTCATCGACAAGAATCAAGCATCAGTTTTTGTTTCCATGACATCTGGAAGACCAATAGTGGGAATGCCTAACAGGTTTGACCAACTATTTCAAAAGCAACTGAATAGAAATGTTAGTAAACTTAAAGAATTTTTCAAAAGATGCTTATTGCTAATACATGATAAAGAGGCTATCGCAAAATTAATAGCCCTAATAGAATAACCTCAAGAAGAGTTGCAACCATAGAGAAGAGTTGACCATGTCGAATAAAATATTAAAGATCGGTTGTGAGTTAAGAATGATTACGCAAATAGGATATTATGATATGGACTATATCATTCTATACTTGGGCTATGATGTCAACATTTTAACAACACAAACATGGGAAACTATGGGGAAACCGCGACTGGACTGGTCTCCCATTCATCTTAGATTAGAATATCAGTTAAAAGACCTACCTTTCGGTTGACTGACTCAAGTTCCTGTCGAGGTAGAATCCTTGAGAACATATGTTGACTTTGAAGTAATTGAAATTGTTGACGATACAAATTAGTATCCTGCACTTTTGGGGATCAACTAGGTGATTAACAATCAAACCATTAAAATTTTAAGAAAAGAATCTTAACATTTGAATATTCCGAGCGAAGGGTGGCCACACCAATTGATCCGCTAGAAGGTTAGAGATACGTCGAGCCAGTAAATAGTGAAGGACAAGGTGATTACCTAGACCATATATATCACATCACGTTTGCAGGAGACGATTATGTAAAACAAATTCCTAATGGAAAGCTTAGTTGACATAGTGTTAGCTGTTGTACATCAAATTCTGGTGAAGCATTGGGAAACTAAAAGAATTGGATGCACGAAGTATCCATGAGAAGATGCGCAATAATTACATGATATATGTGATGAGGAGTCGAGGCAAGCGATATACCCGCATTGAAGTTTAACCTAACCTTGCATATTTTTTGACAGAATTTGAAGCAAAAGTCACAGGAACGTAGAGCTTTTCCTCCTTGAAATTTGTGCTGAAATATACACCCGCTAGATGGTGGGGTACATATTAAAAAACTATCTCTGAATCGCCACAATGTCAAGGATTGTTGGAGATAAGGTTTAAAGAAGAGATCAACTATACTGGTCGAAAATATGCACGATTGACAAATCATGTCAAACATGTTGAGTATTTCCATGTGACATGGGAGGCATGTCCACGTCAGGAATGGGTACATCCGTATATGCACACACTAGACATGATACCAAGGAATTAGTATATGTCATTTGAGCTGCGACGAGGAACTCTCAAATAGGATGAGTTAGCTACCAATTTCACACATACATTTGATTTTGCATATGACCATCCTTCAATTGATGTTGCATTGCATGTGATCAAGACGAAGATATTTGAAGATATCCATGTCGCAATGACAAACTTCAATCAAAAGAACATGACAATTCAACAATGGATGGAGTGACATAACATGATGGGAGAACTTAATGATGATGACCTGCTCGATTCAAATATTCTAGATTTTGAAGGTACACATGCAGTGGAGGGATTTGGTATTTCTAGCAACCAATTCCTAAATCCACTAAAAGTTAAGAAATTTAATATTGGCCCTTGAAGAATCCAAAATTAGTCAATATTGGAGATTATTGGGATGATAAGACTATTGGGAAGATAATGGACCTATTGCATGAGTTTTAAAATATTTTCCCTATAAAATTATTACAGATGAAAGGAATCATTGGAGATCTTGGAGAAATGAAGATACCTTTAAATCCCGATGCAAAATCGGTCAAGCAGTGACCATTTCGATTGAATCTGCGGTATAAAGAAAAGGTCAAGGTTGAGTTGGACTGAATGCTAGATGCAGGCATTATAGAACCTGTTGAAGAATCAGAGTGGATCATTCCCATAGTAGTCCAAGACAAGAAGAACATAGGTGAAGTAAGGATTTGCATCGACCTGAGAATGTTGAACGATGCTTATTTACATGACCCATTTTAGAATCCATTTAAAGATGAGGTACTGGAGAGTGTCAGGGATCAAGAAATTTACTCGTTCACTAATGGGTTCTTTTGCTACCATAATATTATAATCGGAAAGGAAGACCAACAAAAGACCAACTTTGCAACGGAATGGGGGTGTTTCCAATACATGGTAATTCCCTTTGGATTCAAGAATGCTCCTGCTATTTTTTCCATGATAGTAGTGGTTTTCTTCAAAGATTTCATTCATAAGTTTATTGAAGTCTACTTCGATGATTGGACAGTATTTGGGATCATTAAGGATCATATTGATATCCTTAAGATGATGTTGGAATGTTGTCTTTAGTATCAAATTTCATTGAACTTAAAGAAATCTATCTTTTGTGCCCCATTTGGAATTTTGTTGGGCCATGTGGTCTATTGTGATGGAATATTGGTGAATCTTGATAAAATTTTGATCATCCTTGAACTACCACCACTGGAAACACTTAATCAATTGCATGCAACATTGGGAGAAACATGATACTACAGAAAATTCATCAAAGGATATGTGGAGGTGACTGCTCTGATGGAAAAGTTGTGGAAAAAAGATGTTAAGTTCTAGTGAATGTAGATTTTCCAAGATATTTTGGACACTTTAAAGAAGAATATGGTTATAATGCCCATAATTATATTTCCATACTGGAAAAATTATTTCCACATACATGTTGATGCATCGTTTAGCGTTCTTAGCAGGATACTAGAAAATCCTAACGAAGGATTGATTGAACATCCTATTTCCTTCACTACAAAGAAATTATCAAATTCGGAGAATAACTATAACACGACAGAGAGAAGGATTAGCTATAGTATACACTCTGCTGAAATTTAGAGACCATTTGTTGGGTGTACATTTCAAGATGCACACAAATCATTCAATATTGAAATGCTTTGTTAATAAGCCAGTTTTGCGGGGGAATATCTGTTGGTGGCTTCTCCTCTTTCAAGAATTTGATTTTGAAGTTATTGTTAAGTTGGGTCGACTGAATTTAGGATCATACCATCTCTCAAGGATAGAAAGCGGTGAAGAACCTGGTAACCTCAATCATAGTCTCCCTGGTCTGCAACTATTTGCGATAACCATGTTTGATGATCATTACAAAGACATCATACAATTTTTTAGTACAAGTTATGCGCCAACTAAATTTACCACCACTTATGTAATGTCCCAGTTTTGACCCCATTACATTAGATGTATATGATGTAAAAATGGTAAATGATCATGGTGTGGAGCTAAAGGCCAAGGCCCCACCATTGATCGGTAATGCTATGTTTTGGATTTAAATTTGTCACTGATTGAATATCAGGGCATGTGGCATACGTTTTGGATTATAATCATGTAAATATGCATCTATAATTAATTAAATGAACACAACCAGCTACGGTCGCGGAAACTAAATCGAATGGGGCATGATTTTCCCAAGGATAAGGAGGTAAGGGGGGGATTGTCAACCTTGAGCCAAAAAGGGAAAAACCCATGTGTCTTCTTCCTTTGTCTTATTCCAACCACTTCAGTTAATAATTTCTGCTAGTAGCTAAGGGAAGTGATGGCAGTTAAATGTTTTGGGAATGGGGTGGCAAGACCGTCAGTCCATGCCTCCACACACACTCCACCCAGCAGTTGACTTAAAAATGGCAAGGGCAAGCCTTCACGCACTCTACACTCACGCATGCAACTCCACTCTCACCCACAAGTTGCAAAACACTCAGGCATTGCAATTCACATCCTGGCCATTGCTACTCACCTTCACGCAGGGAATTGTTGTTGTTACTCACGCACATCCATTTTCGCGTCCTCTCAGCTGTTTTTGTTCACCCATGAGCCCAAGAAGAGTTGTTCATTCCTCACGGGGCCTGATTGTTTTCTCTCATGCACAGGAATTTCTGGGTCTTACCCACGTGATTTTCTTCTGCGGATTGGTGGACGGTGCAGTTGTATCTTTGCCTCACGAGCTGAAATATGGGTTTGGTGTTGATTGTTACTCATGCCCAGGTTGGAATTTTGTTAATTTATTTTACCGCATGGTCTATGTAAGTCTCCCCGTGGCTTCATTGTCTTGACGGAATGTTGATTTTCCCCTGCTATAAGTGTGTTTGTTGCTGCATTTGGGAATTTGTTGTATGTTGCTTGAGATTCTTTTTTTTTCCTGTTTAAGATGTGACAGTTAAATGAGTTTCCTGAGTGCAATGGTTGGTCTTCGGACTGTGAGAGGAGCGGGGATGTTGTCTTAGTTTTTCTTGATAAATCTAGTGGCTGGAACCACATAGACAGAACTAGAGGGCTGACCTTCTTCTCCATCACCCCTGAATAGCACTGGAAGGGAATGCAGGGCCTGAGGGACTGTGTAGCAGAGAAGAGACTAATTCCTTGTGTTGGGTGTGGATGGGTGTCTTAGAGGTCAGGCTAGTTCTGGTGTAGGTGTCCTTGGCTCTGTAATGAGCTCACCAGCTTAGCAATCTGCCTTCTCCAACTCCTTAAAGGCCTGATAAACCCAACTCTATTGGATTGGCTGTGTGTTTTGTACATCCTTGGCTATGTGTAAGCCTGCTAGTTCCCTTATTCCTTGGAGAATCATGCCCAGCTCGGGGGTGGCAGCGTTGCTGAGAGATTAAGGAGCACACTGGCCTATGGTTGGGAGGAACGTTGCAGCGACGTAGCTGGTTGCGGATCGAGTTCATCATAAGATAAGTGATCTTGTGTATTTTACCTCTGAAATTCTACATTTACTATTAATGAAAATGAAATGAACATGATAAATGAATGCTGGCTTCAATGTATGATGTTTCCGCTATGTATGTTAAATGAATGCATCGGTGTGTGTTATGCAATGGAATTTTTGCATGTTAAACTGCAATGCATTTCCCTTTCAGCATTCTGTTTATGCAAATTTTATGAATTTACATGTTCATGGGCTCTTAGCCCAGTCGGATTAAGCTTGGGTCGCGTCCTCTTCACCAGTCGGAGGCATGGGGACATGACAACTTAGAGAAAGCAGGTTGTTGTGGGAGCTATAGACTTCAAGTTGTTAGTTTTTCATCATATAAGCTAGCATTATGATCTTAGGATGTTTTCACTAAGAGAATAACAAGCACAGCAATAAAACATAAGCACATCACAAGAGACAAGAGACACGAAGAGTTTTCCTCGGGGAAACCATAAAGGAGAAAACCCTGCAACTTCCTCAAAGATAGAATCAACACCAAGATGGTAAAACCAAAAAATAGTAAGATGCACTCCCTACAACAGTAGTCTTCTTCTTCTGTCTAGTCCCAGTATTTCCTTCCTCACTAATGTGCCACACTTTAGTGAGTGAGTGATGTGTAGTACAAGTGATAAATAGAGAGACTCTCACTCTCTATTTATATTCTTTCGTTCACTTGAAGTGCACTAAATCATGTCGACCCAACTAAAAATTACTTACTAGTGCCTACACCTTAATTAGTGTATAATAACCCTAGTGCCCCGAAACTGTGGGGACTTACACAATGACTTGACAAGACTTGTTTACATTATTAATCCTCCCGATCGGAACATTGGGGCATGAAAAACTCGAATACATAATAGAAACATCCTGGAATAAACATCGGGTTACAATATATAAGATACATAGAAGAATACATTCCGAAGTTACAAATACATCAGCACTCCCTCTTAACTAGGAAGGTATTCTTTTGACACAATTTTCAACGCAGGTCTTCTTCTCTGTATCAACTGGATCATCTTCGTCTTCAAGTCATCTTCGTCTTCAAGTCATCTTCATCTTCAAGTCATCTTCATCTTCAAGTCATCTTCATCATCGGATCTGGATCATCTCTCGATTTGGATCATCACCACTGGACTGGATCTGGATCATCACTCGATCTAGATCTCTCGGAGTCATCATCATTGGATCTAGATCATATCTCGATCTGGATCATCTCTAGTCATCATCATGTGTGTACTATCTCATCATAGGAAGTTCTACAGAGCCAACCCTTTTTCATGTTGGTTGTAGGCCTAGCCACCAGGTAGGTCTTCGCCCAGCACTTACATCTGACCTGCTCGTCAGAAAGGCACACCCAACACTCACATCTGATCATGTAGTAAACTACAATCACATCAGAAAGGCCCAGCACTCACATTCACCAGCATGATAGGCACATCAACTATCATATGTGAAATGGCTCTACACTTATATTTGACCTACTCATCAGAAGGGCACATCCATCCAGGTGGGAACACATCCTACCACAGTGATGAATGACTCTCACCCAGGACGAAACTCATCCTACCACAATGATGAGATCTTTCCACACATTTACCCAGGCCGAAACACATCCTACCACAATGATGAACGACTCTCACCCAGGCCGGAACTCATCCTACCACAGTGATGAAATATTTGTGCACTCACATATGACCTGGTAGGAACTGAATCCTACACCCTCATCAGAATGGCCCCCAGTCCCTGACTGAGCTACCTGGTAACAGACTAGGTTCCTCCACTCTCCTAAAGAGTGGAAGTTGCCCTTACATCTATCCTACTCGACAGAATGGCCAACACTCACATCTGACATGGAAGGAACTAAATCATTTAGCCATGAACATAATGGTTTAGCCCTTAAATCTGACCTACTCATCAGAATGGCTCTCTCAGTGCCTAACTGATTGTTCCTGGTAACTGACCAGGTGCCTCCATTCCCAGAATGGCAATCAACACTCATATATGACATGGAAGGAACTGAATCCTCTCACCATGACATAATGGCTCAGCCCTTATATCTGACCTACTCGTTAGAATGGCTATGGATCTCTAGCACTCATTTCTAACATGGAAGGAACTGAATCCTCTCACCATGACAGAATGGCTCAGCCCTTACATCTGACCTGCTCGTCAGAATGGCTTTGGGACTCATCACTTTCCCTTGGAGGAAACCTCGATCTGGAGAACACCAAGCTTCTCCCTGAAGTACTTGAACTTCACTCTGGCTAATGGCTTCGTCAACACATCAGCTATCTGATCCTCCATCGCAACATACTGGAGCTTCACTGCTCCTCTCTACACCATATTCCTGATATAGTGATACTTGATCTCGATATGCTTCGACTTGTCATGGAACACTGGATTCTCTCACAACTTCATGCAACTATGGTTGTCACAAGTATACAAGTAGCATCCAACTGGAGATCAAATATATCAGACAGTAGCTTCCATAGCCATACTGCCTCACAACTACCTGAACAAGCTGTGACATACTCTGCTTCAGCTGTACTCATTGCCACATAGGATTGCTTCCTGCTAAACCAAGAGATCACACCTGATCCCATACTGAAGAAACATCCTGAAGTACTCTTCCTATCGATGGCACTGCCTACCCAATCTGAATCAACATAACACTCCAGGTTAATCTTTTGATTCACATCATACTTGAGTCCATAATCAATTGTACCCATGCATGCTTTGCAACCTTCAGGTGAACATGTCTCAATGTGTTCACAGCAAGGCAAATATCTAGTCTTAGGTACATCAAGGACCCAATCATCTGACGATACATTGTAGCATCAACTGTCTTTGATGAAGCATCACTTAATAGCTTCATGTTCGATGCCATAGGTGTGGTCATGCAGTCCATCATCCTGAACCTCTTCAGGATCTCTAGTGCATACTTCCCTTGTCCAAGGAAGATTCCATCTGCACTCTGCCACACCTCCATACCTAGAACAATAGTGCATCGACACATAACAGGAGTATCACTAGTCTTCCATCTTCAACCTTGAAGCTAAGGTTGGAATCCTCTTTACTCTTAGTACAGCTTAGAGTCATCAGTAATCTATCCATCCTATTATATCATGTCGAACCTCAGGATCTTCTGTAGTCACTCCCTCTGAAGTGAAGCATCGTACTCCTTTCTTCTATACTATATGCACTGAAACATTCTGTATTGAAGTGACAAGTAGTATCCATCTAGGATCATTAGATACCAAGATCCTCTATTTTGAACTTTTCCAAAAGTTCTTCTCACATCCATCTGTGAGCTTGTCATCCTCTATTAACCTTATAGAAATGGTTAAGATGTTCATCAAGCTCATCATGTATGTGTTATCCCATGGGTGTCTTCTGAACTCGTACAAGGCCTTCTTTCATTTATACACATGATCATGTCATGTGACTTCACTTCTAGTAGCTGTAAATTTTTCTTTGTAGTTTATGCCTTCTTTTCATGAGAAGCCTCATGCTACAAATCTTTCTTTGTATCCCACGATGTTTCCATCTACTGTAATATGGAACTATGAACTTCTCTTTAGGTCTCGATACTGCGCCCTGACATCATTCTTCTTGAATTGGTCTTCCCTTTCTTCTTGGTGGCTGGAAGGTTCTGCATCAATGATGTCACTGCACTCGTCATATTATTCTTTGTCTTTGAACTGTTGTCACTTATTCTTCGGAACAAGTCTTCATTCTTCTTTTCTTGTAGGAGATTATGTATGCGATCTTTCCTACAAGTCAAATGCATTTGTATGGTTAGAAACATTTCATAAGGAATATTTATATGGGCAAGTTCTTATACATAAATATATGATCATGCAACTACTTTAGCCAATACAACATTCATCCATATCTCACTGAAACTTTCTAGATTCCTTCCATCTCTACCAGGACAACATTGAGATTGTGCACTAATCCAATATGTCATCAAAGAGGTTTCATTCTAGATAAGTAGCAATGGAGAATTTGTATAGCACCATGAGCTACTTACCCATCACATGCATATTAGTAGTATATTGTCATTAATGCAAACATCCTATCATGCATAATACAATAACTGAATATAAACAAATGTGTAACAAAACAATATCATGAAATGACAATTGAATACTTATCTTTATTTGTTTCGTGGGTATACTTCTTCTTGAGTCTTCAGCTTCATCATCTTCTTCATTCATGGTAGCATCATTTCTTATCCAAATGATAAGGAGGATAAGAAGTTCTTCAAGAGTTGAGTTCTTCATGTTCCTCATTGCTTGAGGGATCTTCTTTGGATGGCGAGATCTTGATCTTCTCTTCTCTGAACTGCGTTCTTTAGGTCATATTCTGATTTTTGTTCTTCCCTTCAAATAGCTTGAAATTCTGGAAGACCTTCAACAGCTTTGCTTGCAATAGGTAGTGCTTTGTAATGCACATGTGCAAGCCTTCTATGCCAAAGCTCATTTGGCTCTACTGTTTCATGGATCAAGGCTTGTTCTGGATGGCCCTTCAATTTGTACAAGCCTCCTTCTTGTTCTCCAATCACTACCGCATCATCGATGATGACTTGACCATCTATGAATGCAACCCGCATTCCTTTTCCATTAATGCTGAAATGGAGAGAAGTTTATTCTTGAGTCCTAGAACAAACAATACTTATTTCACTGTTACAGACTTACTAGAGTCTAGCTTGTATGAAGATTCCCCAATACCTTTTATTGGATATTGGTAGTCATCTCCTAGTTTCACCTTGTGAGGTGATTCATGTTCTGACATTCTTACAAAGGATTCCTTGAATCCCATCATATGTTTGGAAGCCCCACTGTCTATAAGCCAGTCATCACTTCCATGAGTAATGTTACCTCTGAGAGCTAATATCAGAACATATTCATCCTCACTTGAAGAATATTCACTTTCATATCTGGATCTCTTTCTGGATGGTTCATCATCCTCTGCAGCATGAGCATGATGTCTTCTTTGGCCTTGACAAAGTTCTTCTTGTGAAAGGCTTCTAACCTCATCTCCCTTTGAAACTGGAACCTCTATACTCATGTAGGTGTCCAATCCATTTTCTTCAGAGAGATCAAGTACTTCTATGCTTGGAAGTTGTCAACTTCACCAAGCTTATCATCAAGTTGTTATGATAGATCACTTTGAAATGAGAACCTCAAATGAAAATAGCAAAGGATTAGATCTTACCGATTTGAGGTGTCCGCCTTGGTTCCGGAGCTGGCTGATCTAGGGTTTGCCACATAAACCCTAATTTTTAAAACTTGGAATATTTCATATCAAATTGGATAGACATATATATCTCTTCAAATGGATCTTTCCAGTGTACTCCCTTTCTGAAAACAGTGGAGGGAAGCTCCCAGAGCGAAGTTGTACGGCATGCCACATGTCACTAGTTCATTTTATGAGTCTAATATTCGAACCACCGAAATTAAAGTCCATGCCCTTTCTGGAACATCTTTAGGAATTTCATTTGGACCTCTGTAGCCCAATATATTTCAATTCTCCCCAGGTATCCTATTTAAGGATGAATTCTGGAAGAGGCTGGAACCCTAACTTGGAGGGATCATATCTCCCAGAATATAGTGAATATGAGGCTGCGTTTTGGACACAATGTTATTCAAGATTTTATATTCGGCCTATGCAATTTTCAGCTTCTGATACTTCATCAAAATCGGAAAATAGTAACTGTACCAAAACGTATCAGTTTTAGTATTTTGGGTTTTTCAAGCTCGGGGTCAAAGTAGGGTTTGACTTTCCCGGAGTTTCACCCAACCAAATTTATTGATCCAGGTCTCTAAACTTCGGTTTTGATGAGGATAACAATCCTATGCTGCTCTCACTCAAAAATTACTCTTCTGTACAAAGCCCTAATTTTCGCATCGAAAACTGAAAATGCTCAGAATCGAATTCCGCTTTGACAGAAAGATGCACCCTTCAATTGAGAGTCATCCTAGCATACTTTTGCTGATAGATTGTGGAGAGAGACCCAAAAAGTAAGAAGCCCTAGCTTCTGTAGCTGCATAATGTCTTCTTTTAGGTTAGCTCTGATACCATGTTAGTTTTTCATCATATAAGCTAGCATTATGATCTTAGGATCTTTTCACTGAGAGAATAAAAAGCACAGCAATAAAACATAAGCACATCACAAGAGACAAGAGACACAAAGAGTTTTCCTCGGGGAAACCATAAAGGAGAAAACCCCACAGCTTCCTCAAAGATAGAATCAACACCAAGATGGTAAAACCAGAAAACAGTAAGATGCACTCTCGACAGCAGTAGTCTTCTTCTTCTGTCTAGTTCCAGTATTTCCTTCCTCACTAATGTGCCACACTTCAGTGAGTGAGTGATGTGTAGTACAAGTGATAAATAGATATACTCTCACTCTCTATTTGTATTCTTCCGTTCACTTGAAGTGCACTAAATCATGTCGGCCCAACTAACAATTACTTACTAGAGCCTAAACCTTAATTAGTGTATAATAACCCTAGTGCCTCGAAACTGTGGGGACTTACACAATGACTTGACAAGACTTGTTTATATTATTAATCCTCCTGATCGAAACATCGGGGCATGACAAACTCAAATACATAATAGAAACATCCCGGAATAAACATCGGGTTACAATATATAAGATACATAGAAGAATACATTCCGAAGTTACAAATACATCAACACAAGTTGATTGTTGGATAGTTATATAAGATGGGCCCAGATTAGATTCTTTGTCATTGTGTCTTGGAACATGAGTGACCAATGATATTCAATGAAGCACATCTTCGTATCGCAGGAGGCCATTACATTAGAAAATTTATAGTAATAAATATATTTCAAGTAGGATTGTGGTGTTTCACCATGCATTCGAATGCCCAAGAATACTGTCGCAACTGTGATGTCCATAAGAGAATTGGGAAGTCATCACGATAAGATGAAACGAAATTAGTACCCCAAATAACTTTATAGGAATTTGATAAATTGGTCATTGATTTTGTGGGCCCTATTATTCCAACGGGGAAGTGCACAGGTGCAAGATATATTATTATTGTGACCGATTACCTGACTAGATGGGTTGAAGCAGGGCCAGTAAAAGACTGTACTATTGCAACTGCTACTAATTTTTTGTTTGAAAATGTTTTGACGAGATTTGGATGTCCAAAAATTTTGATAAGTGAATAAGGTAAACATTTTTTCAACCAAGCGATTAAGGAACTGATGTAGGAATTCTAGATCCAGCATAGAAATAAAATGCCATATCACCATCAAGGGAACGATGCTATCGAATCATTTAACAAAATTCTCGAAAATACGTTGACAAATATTTGCAATGTCCAAAGAGATGAATAGGATCATAAAATTTCCACAATAATATGGGACCTGCAAAAATTTTACAGGACGAACTCCATTTCACTGGCTCTATGGACAAGAAAATGTGATGCCAATGGTGTATATTGTACCTAGCCTAAGTATTGTTGCAATCACGAAGATGACATATGTTGGTGTTGTCTAAGAAATACTTTTGCATCTGATACAGTTGGAAGAAGAATATTTTGTCGAATTATACCATCAAAACATTGAGAAAGAACGATAGAAAGTATGGAATGACTGCCAAATCAAGAACAAGCAATTTCAGGTGGGAGGGCTTGTTCTATTGTATGACAGCAAATTCTTCAATCATCTAGGTAGGCTAAAAAAACACTATCTTGGACCGTATATTTTAATTCATATGACTGAAGGAGGCGCGGTACAACTACATAAGTTGGATGGAACACCTGTCAAAGGATTGGTAAATGGAAGTCATCTAAGTCCTTATCAATATAGCTTTGACTTGGTCGACTGAAGAAAAAAAATACCTTATCAAAAATTTTGTTTTGATAACATGAAATGAGCTACCGCAAGAATAAATAAAAGTTGTCACAAACTGCTAGTCTCTCACACAGAAAGGAAAAGTGTCGAAGACTCTTTTTCTACCGTAAGAGGAGAAATGATGGCGAAGATAAATAATCTATTGTACCGAAGGAAATCTGGTGAAGGTTGAATATAAGTCGCAACAAGAGCGATGTTGTCACAAGTTAAAATTGAGTCGTAGAAATGACAACTGGCCATAATTAATTTAAATTCCCGAGAAATTTTGATGACGTGCTTTTTGGTCACTTCCATATTTATTGCACAATAAGTACCACTAGATGTGACAAGAAAGTGGCATCATGCATAGAATTTTCCTAATGATCATTCGAACGATCATCCCATGTGACGGAAAGGAAACATACATTTTCCTTGATTTCCTGATCATGTGAAGGATGAACGGACTTGTCATTTAATTCATTACATGCATTCAAGCATGATACTCCTATTTCGATACTACAAGCCCACACTATGATTTGTTGTGTATGCCTTTTGGACTTGACATGGCTTTGGTTATCTTCTCCTAACATGTCGTGACTGTTTGAATCCTTTTTATACTGGGTTGTATTTATTCTCACCAGGCCATGACGGTACATAATATCTCCTAGATCATCCATGGACTCTGGTGACCTATCATACCTAAGCTATGTCTTTGTTAAACCTTAGATGGTAGGTCAATAGTAGTGTTAGGTATGATAGAGGGAGTTGTGACTTTTAGGGTGCCTATTTTTTGTTTGGGATGACTACCCTTGTTGTTATCCTAATTAGATATTCCCACTTGATTATTTTTTTATTTATTGTATGTATATAACCTAAACCCATAGCACTTTAACTTTATCTCTCTCAAAGTATCGCTTATGAAAGTTCGTCCTTATAGTGACAAGAGATGACTGAGTATGTCTGAGTAAAATGAAGATTCAAACAAGATCTATTTAGCATTTGTTCTTTAATTACTACCTATTATCTTCTTTGTACTTTTTCTATTGTTTATGTTTTGTATATTGGAAGTGATAATCCATCTCAAGGACCGACTTTAACACAGTGACCAATGGAGTGTTAAAGTTGAAAGAGATGAAAATTATGTTTAAGTTTATTACAGCATTACTCTTTTGGATCTATCTTATTTTTTAGATATGTTCATGCATCAAAGTATAAATTTATTTTTTTCTCTATATTAACCCTAACCTAACTCAAACTTTAACAGGTGATTCCCACACCCACCTCCTTCAATTGATATAAAACAGAAAAATTTAGAAACTTTAGCTTGGAAAAGATTCAATTAGCCAGGTGGATCTTAGTCAAATTGACCAAGATGATAATGATGTGTGGTGTCATATCTCCTATTTGGTTATTGCTATGTTGTTTCTCAAGCGACTAACC
>LPNX010711458.1:195717-211110 GCA_001517045.1 Pseudotsuga menziesii | reverse complement strand
AAAACTTATAGGTTACCTAAGAGACCTTTCTAGAAGGATTGTCAAGATTATTAATTTATTTTTCACCTCTCCATTTTTATGTGCCATCTAGATAAGAGAGAAAATCAGATATGGTTCTTTGTTTGCTTTAGAGTTTTTGATATTGATTTGCTTGATGAGCTTGTTGCTTCGTAACACGTAGGGTTACTACTGCTTTGACTTGATGTCTAGGTTTCTTGCTGATATTGGAGTGGCACATGACTCTCTTATTGATGTGTTTAGCAGGTCGTGGGCTCATTACCTTCTACCTGGGTTGATTCTAAGGTTGGTTTTGACACATGTTTGTAGGCTTCTTATACATGGCTTTGTCTAGGTTTTCTAAACTTGATTCATGGTTTTTTTGTGACTAGTCAGTGGTTGTGTATGCCCTCATGCCCTTGTTGTCCATCTGCTAATCCTTTTCTGCCATGTGTGACCATCTTATGTCCATTGTTTTTCAGGGTGTTTGTTGGTTTTTCATTGGTGTCCATATCACCAGTTTGGTTAACGTTGCAGTCAAGAGACAACATACCTCCATTACTTTGCTCTCTTGCAGCAGAGATTCTGTATCATCTCCTAGTTAAACTTTGTCCTTCTCTAAAACCTCATACAACTACCTAAAATAGTATTTTCCAATCATCTAAGTGTCTCAATAGATTACATAGAAACTGTTCAAGAAAACAATTGCTGCTATAATGTTTTCAACACTACATAAATCCCAACAGTAGGTTGCAAACAAGACTTCATAGGATCAAGACCTTTGGAAATATCTGCACTCTCTATTGAAGAGATGCATAATCAATATATTGATTTGATGTGTTCAGCTACTTTTCCATCCTTTGATTCTAGCACTGACCAAACTCCAGCCTCAAGCTATACACCTTCTTTGGAAAGGCTATCAACAATAGCATTAAGCTCTCTATAGACATGAGAAAAAAATATGTAACTAAACTATTTTCATTTGATTTACCTCATGTTTGAGAGAAGTAGGGAAAGTAAAGGTCAACTTTTAATGAATCCCTGTATTCTATTGAGGGCTTATAATGACACGTTGATTAAATCCTCTCTAGAATGGTTTTCCCTTGCTTTCCATATTATGATATGAACCTTTGGTTACTAATGTCAGCTTAAGCTTCTTTAGCGGCCACAACATTGTAGAGTTGAATGATCTAGGAGATATGATCTTAAAGGAACATATACTGTTCTTGGTATATTTTGATTGGAATGTTGTAGGGATAGGAGTAGATGTGATTTTTCCATTTACTTGTTATGCCTATTAATTGGAATGAAATTTCCCAAATATCTAAGGCAATAAAATCGATGCAAATTTCTCCCTAGAAATATGGAAGTTCATAATCCCATGTAGTGGGAGAGATATTATGATATCATATATTGGCAATTGTGCATCTTGCTAGAGTACATTCCTAGGAAAATGGGTATAATATGTTGGCACCACGAGATGTCATGACATGTATGTTCTTTGGAACACAACACTAATTTCATTAATCATGGTCTTTTGACTATCTATAGCATATGATTTTATTTGTGTGCTAGGACATTAGTACTATAAATTTCATTTCCTCAAGAAGAAAAAAATGCATGTTAGTCAACTAATCAATTGCAAGGGATAACATTTCCTTGCTCTCTCATTTGTGCATTGCTTGTACTTTTTTCTTCATGTTTTTCGGTCTCGCATCTAAGATCACCTTAGAGGTTGGGAACAATTCATGGCGACTGAATCTTTAGTTCATAGAGGCCAAATCCATAGTTTCTATGTTGATTTTTGTTGTCTTTAGGAATTTACATTTTACTCATTTTTCTTCATGGTGTTTGTACTTTTCCTATCAAGCAACTAAAAACTGTATTAAGAAGAAACAAGCTGGAATAATCACTAATATATTCACTGAATATAACCTTTACTAAAAATTCGTATGATTAGAGAGTGGATGATATTTATTATGTATTATTTCTAGGTCACCTCTGGCTCTTTTGTGGAGATAAAAGATCTTCTTTGATGGAGGCCTTCCCTTTCATAGCTTACTAGAATTTGTGAGTCACGGACCCTTGCCAAAATCTTATAACCCCTGTCATATTGTCCATCTCATCCCATACATGTCTTGAATACGCAAAAAACATTAACCAAATGACTTATTGTTTCCTCATCCTCCTTACAAATTATACATCTGCTAGGCCGTTGCTTGTTCCTGTTCTAGAGAACTTCCCACATTAGGACCTTGTTCATTAGAGCAAGGCACATAAAAATTATTTCTTTACACAAAGGCTTGATCTTCGATTATGGTTTCCACTACATTCACTGTATTCAGGCCACTAAATGACAAACAGAGTTTTGTAGCATTATATAGGGGTATATATACCATGGATGGATCCTCTCATCGATTCAATTCATCCTCTACCTTCTTAATGCAGTAATGACTTGCTTTCAGTTTTGTTTTATAGATATCCCTTAACTCTCCTTCAACACCATACAAACTACAATAATGAATTTCCATCCCTACTGTAAGGTTCCTATTTTTGTAAGGTTCTTTCAAGGATATAATGTAGCTACAATTTTCTTCTAATTTCCATATATAATTCTACTCAATATACCAATATGTTTTTTCCTTACATTCTCTCACATATTTGTGATTAATAAATAATGATTTTAGTTACAATCCCATCTTTGACTTCATCAGAAGCTGTGTGATTCTACAATGTGCATTCTACAACATGCTCCATGAGATTCTGTAACAACAATTACTAACTGCGCTTATTCCTCAATACAATCTTATAAACTCAAACAATTTATGGCAAATTTTATCCTTGAAATTCTTAAATTAAGTCGTCACATTCTGATCCATTAATTTATAAAATCACTTTGATAATCTTAAAACAAAAAATAAGTTATCTTGGGGATATTTTACAGTGGATTTATTGTTTTGAATTACTATATGTTTAGTTTCAATTTCAGAGTTTAATTGTGCAAACTGTTCATAATTTTTGTTTGAAATAGATTTTTCTCCAACAATTAAAAGTGGAACAACACATTAACATGTCAAACAGATACACACATCCCTCTGCATGGATTCATGTGTAACAATTTTTTTATATTTCCTCTATATCAACAATCATAATAAATTATTGGAGTTAAAGAAAAAGTTGGAATTCATTGAATTGATTTACAACATGACAGGTATGGGTGGTGATACGGCATAGTTTACTATCGCTTAATAGATAATATAGGTAAAAATCGACAAGGTCTAATAGAAGTTGTCAAACCCAAGCTATCAATAAATGTAATTTGCCAAATTAAATTTAGTTTCTAAACTTTAAAGGATATATGTTAGTTCATTGTACTTTTTCTAGATGCATATGTTTATTCCAGTTCAGTTGTAGCGGTTTTTTTTTTATTCAGTTTGTGGGAGCATGTTTCTCCATTTAGTAACATGCTTATATTGACCTTGTATCTACATATATTTGTCTATGCAATTGGGTTTATGCTAAGTCATTTTTTCATTATTAGAGTAATTACTTTTTTTTGTAAAATAAAATTACTTAATTCCAAGAACAAACCATGTTAACGCATTTCGTATTTCATTTCTCCTTTTGATGTTTTATTGCAATTCTTATAGGATTTCTTTCTCTGCAAGTATTAATGAAAAACTGCAATTCCTTTAGGTTAATATGTTAATCTTCTTAAAGACCATGATTGTTATATTCACATTTGAAATGTCTTCTGTCATATGTGTTTGATCTAATCATTATTTGTTTCTTCCACAATTGCTCCAATCAACTATGCACATCTATCTACAAGTGAGACATAACAATTTATCAAAGCAAAGAATTCAGAAACAACTTTACACTCTGGAAAAGGGAAAGGGTCGGTGCCATTTCGGAAGACAAGGATACAATGTTCATGTACCTAAACTCCCTATGATGGATCGATATGTTTGCAACACCATTTTTCCTGTTGAATACTACATGTGATTTTTATTGTTCACTTTGTACTTTGATTCATATCAAACATGTTTTTCCTTTTTATAGTTGTTCTTGCATCAGTTATAACAACACAATGGAGTCTTTTACCGATGAGATTAGTTTCTACCATGCCATGCCAAACTATGATGTGATGTTCATTGTAAATCCCATTTGGCATTGCTCTAATTTTTAAAGGAAATAAGACATGTCTAAAATATGCTATGGCATCCCATGCCCAACACTAATGTGATGTTAATAGGAAATCCCTATTTATTTCGTAAAAGTGTTAAGTTTAGTAAACTTTTTATATATTGTGATTCGGACTATTCTCTATCTTTTGAGAAATTGCATTATTCCATTTTGTTGTGGAATTAATTGCAGTGTTCCATTTATGGATACTTTTACTTGAATGAAATAGTTATCAATGACTTTTTTTTCATAATGTTTATATTGAAATATGATTATTATAAATAATTTTACATCCCCATATAAATAATAAAAGAGATTACCTACACACTAGAGACACTACATTCTTTTAAGCATTGCCTCATGCAACACAAAAGTTAAAAAGATCATATCATTTACAAACATTTATATACACTACTTCAATTTAATCTTTCATTTTTTTGTCTTCTCTTACCATTTAACAACCACCTTTTTTTCTTTTTCAGATGGAAACATCCACGGGAAACCCATCAATACTTCCCGACATTTGTGGATGGTAGATATGGTAAACCGACCACAAACCGCCAGCCATCCTAGCAGAAGGCCTAACCCCAGAGGACTCAAGGCTCGAACCCATGACCTCCCCCCGAATTGAGAGAGTGTGCACATGTCTTACCAATTGAGCTAACCCTTGGGGCTCCTTTAACAACTACCTTATCCCCGTATTATTGCCCTTTCTTGGAGCAATGGCTAGTTATAACATTATTTATATAGTTATAATGTTTTTATACATAAAGTGTTTTTTAGTTCATATTAAGAATCAAAGAAATGTTGACTGTTTCTTGACATAATCAACTTTTAATTGCCACGTGCAATATTCCAATATCATTGCTTCATTTCAATTTGAGAACAAATGAGCATGTTCAATGCATATTTCCATGAGTAAGATTGAAGGTGATGTATCTTGAACTTTTAAAAGGTTTTGTCTCCTCCATGTGGCTTGGGAACAAGAACTCTTGGAAATCTAAATTTGTACATGGTAGAAATAGACATGTACAATTCAAGTTGAATGTGGAACCTAATATGTCCAATTCACAGCTCTTTTAAATATTTTATTTATGATGTTATTATTTAAATAAAAATATTTTACATCCAGCAAAGTAATAAATGTTGCGACGGTAGCACTATGAACTATTAGATCTCTAACAAATTCATATCCAACAACCCACAATACTGCAGCTATAGTGTTTATTACTCTACTACATATTAAATATTATTTGCCACTTACAACATTTATCACAACTTACAGTTTTGATTCCTTTGGTGACCAGAAAAAAGTTGTGTGACTATGGTAGCAGAAAAAAACAAGTAAAGAAATGCGTGTTCCTTTCATGGGCCTAGGGTTACATAATACCTACCTTCCTAGCTTTTTAACATGTCAAAATTATACTGAACTCACCATACTTTTCTCTAAGCTTTTTAAACATAGAAATACAATTTTAAAACAAATTAAATAATTTATTTATTTAGAACATTAACCATAAACATCATCATCATAATCTAAATAAAATAAAATAATTTAATTAAAATAATATATTTATTAAAAACATAAATTTTATTAATATTTGATTTACTAAATTTATTTGTATTTTATTGTAATGTATTTTAAATATAAATATTATATTTAATTTAATATATTAAAATTTTAAATTATATTATAATTATTTTCTCATATTTTAAAATTAAAACATGTTTATTTATAACTAATTTCATTATATATAGTCATTATAATAGATATTTCAACTTTATTAATTTCCAACTTATCATACTTTAACATTTAAAGTTTGCAAACATATCAATATCAAAAATTGGTCACCATGATAATTTAGTATCAAATAATTATGTGATATTATAAAAGATATACTAATTATAAATTATAACAATAATATATGTTAATAACAATTTGACATATGATAATCTAAATATTAAGTATATATTAATAATAAATTATAATTAATAATAACTTTTGTAAAATAATATTAAATATCTTTTATATAATTTATATAATATAGAAACACATTTTAAAGAATTAAGCAAATTTATATTTATTTTTTAAAATGAAATTTAATATATAAAAATTAAAGATAATAATAATATTTAAACATTTATAATAAGGAAAATTATTACATTTATGTAATATTATGTGTAGAAAAGGATAACAAGAGTATGAAAGTTTTTGTGAAGGATAAACATAGAAAAATTTAGGTTTTTGGGAATTTAAGAATATATTTTTCAAATTATTAATATAATTAATAGTTTTATAATTAATAGTTTTGAGTAGTTTTTTTGTTATTGGAATTCTAATATATTTTGAAAAAGAGAAAGAGAAATATTTTTTTTTTTTTTTGTTGGAAAAGTGGTGGAACCCAGTGACTAGCAGGGTTGCCATTGGCTAAGTAACCATGAACCAGGGGCATCTAAGCCAGCTAAGTAACCATGAACCAGGGGCATCTAAGCCGTCAAAATCACCCGGGGATCACACCTAGCCTGGACCGCACCAACCCTTAACATGGTTGGATTTTTGGTATCCAACGCGATTAGAACCGACGACCTTCCAGCTTAGGGGGCGTCTTAACCATACCCCGCCACCAACTGTTCTACATCTCGCGGATAAAGAGAAATATTATGTTAAAATTTATCATATATTTAAATTTGCATATATAGATGTTACACCTAATTCTTGTTAACACCATGTCATGAGACAAGTATCTTATTGTTTGTCTAAAATTCTCTGAAGACGGAAGTTGAAGAATGAGTGAGAAAGAGTAATTCCTCACTCTAAGCCACCATCACACTTTCCCTATTTGCAACCAGCAGTACTCATCTTAGTAACGTCCTTTGTCCATTTGCAAAGAGCGGTGGCACCACCTGCTTCACATTTACAAGAGGTGATGCTCCCCTAGCACTAACTGTCTTCCTCATTAAAGGTGTGGTGCTCGACTTATGAAGGAAAAAAAGAGAGGTTTGAGAGGCTTCTCAAAGGTGGCCTTCGTGGAGCATCGTCCCTATGAATTAGTATAGGTAGAACTCGAGATCCCTTATCCTAGGGATGATCCCACTACCTCTCCCATGGTTCCATGGAATCCTCAACCTATTCTACCCTTTGAAGCCTTTATATGGTAGCTTATCCCTCATGGAAAGGAGGGAGAATAATGTGTAATAACACCTAAACTCTCACCAAATTCGCTTAGACTCTTGAGTGATTAGGAGGAAATTTGAAAGCTTTGAGGCAAGAACCTATTAAGACGAGTTGTCAACACCAAGGCATCCATTGTGTTCACTCATTTATTTTTTAATGAAAATATAGTTTCTTTATCATAAACATTGTGTATCTCATTCTTATGCTTTGTTTATTGTTTAACTCTTTGGTCTTTTGCATAAGATTACAAGTTATCTTGTCACTCTCACTCGGTTTGTTTATGTTGTGTCTATTGCAGGATCTCAGTATAGTTCAAGCATATCAAGGTTAAGACCTTCAAAGCCAATAAAAGGTAAAGAGAATAGTCAATTCAAGTAGTTTAGTTAATCCTAGGGAAAGATTATATATTATGTAAGTATTTTGTTTTTATTTTGAGTCACTAAAGCTAAAGAAACAACCTTTGTTAGTATTGGTTCAGTGTTTCCAACAACAATAGATATAGCAAAGTATCAAAACATATATTTTGCATCTCAAATTTATAATTATATTTTTTTAAATTCTTAATTTTATAGATTTTACAAAAAATTTAATTAAAACAAACACAAATACTCTATATCCTTATATATTAATAATACCACATTCCAATTAACAAAATTTTATTGGAGTAATTAAATTGAATTAATAATATTAAACTTAATTTTGAAATTTTGATTTTGATTTTATAAACTGTTTTAAACACTTAAAAATTTAACTTTATAATTCAAAAATTTATATAATCCATGTTACATATCACAATTGTAAATGAATGAATTCAATCTTAATTACTTTTTAAATAAAAACTATCCACGATTAGTGTATTAATTTTGTAAATTAATAAATTTAATAGTCATTATTTTTATATAAAAATTATCCAATATTCATTACTTTTTATATAGAAAATATCGTTTTTATGTTTCCAATGGATTGTTTTCTTTTTCACTTTAAGAATTTAGTATAATGTTTTCATAACAGTACTATTAATTCTATCTAATATAATTCTTTTCTTTTCATAACAGTATTTTTGTTTTTTCCATTCTTGGATTAATTTTATCTTGCTATTTTGTGTAGGTTTCTGTTCCATTTTATAGATCTAAGTTTTTATTCATTGAATTAGTCCTTTGCTCAAATAAATCAGAATGATTTTTTTCCAACCAACAATGATGTACTCTATCTGTATGGAGATAAAGTAAATATGCTTAAAATTGACATGATGCTTCACTATAAGGTAACATGCATAGTGTGTGGCCAGACACCATGGGCGCATAAAGAATTTGTATGAAACCTGAAACCTTTAATTTTCTTAAAATTGACATGACGCTTCATAGTGGGGGAGCATGAGTGTAACCATCATGGCATAAAAGGTCTCAACTATGAAACATGATTAATTATTCTTTCCCCAACTAACTGGACATAGATATTACAAGTTGAAAATATTCTCTTAATTTACAATGAGTTGTTAATATGTAAATTAGTGAACGAGCAAGATAATCTTTACGTAATCGTTTCGAAAGAGAGTTTTGGAATGTGTTTTGGTATTATAATATTTGTGTTCAGAGGGTAATTTTGCATTTTAATTCGATGATGCGTGAAAATTGATCTAATTATATATATATAATAAATTATAATTTATAATTTATAATTTTTTAATATTTTTATTTAATATCATACTCTATAAAAAATTAATAAATTTGTAAAGATGTATTTATAGTTATATGTTATATTTGTAATGTTAATAAATTAAATAAAAAGATTAATTTTATATAAACATTATAATAAAATCAACATAAATTTATCTTAATTAAAAACAATTAAATATTTAAATTAATAATTTTACATTATATATATATTTAATAAATGCTTCATTAAAATAAATTATATAATAAAAAATAATGAATTCTATTATAAAGACCTAAATGCTATGTGTACTCCCATTCTCTCATCATGTCAAGTAAACATTGCATGCTTTCGAAAGTGACAAATCTGTCATAACCAAGGCTGTAGCTATAAGAGCTTTTATGTCTACTACGTCTGTTTGGCAAAACTTTGGCCAGGCCCGTCTTGATTGTAGTTGAAGTCATGGACATATATTTTAATACACAAGTTAGTTATATATATATATAATTGCAACACCTTTTAAATGAAATTCAAATGACAAGGTCTTATTTTGAATTTTGAACAGTTATTCTTTGTTTATATACTCTTTCAAAATTGGTTTTAGCCATTCAACCTGAGGTTCAACCTGAGGTTATAGAAGTGGAAGAACAAAGCAATAGAGGAATCAGACATTTCTTCACAATGAATTGAGAGAACAAATTTGCATCCATTTGTAGCAAAATCAAGAAGCAGCATTTTGTTGTAAGCTTATAAGAGAAGCCAGAATATCCAAGATTTTTGGATAAAAAAAGCTGAAATGTAAAGAAAGCTAAAATATAAAACAAAATGTAAACTCTATATATATATTTTGAATACTACATCCAAGATGGTAGCTTTAATAGACATTTAATCTTACAAAGAAACCTTTAAAATTCTTATCACAATTCACAATAATAATGTCCATAAACATTTACTATTACCAAAAAAGAAAAAACCTTTAAATTTTTATCACAATAATTTATTGTTACTCAACAACCCTATCATTGGCTTCACCTAGAAGCCCACAAGGCAAAGAGATATACTGCAAAACGTAACCCCATATAAATTGGACTACTACTACTATGATGGCAGACTACTGCTTATTTCAGCGACAATACTTTTATGTCTTAAAACCGTGCGGTAATACATATTAAGATAGCTTAACACAGCATACACGCGGGGCAACGCCAGCTCGCTCAGACGTAGTTATAATTATTTATCAAAGGTTTTTGAGCAGAGAAGGAGAGTGCAGGACAGCAGGAGGAACATTGAGAACGCGATCAGAAAGCCAAGAAATGCAATTCTCTCTGCAGCCCACCAGCAGCAGGTGATGTAATTATATTGGTCTGAAATATGATCTTCTTTTTCATGACATACGACGCTTTCTCTGTTATAGTTCATCATGAGAAAACGGTTCCCTGTTTTCAATGTAATTCCACGCTGAGCAACGAGAAAATTGCGACGGTCTTCTTGGAATTGTCGTCGACTTTTGAGCAGCTGGAACTGCCCAACAAATTGACGAAGCATACAGTAAATGAGCGACGGAGAGGCAATGGTTAACAGAACGAGTGGAACTTTAGTCCACCAATATTGCTCAGTACAGCCTGTTGTCCCGGGCTTCATTTGCTGTTGTGCATAAGAAAAGAGGGCAGTGAGAAGCGCTCCTTGAATGACCACGTAAATATTTAAGCATTTGTATATGTGATCACTACGGGTGGCGTAGGCAGCGTGCAACAGGGAAATCTGACGATCCAAATAACCCATAACTGCAATATTCATGATGTCACCCTGCTGCAAGTTTTCTTCGAGGGTAGCAATATCAATATTATGAGCCGGAACTGCTTCTCCCATTTCTAGGTAAACGACTCCTTAGCTTCCTAAGTTGTTCAATTGACTTGCCATGAAAATTTTCAGTGTAACCTAATTCAATTTACAGAAGAAACTGTACGAATACTTTATCCTTATAGATCTATTTTAACTTGACCTTATATAATTTGGTCCTTGCTCCAAATTCTTCTAAATATTTATAATTTGATCCTTCTTAGACCAAAGTTTAAATAAATTTATAATGATTAAGTTACATTTAAAACCCAAAACCAATTCAAATTTCATTAGTTTTACATTGAAATTCGAAATAATTTTCTGCTTAATAAACAAAGATTCAAAGAGTCCAAGACTAATATTAAAAATAACTATAAACATGATTGAGCACTAGAGATGCATACAAAAACGATTATAATGAGCTTAAGGCTGTCCGAAAAGCTGGACCGGAAGACAAAAGAGAGCGTGAATTATCACAGGATCGTTGGAGCTCCAACACATAAAAGAAAATGAGTAAATACATTGACCATACTCCAAACCCCAGGAAATTTCCTGAACAATTCGTATGGCTTTTTGAAGCCATGGTGAAGTTTGATATCCTCAGAAACCACATGGCCTTTTCTTAGAAAGTTCATGGACTCGACATCATAATTACAGGACGCTCGCTCGAACCTTCCGGCTATTTAAAACGATATTGGGAGAAGAACACCGGATATTTAGCCGGTGATCAAATATGAATATAAACAGTGATTTTTTAAATATCAAATATTTTTATATAATTTCTTCTAAATTGCTACTATCTCTCATGATATTTTTACAAATACTATAGAATTATTTTAAATTGTTATTATCTTACTCTGATATTTTTACAAAAAAATATATCTTCAAGTATAGATTTATTTTAAACGTGGATTTACTAAGCATTAACATAGATACAATTTTTTGAGGTGTATAATTTTTTTGGATTTATTTTGTACTTATATTAAAAAAGTTGTAACCGGCCAAGCATACAAAAAAGGGGAGGTATCCAAAATTTCAGAATTGTTTGAGTTGGAAACTAAAGACTTAAACCTACAACTATGCCAAAATAAACTTCTATCAACCTTTGAATGATATCTTTGAACATAGACATCTAAAACAAAAATGCAGAAAAACATATTGTACCCATTGAGCTAGAATTGCTCTCGCTACTTTCCCTTTGGGTCCTTGATTGGCTAGACCATTGAGGTTTCCTCCATTGCCTGGTCTCTGATGGGGGAGTCATGGATATGGCTGCTTTGATTCATATTGACCAACTTCTGTAAATCCTCCTTCATATAGCCTATTGTGCCCATAAGCTCATGCAGATCTCAGTGATTGTCGTATATTCGTGCATCATGATTCCTCATATGACAGGCCATCCATTTGACTTCTTACATTGTTGTGCTACCTTCATAAACACCTTTGTTCATTATTTCGTAGATCCATCTTAGATGTTGCTTAATGCCCTCAAGAGAATTTTGGAGGTCATCCTTGAGGTGATTTCCTTATCTGCCATGTCTATCTGAGGTGAAATCAAAATGGAATGCACTGCAGGGACTTTCACTTGAGGGCTGAACAACAGATTTTTTACTGAGATGCTTAAGGAATCCAGAGAGAAAGAGGAAGGATCTGCAAAGGGTGTGTACTATGCGCTATTCATTGTTGCACCAGACAACCTATTCACTACACCAGAGGATGAACCATTCACTGCACCAAGGTGATCATACGATGCACAAGACAGCCGGTTCACAACACCTATAGGATAATCATTCACGGTGGAAGGAATTTCATGCCTTGCACCAACTCTTTTCACAGCACTAACAACTTCTAAGCTGGGGAAAACTCTCTCTGCACCGTGGAAAACTTTCACTACACCAACTAAAACATGTTTTGCACTCGATGAAACAGGAGAGAAATGAACAGAGGGAGCTGGAGGAGACTTCATTAGGAAGTTCAGGGCTCGTGCAAGCATTCTCGTCCATCTGAGCAGGACAGGGACTACATTAAATCCCATCACATGGGATATGAGAAGACAGGTAGGCGTCGATAGCCATGCAGCCCGTCGGATGGAGGAACGCCAAAAAATGGAGGCTTTCCTCCATTCAAGGAATTTATTTTTATCCTTGGTTTGCACATTAATAATGTGGGGAGATCAAGCGCTGGGCATAGAACACCCTTGGACCCCTTTGACCTTGCAAATGTTCCTAAGGGACATAAATTCTATTGTTCAAATTGCTCTTCACCTTGAAAAATCCCATTTTTAGCTTGGCACCTTGGTTAGCCATCTTGTCTACCTCAGAATTGTTACCTCTAAGGATATGAAAATATGAGACTTGAGCATTTGCAAAGACTTTTCGAATACGCTCATAAATTCTTCTTGTTTTGATTGCTCCTTTGTTGTAACCATTGTTCATTTTGTGGATTACTTGTTTAGAATCTCCCAAAACAATTATTTTGTTGATCTTGAGTTGCTCCGCAAGTTCCAATCCGAAGAAGATCGCAAGTCATTCATCTTCATTATTGGTTTTGTGTCCAAGTCCTCAGGCATAAGATGACACTATATTTCCTTCGGGATCAAAGATGATCCCACTTGCACCTGCCTCCTCAGATTATTTTTTTTGGATTTATTAAATGTTGGCATGGATACAATTTTTTAAGGTGTATTATTTTTTGGATCTATTAAGCATTGACTTGGATACAATTTTTTGAGGTGTATTATTTTTTTAAGGTTAAATTTTTACACTCAAAAAATTGGATCACTCTGAGTGCTTAATTAATATGGATCTATGTTTGTTTTAAAAATAAATTTTGAGCTTACATGCATATTTTTAATTACTTTTTATTTTTACAGCTATACATGTTTTTATTTGAGATTTTGGGATGGACAAACACCTAAATAAACAATTATTGAAAAAAAGAATATAAAAATTAATTGATGGATGGATAACTCCTAAATGATGCATGGATAACTCCTTAGTGATGCATGGATAACTGGCCAAGTAACTGATAATGTATTAGTGACACTTAATTTGTGACCTGTCAGTGTTCACATGCCACACATTAAGTGGCTGTGCTAGTTGATAAGTTATGAGTCGACATGAATTTTTATGTCGATAGTGGTTTTTATTTGAGATTTGGGGTGGCATATATAAAAGTGTACCGTGGAGATTGATTTTATGATAGTCGTTCAAAATTAGAAATAAACAATTATATCTATATATATATATATATATATATATATATATATAACTCGTAGCGAAGCATGGATAACTCATAGGTGATGAATGGATAACCAATAGATCGTGGGAAGATAATTAAAAGAATGTGATATATATATGTGTGTGTGTGTGTGTGTGTGTGTGTGTGTGTGTGTGTGTGATAGTTGATAAATGGATAACAGGAAGAATGTTGGTGATAACATGTATATAGGCATGGATAACTCATAATTGAATATGCTTAACTAGAAGAATATGATGAATATTTTTTTCTTCCAAAGTGTCTTCCATTCCATTGCTAACCCTCAACCATTTAATCCCTAGAAGCGTGATCCAACCACAAACTATGTGAATGTACTAGTTTAAATTACTTTTTATTTTTTGGAATCCTCTACTTGGTTGTAAGCACATGGCTACTCTCAGTGCAATACAATGAGTAGAATTTTTTAATTTTAGGGTGTGTGCAAGAAGTTGAGGGACCTTTTAGAAGCAATGGTGGAGTGAAGTCAATCACTCTTAATCCATAAAAAACAAATCATCCCAAGTAATCCCGAACCTACCAAGCCTAGTCCCAAGGCTAGCAATAGGCATGCCAACTAGGATAGTAAGACAAATCACGCCTCCGTTTTAGTGAACAAAATAGTGTGCGCGATTTCGCTCACTAAAACAGAGGTGTGATTTGGAAAGCTTTTTTTTTATAAATTGGCTGAGGCCGTCTTTTTCTCCTCACTGCGTGGATATTGGACCAATGAGGAGCAAAACTCGACTATGCAAACGCGATTTTGGGTGTGCCAAAGCCCTCCATCTCCACCTTTGGATAAACCTCCCCCTTGTGAGGTATTTTCCTCATTTCTTTTCATGTATTTTTCTTTTTCTTTATCAATTTATTTTCCCTAGATTGAAAAATTAAACCATATTAAATTAAATTATGGCCAATTGAAACAAAAACCCAATGGAATTGCCCAATTGAAACAAAACCCCAATGGAATTGGCCAATTGAAACCAATTCCCCAATTTAATGATAAAAATTAAATAATTTTGATTATTTAACAAAATTCATACCCAAAATTCCCATGCCCAATGGAAACCAAAACCCCAATTAACTAAAAAAAAATGAATATATTGGCATTTTTTCCTTGTCATGTTTTTTTTTTTTTGACATTTTGTACACTCTAATGTTGAGTCTTTAAGTTGTGTATTTTATATAGTTGGTTGTGATATGATCCAAACCATCTCATTGTATCTATGATAACAATTATTGATGTTGGAATTGACAAGTGGCCTCATCTAAAGGAATTACCCTATCTT